>CM055204.1:2664196-2691304 GCA_029224185.1 Karalla daura
TAGACAGGAGAGATAGGAAGCTAATAGAGGGGCCGGTGCGAAAGTCACGGAGAACAAGGTGCCGCCCCCCTTGGTCCCCGTCCGTCCGTCCCGGGGCGTCCTCATCGCTACGTCCTGTGAGTCATTCAGGAGAAGCGCTCCGGGGGAGAGCGACGCCAGATTCGAGCGGGGTCACCGCGGGACGCGGAGGAGTGCCTCCCGGGGGGGGGCTGACGCTACAGACAGTTGATACCGCGCTCACCGTCCAGGTATGCCCGCGTCGTTCTCGCCGCGCCGTGTCGAGTTCCCTCCGGGGGGCCGCCCGACCCGGCTGGAAGGATCCGCGCGGCCCGCCCCCCCACCACACACACACACACACGCACACACAGCGAAAGGATATGGCGGCGCGGGCCTCACAATGGGCCGCGGTGTCCCGCTTTCCCCATTCAACGGCTTCTCTTTGGTCCGCGCGGGAGAGAATGGGCTCCACGAACACCTGCGGCCTCAGAATTTCGAGGAAAAAGAGAAACAGAGAGAGAGAGAGGGAAGAGAACGGATCTCCAAGGCCGTCCCGCCCCGGGGCCGTCTTGTCAGGGAGCGACCGCGACTCCGCGTAGGTGTCATCCGATACGATGCGCAAACCCCCCCCCCCCCCCGAACGCCACCGATGTGACGATTATTAGCTTGCCCCGGGAGAGAGAAAGAAAGAAGAGAGGGGAGCGGGAGGGAAAGGGGGGGCGCGCCAAAAACCCCCGCCCGTTCCGTCGTTTCGCCTCTCGGCCGGCAAAGAAAGGGGGGGGGGGGGGGGGGGGAGAAAGGCGAGGCGGCGCGCCGGGGCGTCGATTGCGAGGCCGGCTGACAGCGGTGGGAATGTTTACATCTCTCTCTCCGCGCCCGTCCCCGCATCTGACGCTGAACCCACACCCGCTCGCTCGCTCGCTCCGAGAGGGGGGAGAATCAAGAGGAATTTTGGAGTTGTTTTTGGATGGCTGTCAAAGTGCGGGAAAGCAGGTCACTGCATGAGCGCGGCTGACTGTGCGTGTGCGTGCGTGTGTGTGTGTCGGTGTGGGAGAGAGACAGAGAGAGAGAGAGAGACAGAGAGAGAGAGAGAGAGAGAGGGAGAGGGAGAGGACGCGTGTGAATAGGAGCACAGGCGCAGACTGGGTCGACTCCTGAGTGGGTGAGCCGCCTCCTGCCCCCCCCTCACCCCCCCCTTCCCACTGTACGTGCTCTGGCCCTGCATCTTGTTGACCTAATTGGTGCTCTTTGACTTAATCCCTGGCGATCCTGCGGGTGGTCTGGGAGGAGCTCTCCTCCGGTTTCCCCTGCATTTGAATATCAGATGGCAAAGGCGGGGCATCGCGGGGGGGGTGGGGGTGGGGGTGGGGGTGGGGGGTGGGGGGGGGCAAAAAAAAAAAACATGAACTGCCAAGGGATTTGACTGGAGCGCCTGCCAACACAACACGCAATGTTTTTTTTAGTGCTCCCTGTGCCCCCCACCCTCACCACCACCACCACCACCACCACCACTCTCCCCCCCTCCCCTCCCATATGCTGTCATGGCTCTCCTACTTTCACCCACTTGTCAGACATAGAAGGCACCCATGCTTTCTTTTTTGCCCGTATTGAACCCACTGGCTCAAACGGATACTGATACTTTTATCGTGCGTGCGTGTGCGTGCGGTGTGCGTGCGTGTGCGTGCGCGTGTGTGTTTTCTGAGCGATTAGAGCCTTGTTCTAGTCCCGATCCTGTGGCCCGCGCGCTGCGCTGAGCTATCAGTGCCGCCCTCTCGGCTTACGGCCGTAACCAGAGCTGTCCCACTGACACACAGCTGACACGCTGTCCCCCTTGTATGAGCTTTTATTACCGATGTTTTGGCCGATCCGGTTACTCCCTCACCCCTGCGGTCTGCCCGCTCGTCCGCGCCGCACGGCTCGTTTGCGCGCCCGATGGCTATTTCCGTAATGCGACGGCCGGGCCGGGGGTGAGAGCGTCCGGGGTCAGAGGAATTATCTCTTCAGGTTGGGTCCGTGCACGTGACGCAACGCCTGAAAGACCGGTGACGTAGAAACCTGTGTTGTGTTCGATCCTGTGAATGTAAACACGTTCTATTCCAGCGTGTAACCGATCGGCTCGAACGACGATGAACGAATGAGGTGTGTTATCAAATGTCTCCCATAGATTTGACTTCCCTGCCTCACCTCTCCAGTAGTCAACTCCAAGCTCGTCTGTTTTCCCGTTCCAAAGCCTGGGCTGCTTACGGGAATGACGGAAGTAAGTCCACATTTTGCCACAATGAATACGCTTTGTCCCCGTTCTTGCGATCCAGTGAACTCCGTGTTCTCAGCGTGATTCTGCAGTGATCGGGGACGTAACTGGAGACTGCTCCGAGGGGCGTAGGCCGTCGGATGCTCTACTTTGATACCCGCTGTGTGATGTGTTTCAGCGTGTGTGTCTGTGTGTGTGTGTGTGTGTGAGAAACGAAGCAGCGGGCGGAGCGGCGGCTAATCCGCAGTCAAAGCCCCGGTGTTGATGTTGGTTTTGCACTGGACGGGCCGCTTTGTTTGACTGAGACTTTGCTGGGAGGACACAGCGGGGGCTGAGCGAAAGAGTCAGATATCAGGGACAGAGGCACCTTACTGTCCCTGCGAAGCGCTCGCACATGCTCTCACACTCACACGCGCACGCACACACACGCACGTACAGATGGTGGTGAGCGAGGACAGTGAAAACACGGCTCAGTGTCCTGGGCCTCGTCCTTCCTCCACCCATCCACCACCAGCCGTTTCCCCACGGGGCCGTTAACATCCTATTGACCCTGCTCACTCATTATCAGATCAGCGTGGCGCACACGGGGGGCACTTTAACCCACCCTGTGTACACATACACACATCCGCGCGCACACACGCGCGCACGCTGGTTGTAGATCTCCGGCCCCCGCGTCCTGTGGCAACCCAACCTCAGGCCCCCTGGTTAGTCGGGGGTTGGTGGCGGCGCCCGGACTCTCTGTCCTCTCCTCTCCTCTCCTCTCCTCTCCTCTCCTCTCCTCTCCTCTCCTCTCCTCTCCTCTCCTCTCCTCTCCTCGCCTCTCCACTTCTCTGCCAGGGGCCCGGCGCCCCACCGGTGCGGCTCCTCCACAGATGCTGGCAGGTCCTGTGGGACAACCTCGGCTTCCCAGCGCCCCCCCCACCCCCCCCCCACCGCCGACTGTCAGTAAACGTGTTGACACAAATGTAGTGTGGCTACTAATGAGCTGCCAAGCAGCAACCACTGTCAGCTCCCCTCAGACCTGTCAATGGGAGACAGAGGCTGATTCCCCCCCCCCCCTCCACCCCCTCCTCATTATGCTAAGATGTCTAACAATAGATTAAAGAATAAGGCTCGCAGTATTTTATTCATCTGAAGGCCAAATCAAGCAGCCGCGGGAAAGCGCCTGGCAGCCATTAGAATGCAGCGTGGACACGTGTCGCCTGCGTGACAGCCCCTTCCAGCAATTGAAATTCATGACAGGTCTGAGGTAGTGTGATACTCGTGTAGGCACAAAGCCTGCACATCTAATGTTTATTGATAGCAAAGCCTACATGCGCCGTTATTATTTCAAGGCAGTGTGGGGAGGCTTAGTTTCAGTGTTCCGCGCGCGTGTGGGTGCGCGCGCCGCCCGTGTGTATGTGTGTACGCGGCCTCCGTGTTTGTTTGTGTCACACAAAAAACAGATTAGCGAAAACACCGAGGTAAAATAAGCAGCCTGACCTTGCTCTGAAACTGAAAGGCAATCCTCTGAATGATCCGCGGGTCACTAGCTTTGTCCTTCAGACAGTTAAAGTCTATCCTTCTCATCCCCTCCCTCCCTCCCTCCCCTCCCCCCCCCCCCCCCCCCCCCCGCCTGTCTCACTGTTTCCTCCTGCCTGTCCTCCGCTCCCTCTCTTTGCCTCTCTCCCACCGTCTTTGACTCCGCATTTGAACGTTTTCTTTCCCTCCCCCCTCCCCGCACCTGATGTAAAACTTACCCCCCCCCCCCCCCCCCCACCCTCCCCCCCCACCTCGCCGCAAAACTGTCTGTCTCAATGCGACGCGCGTCATCCGCGCGTTCGGCCGACGCGCGTGTCGTCTCTTCATGTCGGGCCTTTGAGCGCGGCTGTTTGTGTTATTTCAAGACGTGATTGTTCCCCGTGACAAGGCGCTGACGGCGCCGCCGCGTCTGATCCGCCGCCGCCGCCTCAAAGGCACGACGAGCGCCGCGCACACGCCGGCAGCGGCAGATACGAGCAGTCGTGTTGAAGACTTCCCCCCGCACGACTCTCTGAGCCGTGAGACGTTTGACGCTTTCGGAGCGCTGCCGAGGCGGGTTGCCAGGTGAGCACTGGCAACCCCCCCCCCCCCTTCCCCTCACGCACACACACACACACACACACACACACACACACACACCCACCCGGGTTCACGCACGCACACGTACGGGCACGCACGCCGATCCCTCCGCGTATAGGATGCCCTCAAGAGCCGTGCGTTGCGCTGGAAACTGCAAGTGTGTCAGCAGGTTCCGGATGTCAGTTGCGCAATGTCTAATGGCGGCGAAACGAGCGGCCCGTTGTGTGTGACTGGGAGGGCGCGCGCGTGCCTGACGCCCGCACGTGTGCGCGTGCGAACCCGGGTTCGTGGTTTCGTGTCAGCTCGTTGGACTCGACGTTCAGAAGTGACAACGTTGTGCCCGCGTCCAAGCACGACTACGCTTCGAGGAAACTGGAGGGACAGATCGCAACTCTGCTGGACTTTTTCCTGTTTTCCTGTTGTTTTTAGTGAGGAGAGGACATCAACGTACCCCATCTCAGGCGGGAAAAGGAAAGGCGGCGTTCGTCTACGGTTCTACGCTGATGACAGTGGATTGATGTCTCGGTCGGGAGCATCACCATGTGTCACCGTGAAACGATGTTCATTCATGTACTCATTGCCTCCTGAGGATGGAGGAAGTCCACTGAACCTGGGCTGCACAACCCTTACTTAAGCGCCGCCATGAGGTGGACATCAGGGGATGTATCTCACTGATGCAGAATCGCTGTTCAACAGAGACAGAGACGCTTTATTGAAAAATATGGCTCATACGTGAACAAACTGGGAATCGCCGGCGATGGGAATGCCGCTTTTGGGCGGCGGTCAGCAACGCGTTGTGAAACGCTTGCGACGTGTTCCGTCGGACTCCCAAAACATGCGCGTGACGTCTTTTCGGCGCTTGGCATTGCTCCAGCGCCGTCTTGCGTTTCACAACAGCGCGTCAGTCGTCATGCCACTTGAGGAGAACAGCTCAGCGTTGCACAGACGGCACTGCGATGCAGTCGCTCACGTTTGGTGCTGCGCCGTGCTACTTTGGTGCTACTGTGCTAGCGTGAGAGCTTCAGCTTCATCTCATTTTCACGGTCTGCTTGTTTCCTCCGTGAGAGTTTCCCCGGTCATTCGCGTGGCCGAGGGGATCCGCTGAGATTCGCCCATCGCCGTAAACACTTTTCAATATATATTTAGTAACTGGGAACTGAAACCGGCGACTGTGTCACGGATGAAATTAGTGACCCCGTTCTCCTGGTCCCAGCCTGGCAGTTATGCAGAGACAGACGTTTCTTTTTCCAACCGTGACCTTTAGCCGCGTCGGGTCCGCCTGCTGCCCACAAGAATAGCCCGGCGTGAACTATCGCAAACAGAAGGCATCCATCACGCCGAGGTGCGTGGAACAAAAACTGACATCGCGTGTGCCGCCGTACGGGCGTTCGTTGAGCGGGAAGCTCGATTCGGCCGGGTGGGGGGGGGGGGGGGGGGGGACAAAAGCGCCTTCCCCTGCAGACCTCTTCAAACACATTCAAAACACTTTTCTAGTCAACTGCAGGTCGTCAGCGTGGTTGAATGTGGCCGCGCTGCCTGTGACGTTAAAAAAAAGGCTATTGTGTGTGGCTGAGAGCACACTGTCCCCCCCCCCCCACACACACACACACACACCCCCCCCCTCCCCTTTCCCCTGCCCACGTCCAGACCAAACCCCCAGCACCTCTCCCACTGCCACAGAATGACGGATCGATCGAAGAGTGACAGCGGTGGGGAAATAGAGAGAGATTCAGGATTTACATCGTCCTCTGACACGCTCATATAAACGCCCCCCAATGATGAAGAGACCGCGCTCTGACAAGGACACCAGTCGTCGTTTTAGCCGTTCACAAGTCAAAAGATTTGCCACGTCCCCTCCCTCCAACCGCTCTGCCCCCCCCCCTCTCTCTCTCTCTCCGCCTGTCTTTCTTTTAGCTGATTTCAGTGCAAAGCGTATAACCTTTGTGAATTATTTAGTTTATTGACCTCTGCAGGGATTTAATATGAAGGTCGTTTCCTGCTGGCAGAGCGAGTGCCGGCGGGGTCCTCAGGTGACACGGCCAAGGTCGCCCGTCTCCCTCCAGTTAATAATATATTTGTCACACGCAGTGTGTTAGCCCCCGACACAGCGCCACTGCCTTCCACTTGATTAGTGCGACCAATAAGGACTGCCAAAGATAATAAAGTAGACATTGGCTTAAGGAGATGTGTCAAATGTCCACAGCATCTCTCTCTATCTCCCCCCACACAGATACTCCGAGCACGAACACACACACACACACACACACACAAATTCACACCCTCTCTCTCCCTCCCCCCTCCTCCTCCTCCTCCTCCTCCTCCTCTCTGTTCTTGTTTTATTGTTTCCTAGATGAAGGTTAAAGGGAGATGCTGAACAGACAGAACAGCCCGAGGGCCGTGGAGGGCTCGGCTGCCTGGCTGCGGCAAGCAGGGCTGTGGGTAGCGGCGGCGGCCAACCTCTGCAGCCCCCTCCGCCCCGGCGCAAGGCCACGCAGTGCACCGGGGCGTCAGGGGGGCAGCCGGGTGAGCTGGCCACATCCACGGGGGCAAGTGGGTTACAGAATCTGATGTAGATGGCGGGAGGGGGGGGTGGGGGTGGGGGGGGCACAGCAGAGAGCTGCTGGTCCCTGACCGAGCCTGTCACTGATAATAATCACAGAGAGCTATGGAGCCTTATTAGCACTGCCGCTTGGCTTAGACAAAATGGCGCCCCATAGGTGAGAAGCAGGTGAGTTATGGCGAGGGGGAAGGAAAGCATTACAGCATGGGTGGCAAATATATTCTGGCATGGCGCTGTAATGAAGTTGGTGGAGCCTGTGAGGATTTAGAGCCGGGGGTTTAAATCTCCGAGGGCGAACAAGCCTTAAGTGCAACATTATTGATTTGATTGTATGAGCGCTGGTGATAATGGAAAATCCAGGAGGTCCAGGGCTGACAGGCAGAGGATGCCAGTGCAAAAGGTGTCGCCGCCCAGGCCCGAGCTGCGGTCTGCATCCTGTTTGTCCCTTTTCCCGGAATACTTTGCATCAGGAGTTCACTGCAAGGTGAGTCTGACAAGTATTTAGGGCCAACACCTGTGAGAGACCTGTGAGGGTAACAGCTGCCATTGTGATCAGTCAGGTATTAAAGGCACCGTGGTGTGCAGAACAGACACTCTAATATAGGCCAGCATACAATATCATGCAATCATTATCACAGAAAATGACTTGCACTCCGCATATAGAGTTTCTTTGAAAGATGAATATATATATATACGCACGTGTATGCGTGTATATATATATATATATATATATATATACATACAAACACATATTTATATAAACATATATGTACGTTATATACATATATACATGTTTATATATGTGGATATATATTTATATACATATATATATATATATATATATATACAGACACATATTTATATAAACATATATGTACGTGTATATACATATATACATGTATATATATATATATATGTGGATATATATTTACATACATATACTGTATATATATACATATATATACATATATATGTACATATATATATATATATATTTATATCTGATACCAGGAGTTTACTAACAATGAAGGCAAAACAAATCCTCACATGCAAATGTCCGTCAGTAGGCACTGATGAAGCTGACATCATCCCAAGTGAAACGGAGGAGGGCGAGCGGCGATGGGAGGTGAAATCTTGCCGGAGCATTAACATGATCTATGATTGCGCTGGTGGAAGGACACAGCATATTTTCACTGAAAGAATAGATTTGTTGAGTCTATTAATGACCTTCTATTCTAGACCTTTTTCTCTATTATCTGAACTGCCCAGCGCCATCCATAACTCTGACGATTCCTATCTTATAAATCATTGTCCCGCTCCCCATCTCTGCTCTAACATAACAATTAGGGCTCAATGCTCGGATCCGTGTTTGCTAAATCCAGATTAACTCACCCCACCTCTGTATCTATGGAACATATGTGAGGGATTAATGGACACAATGTGCTCCATTACATGGGAGACTGTCTTGTGTCAGGAGGAATTAACATTAGAGAGACCTTAATTGCGGCAGTTAGTCCTAATGCTAGAAAATGACGGATCTGGCCATCATAAAAATATACTTCCCATTGCATGTTTTACACCTACCGTGCACTAAAGGACGTAACAATAGCATGGTGAAATGTGAGACGAAGCGGTCGTTATGAGCATGCTGCTTGCATATTTGAATGTGTGTGCATGCAAAGATAATGACCAGCTCCCCTAAGGAGCTCTGCTGCAGGCCTCCTCCGGGCATACGACCAGTGAGGTCACGGGGGCCAGACACTTATTGGCCTATTCATTAAGGTGGACGGGGGCAGAAGTCTCGGGTAAGGTCTCCACTTCCAAAGTAACTCTGCGGCTCAGACCTCATTTGCAACCAGACGAGCCTATTGTAACAGCAAATAAAACAATATTGATTTTGCGAGTGGCAACGAGGCTGTGCATCTTATTGATCAGGATCAAGCACTTATCACTCTCCAGACCCAGAGTGTGCCAATGTTAAGCGCAGGTCTCAGGTCTTAATTACGACAGTGGCCTTTACATGCCTCCCTGCCTAATGACGCTCCAGTACCACCGCTGCGTGTGACCTTCCCCATTGGCCGGCAGGACAAAGGTGCCGCTCCGCGTACGTGGTGTGATATCTTCCTCTGGAATCATTTGAAACTGAGCTTTTTGGCACACGCTCGTGTTATTTTTTTACGCATGTTTCCAGATGCTACCGCATTGAGCTTATCGATCTCAGTCCCTCTGTCAGCAGAGATCCATAGACACCTGGGAGCAGCGAGGTGTCAGGATGACCACCGCACCAAATGACTGCTCTGTCTAATGGAAGGTTATACCCGGTGTGTCACGTTTGACCCTTGCAAGGCCTCTGCCTCTCATGCAGGACACCGAGTAGATACATTTACCTAACATTTGAATATGTGTAAATGCTCGGTCCCACTCAGCATCAGCAAATATTGTACTTTTATTCACCTTCAGTGGTTCGCCAGCTGGCGAGAAGTCGCCCCACCTTGACCTGTTTCACCGTGAGAGCATTGTTTGGTTAGCGCCCTGAGACTGACCACTCTGCTCAGCAAGTGCTTTCACTTCTGATGCCTTACAGTCCAGGAATCACACAATTTAAAGTCCTGATCGTGGGACTTTGGGATGTTTCCAAAGAGCTGGGAGATGAAGGAAGATTTTCGATCTCCATCTCATTTAGACGAAAAAACAAAGCTGAAAAGGGTAGAATGAAACTGTCAGAGCTGATTTTTATCTCAGCTGACAGACTGACCTCCTTCTTTACCTTTGACCCGCTGTGCTAACCAGAGTTTATGGGTGCAATTTGAAGCAGCATTTGAAGTGCTGCTGAAGTACTGCTGATATTTGTTCAGTATTGACGTGGGTGGATCATTTCATGTCCCCTTGGATCTAGCTCTGGTGGTCCTCCTTCGGTTAGCCCAGCGTTACCCATGACAGGAAACCCTACCGGAGCGCAATAGCTTTAAGACATCGGAGGTGTAGCACTATGAGTACTACAAGCATGTCCTTTTTTCCAACCCTTAATAATATCCTAAAATAAGTGGCCGCAGCTGTTTTTGGTGCACTTACTAAAACGGCGGTGAATTGTGTTTCTGTGTCTTCTCAGCTGTGGATGAATGCGTATTTCGTGGGCCAGTGCTTATTTGTTGCCGCCGTGTGGTATCCGTAGGATTAACCCAAAATGAATCAGATGTTTTCAGTGTCTCGAGAAGCCGCAGTGGCTCCAAAATGAAGCACAACGACACAAAGAAATAAGACATATCAAGCTCTGTCTTTGTTTGTGAGATCGGCCCATTGTCTGCGCCCGCCTTGTCATGGATTTGCGTACGCTTGAAGACAATAGCGCGGCGTATAGCCAGACACGTCTTTTGAAATGGGAAAAACGAAAGGGAAAACGTTCAGGAATTGCGGGTGAGGCCTTGGAGACGGACTGCAGACACCGACTGCAAGAGAGCGCTGCTCCGTCGCGTCGGCAGCGAGCGTTTCATGCATTTTTCAGGCAAATCAGGTTGTTTGCATGCCCTGGTTATCACCTGGCCGCGCTCGAGACTCCGAAGCTCTGCCGAGCTACTCGCACTCGAGCCAGCCCCCGGATCCTCGGCGGGTGAGCGCCCGCAGCACTGTGCGAGGCGTAATGATAAAACAATCGTGCGATCCCTTTAATAGACACTCAGCCATTACACGTACAAGCGAACCGTAGCCCGTGGTCGCGGCCTCCGCCTTTCGCGCGCACGCTCGTACTGTATTATCTGCCTCGGAGGTAAAGCAGGAGTGCTTTTGATTCCCGAAGATGTCCTGCTGTCTGAAAGATGCACTGCATTATGAAAATAGAATAAACCATTCAAAAACTCATGAATATATTTACTCAGCACTGCCGGGTCAACAAACCTTGATAAGGCCGTGAAAAAACAAACAGACTACGTGCACTAACCCAGCCGCAATGTGTGCTGAGCAGAATGTGTTCCTGTTAGGCGATGTGCTGGAGGCGGCTTAGGTGTCCCTACGACGTATTCATTGTGACGGTGATTACCTTTCACCACCACGGCTCCCCGTCTTTTCCTTCCTCTTTCCCTTCCCTCCCAACGTCTCAGCGTGTTCGGATAGGAAGAGACTTGGCCCCCGCCCGTGCGGATTTATAAATGTTGGCCTAGCAGGGATCTCAGGGATAGATTTGCGGGCTAAGGGGGGGGAGCGTTGCCACTCAAGGTCCGCTGTCAATTGTTGAATCTCTGCACTAGGTCAATCAATGGTTCCCCTGCCCTCTCTCCCCCTCTCTCCCTCTCTCTCTGTCTCTCTCCCTCTCTCTCTGTCTCTCTCACTCTCTCTCTCACTCTCTCTCTCTCCTTCCCTTCCTCTCTCCCTCTTCCTAGTGATCTTCTCAGATCAGTGGAGGAGGGAGAAAAATCAATGGGGTAAAGTAATCACTTGGCGGAAGATACAGCGGAGGCCCGGGGCCCGCCCGGCTACCTGAGTTCCATTTCACGCATGGGCGGCTGCAACACAAACACACAGCGCCGGCCTGTGCTCCCATCTTAAACAACACGAGCAAGCGCCACGCCGCTCACCCCTCCCCCCCCCCCCCCTCCCGTGACCTATTCCTCCCCAGAGGAAACTCCCCAAGATTGCGCTGCGGCGCGGCCGCCCCCGCCTGCCCCCGCCGCTGCCTATCGATCGCCGGCCCCACGCGCCCAGCCTCCGACGGCGGCGCCACCGCACCGCGTCTCCAAAATGCCAAAGTGGCGAAAATACGCCCCCCCCCCGTCCCTGACATCATCGAGGAGGGGGGGGGGGGGGTGGCGACGTCACGTCGAGGCCCCCCCACGCAATAGTTTTACAGCTCGGTGCGGCCGGCCATCTGACAAATGAAACAGAATGCGCCGCGTTTGAGTGGAGCCGTCTCTGGCACTGGTGCCGCAGCTGCAGCGCTAGTTAAACTTTTATCCCCTTTCGCTCGGGCCGCTCCCTTTCCGCTCGCTCGCTCGCGCGCATTATTCAGCCCGCGACCCCCCCCCCCCCCCCCCCGCGCCCCCGCCGCCAACATCCGCCGCCGTATTACCTTCGGCCGGCTCGAGAGGGGAGAGTGGGCGTGGGGTCGCGGCGGGCGGCGGGGGGAGAGGGGGAGGCCACGGGTGGCTGTCTGCTTAACAATTCCGAAATGCAAATGACGGCATGTGTACGAGCGGCGGAGCTCGCCAAGGGCCCGGAGGGGAGGTCGACGGCGCCTCGGAGGGGGATCCCAGCACCTCCGCCGGTCCCGGCGCCCATGCTGTTCATGTGTCGGGTCGGCGCGGGCGAGTCGTCCCCCGCCGGAGTTCACTCGTTCGGCTCCGGTAGCTTGGTCAGCCTGCGTGGGAGCAGGTCGGAGGCGAGCTCGGCCGTGAAGCGTTAAGCATACGAGGTTACGTTTTGGAAGAGAGTCGGCCTCTGATATACTTGTCGGACGTGGGGAAAAAACATCGCCCTGTGGAGCGGGACGAATGGGTTGCTCTTAAGTGGTGGCACGAAAAGGGCGTTTAAAATGATGGAATGCAAATTAAAATGCCGAGTTTGAATGAAACGTTTGAAAGCAGTCAGATCTAAGGGGACGTCGGGGGGCACATTCGACCGAGGATGTATTGATACATATTTATTTAGGTTTAGCGTTATATCTGGTGGATTTCCGGAATTTTTGATGCTAGAAACAAATCCTGCGAGAATACAGAGACTGAACTGATTCGATCAGATATCGCACTCGTGTCCAGGGCCAGATGTATCCTTATTCCTCCGCGCTCGGCTCCGCTGCCAAAGCCTTTTGCTTTGCTATGACGAGCATGGGAATAATAGCTTATCAGCTTGTCTCCCTCCTTTGAATGCTTTCAAGCACACCCAGTGACAGCTGAAAGTCTTCATCAACATTTGCACTGCTTCCTGTGGTTTGGCTGACACTGGCCCAACGGAGTGCCGCCGCCCCGGTTCAGAAATTATTTAGCTTTCATCGAGTGATGCTTTCATGTGCGTGGTAATTATCGCGTTCGCAGAGGTGAATCTGGTTAAAGCTGGAGCAAACTGTTAGTTCTTAGTCTCCTCGTCTTCTTATTCCTGTTGACGGTAACAACAGGCTGCAGCTGGGGTAGATAAACACTAGATAAACAGTGACAAAGCTAAAATGCTGATGCCAAAACCAGATGCTTGGTCCTGAACCAGCCAAAGATTTTGAGAATTTAGCTTTTGAAGGTATGACGGTATGGACATACTAGCCTCCCGGGTCCATGGCTGTCCAAGGGGTTGAATGGCGCTGAAAGTGCTTCCTTCGACAATGGCGTTTGCTTCCTGCCCGGGATATTTTTAGCTATCAAAAACCACACGCTTTCCCCCTTGATTCCGGCCGGCTTGGGTTAATGCGATGACGGTGCTAAATGAAAAGTGCGTGGATCAAGCTTTTACAGTGGGATAATAAATGTCCGGGGCAGAATTTATGGCGACCCCATTCGATGGTTGTCGAGATATTTCACTGAAAACCACACCATGTCAAAGCGATGGTGAAAGCAGGGGAAAAGGTCCGGAGATCAGCAAGACGGACCCCATAGTTCGGACCCCGTGGATGTCCGTGGCAGTCAGTCTGACAGCTGATATGTTCTTATAGTCTGGACTAAGGTGGTGGACCTGCCAACGGACCGACACTGAGTCACGCTGGTTAGCAAGGCTAAAAACGCCAGAACATCACAGTCTCTTTATTGCGCCAATGATGACATTTTGTCGCCCCTCGTGCAACACACATCGACATGTTCGGCTCCCCAGAGGTGCTGAGGAAAGTTTCTTGAGGTTAGCTTTGTTGAATGTGTGGAACGGGAAACATAATTAGGATGAAAATCCTGAAAAAAAACGTGCTTGCTTTATTCAGCATTTATTCAGCATTCAGCCTTTGCTTACGTTTCATCGCTTGTTACTCTCAACGCATGCGATGCATGTGTGTGTGTGTGCATGCGTGTGTGTGTCTGTGCGTGTGTGAGCCGGACAGCTCTGTCCTGACTAATGTCTCGACGAGGCTCGCCCCATTTAAGTGAGGAGTTTGTTTTTCTTTGATGGTAGGCAGGCTCCATTAAAACCGACATATATCAAAGCAAGCCACCATCTGCTCCGGTGTTTACATGAGTGTGCTCTTCTCCTCCCCCAACCCCCCCCCCCCCCCGCTCCTCCCCCAACCCCCCCCCCCCCACACACACACACCCCCCCTCCCCTTCCACAATCCCCCTAACCCCCCCCACCCCCCAGCTTTGGCACCCCTGTGAAACATTTTCTCCCCTCGGCCCCGAAGTCAGCTCGGGGGGGAGATTCTTCCGCCCGCGGCGTCTTCGATCACCTCTCTATTCATTCTCCGCTGTCTGCTGGCGGGGACGGGGAGACGGACATCTTTGCCAAGACGTGCCGCAGCCGCGTGGGGCGGAGCGGCGAGAGCGGCGCGGCCCCGCGCCGCCGGAACGTGGTCACTGTCAAGGCCGAGTCCCCAGGATGTTGACAGCGGAGAGATTACTCAGTGGCAAACTTTGGGCTTCTCCTTTAGCTTATGGGCAGAACATGTTCCTGAGTGGCGCGGGGTCACCCTGATCTCTGATGACTCTCCTCCTCCTCCTCCTCCTCCTCCGCCTCCGCCTCCTCCTCCCGCTCTCTCCCTCGCTCTCCCTCTCCTTGTCTGTGTGTGTGTGCGTGTGTTTTTTTTCGCGATGTTATCTTTTCACTCTCCTCCCACTCACACTGCCGTTCCCCCGAAGCTGTCTCTGGGATGAACGCCTCATTGTTTTTGTCCTTGCGCCGCTTTCCAAAAGTGCACTGCTGCAATGTGGATGCCGCGCGGCTTCGCACTCCGGATGACCTTTCGGAGTTTTTTTAAAGCGGAGGGGTCGCGTCTGGGCCAATTATAGCCCGCGCGATCACGGCGAATCGGCCCACTCTCGGTTCCACGCGTGAGGTCAATTAAGCGAGACCGTTTGCTCCCAGTTCACGAACTGTCGTGCGCGTTTGGCTTCCGTTTCGCTCTAAAAAAACCAAGACATGGCTGTATTCGCGCCTCAGACTGCTGGACCTGTTGCTCTGAACTCCCCACAAGCGGGCAGGGGACAGCTCCGCAGTTTCGGCCCGGTCCGGGACTTCATCGCAGCACTTCCTCCCTGGCGCTGCACAAACATACCATGAAAACTGCGCGGCGAACGTGACTCCCGGAGCGCCACGCTGTCTCTGACAGCCGCCGAGTCGCTCGTCAGTCACCTCCCAGTTGCTTCGCCTCGTCTGGAGCCGTCGAGCGCCACATGTTGGGGTGCGGCCCATCTGTTTAAGCGGGGGGCGGCGTCTGTTTGTCTTTCCATTCCGATCGCGCGCCGTGCCCGGGCCTCGCGCAAATCAAGTGCACCTTCAGATGTCGCCCCCCACCCCCCGCCGCCGGGGATGGGGGCGGTGGGGGGCGGGGGGGGTGGCTGAGTGATCGAAGAGGAGACGCGGCGCCTCCTCACGAGGGCTCTGAAATTGATGTGCCCTTTCGGTTCCGGCGAGGGTGACCTTAAAAAAGTCAGAGGCGCTCAGCGAGCGGCGCGGTCCCCGTCTCGCCGCTGATCAATCTCAATCCCGCGGCCGACTCCCCCCCCCGCTCTGCGCTCAGACTCCCGGAGCACTCTGGAGCGCCCCGGCTCCCACTCCTTTGGTGACACGCGCCGCGCGGGCCCCGGCAGGCAGGCAGGCAGGCAGATAGTGCACGCTTTGTTAAATACGGGGGGGGGAACGTCTCGTGCGTAACCGCGTTATGTCAGACGGTGTGACAGTCATGACGGGAAGAGGAGAGCTATTACGGCGGACATATGAGCTGGCAGATGGTGGCAGGATTGAAACGTGGCAGGTTGTGATGACGACTGACAATCTGCCGGTACCTGACGTTCCCTCAGATTTGTCGAGGGGGGGGGGGGGCTCTTGCAACTGGAAAGAAAGGGCCCTTTTAGCGACGGTGAGCTCAGGAATGATCATCACGCTCGGCGTTTGGTGGTCTGATAATTACTCCTGTCCCTGGAGATTTCTCATTAGGGTGTTGACCTTGGGGAGGTGCACGCACCATTGACATCTCCACTATGGAGCGGAACATGCTTGCATAATGCACATGGAGGGACACTCTGATCGCATTGTCCGCTGAGGGCCAACTGGAGCGGAAAAGGCAGTGGAAGTTCAGGAAGCGTGGCTAAAAAACTGAATGTGATGAAGTGCTGCAAGGGCAAGACGTCTTCAAAGACCCCCCCCCACCCCCCCCTCACCCCCCCTCCCTCACCTCCTCCTCTTCCTCCTCTGCTGCCTCCTCTCCAGCCGCAGAGCACACACACGCGCCGAGATTTCAAACGGCAGGACACACATCCGCGCTCCCCATAGCCCATTACCTCAACCTGCCTCTCCACCTCCCCCTGACCCTGTCATCCTGTCCTCCCCCCTCCGACTCATTACTCCCTCTCCACCTCCCTGCCACAGCTCTCCAGCCGTCCACCTGTTCTCTCACCTCGCACGCGCACACTCCGACTCGCCCGCGGCCCGCCCCCTCCGCCGATGGCGCGCGGTGAGTAATTCTCCCAGTGATACCGGGCTCCTGACCTCTCCCTGCACCTTAAGGAAAGAGGGATTTCTCCCCCCCCCCCCCCCCCTCCTCTGCGGCGTCACTCCTCATCGGCCGTGACGGCTCCCAGTGCATTGCGGGGCCTGCGTCCCGGCCTCAGACTGCCAGGGAGGAGAGAGGGGCGGCGGAAGGTGGTGGTGGTGGTGTGTGGGGGAGGGTAGAGGGGGGTTACTTGCGCTGTCACAACGTAGAGTGTCAGGCCTGACCCCCACCCCCACCCCTCCCCAGGTGGCCTGCAGGCTGACAGCAGACAGACCTGCGATTTGTTGGCTGAAACACCTCTGAGGAAGATGTCAGGTGGCATCACGGCCGCACATCACCTGCCCCCCCGAGGCCTCGCCGCGCCTTCACTTTCATCAACAAGCGCCATCCGAACACCGCTGCAAGTGACAGACATCACATCCATGCAGCGAGCGGCCATTCACCAACGCTCTAAATCTCTTATATATATATATATATATATATATATATATATGACATACACATACCCTTATTGCTGTCAGTACCACAGATCCAAAGCCTTTTGGATAACAGGCGAACCCATTAATGACCTGCATGGCTGAAAACCTTCCCGGACCTTCACATGGAGTCCCCGCACGCCACTGCCTTGCATCAGCAATCTTATGCATTTCATCAGCTGCGTTTGGGATTGTGCGAGTGCGATTTCCACGACTGAAAGGTGTGTGATTTCTTCCTTGCCGCCAGCACACGCGCGCACGCACGCACGCACGCACACACGCACGCATTCGCCGAGATGCTTCGATACGTCGGTGTTCGGGAGGCATCCGTGGCTGAGGGTCGGTTCACGCAGGGGTGAGGGCCGCCGTACCCGCGAGTCGCATCTTCACTCTGAGATCCCGACGCCTCCTTTTCGGGAGACAGGCCGCTCGAGCGGGAAGCTGCTGGCCAGGAAAACACGTTCGTCTCGCCGGGGTGACCAAGTCCGTCCCCCGTGCCGGAGAGCAACCAGAGGTGCGGCACCAGCGCCGCCGACTCCTCTCGCCGGAGGGCGCGCGCAGGGGTGGGAGTCTCGGGATTAGAAGCGGGATCACACCGAGCGACGGCCCCTCTCCTTCATTCTGAGGGAGGCTGTTGCATGTCGTACGAGGCATCTGCTCAGGAGTCCTAATTTCTCCCCCGGTCCCGCGGCGACAAACCCTCTGTCGGAGGAGAGGGCTTTGAGATATTTACGCGCCTGGGGAGAGAGATGTTTTTTTTTACTATTATTATTATTATTATTAGTCCAAACAATGGCACTCACGCTGGGACAGAAGTGGGTCACAAATGGATTATCTATTTTGTGTTTGTGTGTTTTTTCCCTTTCTTCGACACCACTTTCATTGCGTTCTATATTTAGTGGCCGCGCGGCGGCATTTCGTTGTTGTTCCTTTGACGGGGTGGTGATGGAGTCGAGCCGCTCAAACTCACAGACCGGAAGACGCAGGAGCCCCTCTGATCTGCGACTGGGTCGCCACAATGGGAGGTAAACCCCCCTCAGTTGAGCCTGCTCGGAGGAGCGTGTTGACGGGAGAGAAGGGAACGACGCAGTTCCGCCTCCGTCTGTGGTGGTGGTGGTGGTGGTGGTGGTGGGGGGGGGGGGGGGGGTAAGTAAACATTCCGTCCTGAAGAGCGCATTCTTAGAGTGATGCTTCCGTGACCTATTTCCGTGCTCAGTAAGTACAAAGTAGGCTTGGGAGACAGAGGTAATCAGTAAGAAACGAATGCATTGTTGTTTTATGTCTTTTCATGAGGTCTGTTGGCAGTAGCAACTCTCTGTATCCATGCCAGCTGCAATGACAGTGCTACAATACTGATGCTAGGCTGCGGGAACATTTACCATACGGGCTTTCACGGTGTAGGCCGCTAGCGTATGCTAATCAGTACAAAAGATAGATAGTAGATAGAAATAGAAATAGAAATCACAGTTTGTAAAGTTATTTGCTCTTAAGAACTGTTTCTTTGAGCTAACCAAGGGGTTTAGCAATCGAGATAAGTGACAACCACTAACGCTAGCAGTTCCTCTAATGGAAGGATTGGATGGTTCCAAACGTGTCAATTCCCGTGGAACTTCATTCATTCCCTCACTTGCGTACACATTCATTCACCCATCTCATACCCGCTTGACCAGCACTCCCGGGTCTTGGTGTCGGAACACTGCTTCAAAGTGTTTGTTCCTAGTGACTCAAATGGTATTATAACATCACAAAAGTTTAAACACTTGGGAATGGCCACCAGTTTCCCTCTTATCCAAGCCTCTTCGATGCTTCAAATGGCACCATTCATTCTCGCTGCAAAAACACATGTTTATGCAGGAAACATGTAACTCTGACACATATTTGATGGATGCTCGGCCATTTAACGGATACGAGCACCGATTAAGACACTGCCATCCGACACCCTTAGGTTGATATGCCAAACTTGTTTGAATCACAATAAAATAACCATCCATTTCCACTTGCCTCACTGGATTTCTGATGAATTTCGACCCAACGTCCCGTCCATTTAGCTCGATCTGGTCTCTACCAATTCCCGTGGGCAATTTATGGTCATTGGGCTGCTAAAAGGTCTCCACATCCACAAGCTAATCACTAATTGTGAAGGCTTTTTCTTTTTTTTTTAAACTGAAAATAGCAGTTTCTTTCCATTCATATATATATATATATATATATATATAATCTGGACAAACTGAGGTCTGATTCTCTGACCCTCTTATTAAGAGCCCTCTACATTTCATATTGCCATTTAATTCGGCGCTATTATTCAAATGCTGATTGTAGCAGATTGGTGGCCAATTGGGGGGCTGACAGCAAAACAAATGTTGGCTCAGTGCTGGCGCTGAATAATAACAATAGTGTCGCCGGCTGAGTAACGGCCTGGATCGCAGGACTGCGTAACGCAATCATACGTAGCCGTCGTGAGCGGGTGCCGCATTACAGATGCCGACGTGTTCATCACTGCTCGTGTCAGACGCCGTATTTAGCGTCCCGGACTTCGCCGTGGAGAGTCGGACGGTTACTTCCAACTGTAAATGAATCCCACTTCTCGGGTCCCATTACCGAGCTACAAATTGCTCGACCGATTCATCGATAAAAACGAGAAAAAAAACGACGCAAAAGGCGCGTAATTTGCGCGGCGGTGCTCAGTCAGAGGCGTCTTGCGGACAAATAAGCCCGTCCGGTGCGCCGCGTCGAATGGGTCTGCGTTGCGAAAGGAAGCCGCACCCCGGACCCGAAAGCGGGTGGATGATGAAGAGGCGTGAAAGCGGCGGGGGAGGATCTGATCTCCCCCGTCGGTCCTATTACTCTTCGTTCCGATGCGACATCATCTGTTTTTTGCGCCGCGCGTTCACCCAAGGCCGCGCGATGTAGAATCCATCGGTGGGTGCGCTTTAATTACTCACGTTTAAATGGGCCGTTTCGCATCGAGACGTCCCGCCTGTCGGTTGCACGCCCACGCCTTCATCATTAAGGCAAACGGGGGGGGGTGGCGTTACGGTGCTTTGTGGTGGGACGGCGGTAACTGCTTTTACGGCCCCCTCCCTCTCTCTCTCTCTCTCGCGTGCGGGGCGGGCAATTAGCCCGGCTGTCACCGCACCGCTGGGAATGAAAGGGCGGCCCGTGACCCCCCCCGCCTCCCCCGGGGTCACGCCGGTTCAGAGGTCGCCGGGAGGCCAGCGGCACGTGACACGGGCGAGCGTGCCAGGGCCCGGGCCGCGTTCGCTTTCCCCCTCCGTGCTCCGCCGATTACGTAAACGGGGGCGGCGAACGGCGGGCGAGCAGACGAGGTCTGGCCAGCCTCCACCCCCCCCCCTCCCCTCGCCCTCCGCCGCGCTACTGTAAGGTCGAAGGGTGAACGCGGCCCCGCGGGACACCGCTGCCCGGTGACAGCTCCACCGAGAGTGACATTTAAGATGGGAGCGACATCGAGTGTGGCACCGCTGTGCCCCGTGGCCGCACACCACACGGAGACAATGTCAGCGTGATCTGACTTAGCCCCAAAATGCTGCAGAACCCCGCCCGCCCCCGCCCCCTCCCCCACCACACACACACACACACGCACGCGCGCGCGGATCCCTTACACATGTCAACTGCGTGTCATGTCAAGTGACAGCCAACAGGATCTGCCAGCTTCCAGATGTGGATGTGCTCGCCTCTTGCCCCGGGGGCAGATTTAGCTCCGTTGGATTTATATGAAAAACACAATAAATGTTCCTCTATTTTAGGCCTCTGTTTTGATATATACACACACACGCACGCGCACACACGCACACACGCACGCACACACGCGTAGCCAAATTGGCGTGTGCTACATTCGAAATCATATCCGTTATATCTAGGGTAAAAGTGCAGGTGTCGTACTGTACCGTTTCCTATCATTTAGGAGCAAAACATGAGGGGGGGAAAAAAAGAATTACAGTTGTCGGGGCAAGTGGCAGCGCCACCCAGTAAGCTCTCAGTGTCGGCGAGCCTGGAAATCCAATTATCTTATTCATACATGGGCACAGTGACCTTTGACTTCACATTCAAATGGTCAATTTCAGTCGAACTCTCAGAACCGCGGGAGGCAAGGGAAATTGTTTCCCCCCCTTCCCTCGCTGGGAGCTTATCTGTAACTGGTGGCGATATATTTCAGAGGAGATCTGTGTTGTGTCCCGCATAAGTCATCAGAACTACAACTCCCAAGGAGAATGGAGATCAGATAGGGAGGTCCGGCATCAAGGACAGGGAAGCCATTTAAAGGTGACATTTCAGTCAACGCAGCAGATGCTGCCAATCTGTCTTTCCTGGGCTCTATCTCCCGCCCTTGTTTTACGTCCCTATCTCTCTCTCCCCCCGGCTCGCTCTGCCCCTCCAGCTCTCTCTGTCTTTTGGCTTTCTTTCTTTGTCTTTCTTTCTTATTTCCTTCTTCTTCCTCCAACAGACCCCCCCCCCCTCCCACCACCTCTCTCCTCTCTCTCTCTCTCTCTCCCTCCCTCCCTACCTCCCTACCTCCCTCCACCATCCCCCGCCCTGTGACGTGCTGACGAAGCAGCAGGGAGGAAGCGCTGTAATAAAAGGAAGCGCTAATGAAAGGTTCCGCGGGGTCAATGTACTCGCATACCTTTGCCGGACGAGGGGGCTGCGAGAGGTCATTTATTCCGACTGTTTCACTTTTTGACCGGCGGGGGTGCGGAAAGTTCAAGAGGTCGCCGTAGAGGACGCAGGGTCACAGCCTCTGGGCCAGGATTCTGTGTGTCCTGGGGTCAAGGGTCAGCACAGGAATGCCGGGTAAACCGGGGGTTGGGAGCAGAGGTCAAAGGTGTAGTCGTCTCCGTGGCCCTTCTGGATGAGCATGTCCGAGTTGCACTGTATTCATAGCAGCAGTGGCGGCAGCAGCAGGTTGGGGCTGAAGGTGTAGCTGTGATTTAATAGTATAATTACACGGAAAGTACATAATGGAAAGTGATGGCTCACGCTATATTCGGTCTGTCGGAGAGAGAAGAATTACGGCTTTTAATTAAACTTTTCAGGAATAACTGTTGCTGCGTCGTGTGAAATTTATGCGGCCAATATCGGGTCCCACGACGGCCATTCCTCCACGAGCCGGGAGGGAAAGTTTTTTTGCGTGCGGAAACAGATTGCATGACTCAAGGACATGGGATAGCTCCGAGAGCTACATGTGGAATATTTGCTGTGGAGAAGAAAACGCAGCGTTCTGCGCAGTTCTCCCGAGATGAGGGCACGAATATTAGCTAGCGTAGGAGCAGGGGGGGGGGGGGGGGGGGGGGGGGGGGGGGGGGCAACGAGCCGGGCCGTTTTGAAATCGGCAGGTGTGACACTGCCATCTACTGGTGGAACGTGAAACAGCGGCCTGTAGTGAAGGTTTCACTGCAACTCCAGTTGTTTTTTTTTTGCTTAGAAGCTAAGTTTATGGGATAAAATCGAAGCAGAGTGGCTGGTGAAGCGAGACGATGTGTATGGTAAAAATGACGAGCTAAAACGGATTTAATCAGAGCACACAGTAGATGAAAAGCTGTGAAGACTGATGATTCTCAGTTGGTGAGAAGACCAGGCCTTGAAATGCTCCCCCTTTGCATTATCCCACCTCGAGAGGAGGCCCAGCGGGCAGCTGAAATCTGTACAATCGCAGATACAGATGAACGCTACTCCACATTAGTGCCCCAGTCTCAGCTGGACACGACGGGACGACGGAGACTATTCCTGTCGCCGCTGATTATTAGGTTGGAACATCAAGGATTAAAGCAAGGCCCAGTGAGTTGTGATTACACGCTTGTGCTACCGGGCGGTGCCAGTAGAGGTCAGTGCGTCGGCATTTAAACGAGGGAAAGGCCGAGAGGAATGGACTGATGAACTGTTTTCACCTGTTTCGAAGAGACCTGCAACTGCTATCAAGCTAGAATAGAAACAGCAACCTTTTTCTGCACTAAGATTGGGAAATGCATGTGTTTGTAACTCTGTGTGCCTTCATTGTGCATACACCTCTGAATGACATTCATATTGAGGTGAATCCATGCAACATTTATTATCTTTTATTTATAAAATATATAGATTAGCTGTATTTATATATGCATATATATATATATGCATATATATGCATATATGTATATACACATATACACCCTTATTTTCACGACCGCTTTCAATATATCATAAAACCAAAAAACAAGTGCTGCGTGGAAAAACAGAACCAACGTAGAGCGAATGGACCCGTGAGGGCCGATTCAGATGTTGTCGTGACCCCCTCCACTGAGTCGACTGATAACCGCATTCTCAGAGGGTCCGAGGCAGAGGACAGAAACCGATCCGGTCGAAGGATGAACCGAACGTCCCCCCCCCCCCCCGTTGAAAACGCGCCCCCAGCCCGCAGCGACCCCTCTCTGCGCCCGACTCGAGGGAGGTCGCCTGAAAAGGCTCGGTTCGGACAAACCTCCGCGGCGCCCCTGGGATATCTCGGGGTCCTCGCCTCGAGTTTAAACACGCCACGTTTTCCAGGAGCCCCCACCCCCCCGAACGTGCCGCCATGGGCCGGAGAGGCGTGAAACCGGAGCGGCTCCCCGACTGTGGCAGACGTTCCGCAGCGCTGGTCACATTTCAGCAGCGGCAGCAGCAGCGGCAGCCGTAACGTATTAGATAAGGAGCCATAACGTTTTTTATATGTAACATGCCGCAGCGCTAATGGCTGCCCGGGACGACCGCGAGCGAAGTCAGGGGACCAGAACAGGCCGGCAGTGAGCGAGGCGGCATCCAGGTCACACGCGCGCCCACACACAGTCACCGCTGCTGAGGCATCTGTGAGCGAGGCACTTGGCCCGCCGTCCCAGGTGTCTCCAGGTGTGAACGTGCGAGGCGAGCGGGTGCGAAGGAGACAACTCAACAGAGAGGCTTTCGCGCTCGGCGGAGCGACGTCTCGCTCGCCAACTCAGTTCGGCGAGGCGTCTCGCAGGGACGCACGCGCGGGCAGCCCCGAAAACCCCCGAAAACTGCAGCTGAAAGCTGAATAAGCGTGGGAAGTGATCACTGTTAACATGGACAGAGCCCCCCCCCCCCACAAGCTTGGATTGCGTCCATTTAAACTGCAACCAAGAGGTTACGCAACACAGCGCTACACCAGCCTCAGCGGGCCTTGTGAAGCAATATCAGCACGCGAAACGTTGGAATGATCATTTGAAACGCGTGATATTTGGAGAGAGCAGAAGATGCCGATCATCGGAAGTGCACTACGGGAAGCGTGGCGTCCCGTGCCCCGGAGGCGCGTCGAGGTCAGGTGCGCTCTCATTTCCCTGACCCAGTTCCGCAAACGGCGACACGAGAGGTCTTCTTTATCTCCGCACGCGGGGCAGAAAGAAAGGGCAGCGGGCCAAGAGAAGGTGTGGACCAGCGCGATGCGGAGGAGTGGGGGCAGGAGGGGCCTTTCACGGGGAGATTAACGCTGAGCCTGACATCAATAATGATTACTGTAATAATGTTATTTTCAGGGGCCTGTGCTACCACCGCCCGGAGAGAATGGGAGGAGGAGGAGGTAGCTCAAGGCTTCGACCGATGCTCATCCTCCTCACGACGGACGAAAAGGAATGGCTGCAATCAGAGCTCAGCATTTAGAGATTTGCGGGATTTATCAGGGCGAGGCAGGGATGCTTCCTCAAGTATCATCACTTCGTGGGCAGGTAGAGGGCTTTGCAACTTCCCCCTGGAAACACGCCGTCTGAAATCACCATGTTGGCGTGGCACGAACTGGTCCAATCATACTCGATATTGTCTTATTTGACATATGGATGTGCTTTTTTTTCCCCCCCAGGAAACTATGTCACTTGTTTGTTCTAACCGTGAAATCCAGGTTTGTGATTTTGCAACCTTAGAGTGAGTCCAGGACATGTGTATACCGGAAAGATGAATGTACGTCATTTGTAATTGTCTGCATGGGTAAAAACAGAAACCAACTGTGAATCGTCTCTGTGTTTGCGTGTTTTTTCTCCCTGTTAACGCAGTCGCCAGGAGTTTGACCTCGCTCGGCGATGGCGCCGTCTCTGTGCGGTCATAATCACTGTCATAATCGTTCCAGACACATGCCAAACAAAGCCGGCTCCGCGCTGTTTATTGTTCCGTTGTCGTGGGTGGCCTGGCCCGTCTGTGACGGCCAGCGTCGGACAGCGATGGCTCACTGCATCTATTGGATTATGCCAGGGATTTGAGGGCTGGGATTAGTCCATCGGGCCGTAGACAGCATGGGGGCTGCGTGAGCTTTCTCGTCGCAGGGGGGGGTGTGTGTTCGGGCGCGCGGGTGTCTGTCTGTGTGTGTGGGTGCGTGTGTGTGCGTGGGTGGAGGCTGGTGTGTGAAAGTGTTTGTGCGTCCCGGAGACGCGCGGCGTGCGGCTTGTCTCGCTTGGCTCCATCCGGATCTTTGGCGAGGGACCTTCACAACATGAACCTGTTCTGCTTCACCCTGGTAAGAGAAGTCAATCCCCCTGGAACCCCCTGCGTGCCTCCGGTTTGCCCATCGGGGGCGTTTGTTTACTCCCCGCAGCCCCCCCGGAAGACCCGGTGGGCAGGAGAGAGTCTGCGTGCCCCGTGGCTGAGCTGCTCTCCGTGGGAGCAGAGAGAAAACCGCGACAGCTTTCTCTTTCTGGGAGACTCATTAAGTCCCCCGAGACGCTCCTTCTTGCGCTTGGATTGGCTGCGCTGTGTTGTTGGCTGTTTGCTGCTGTTCATGTTCTTTGCTTTGGCTCGGTTAGTCACGATGGAGTGGCGTAATGAAGTATTTCCACTGGGTTCTACTGCTTGTCTTTCATGTGTCAAAACTCAGCCACGCGCGGGACTAGGAAACCCACGTTAACCAGCGAGAATGATAACGGCTTCTTGGCGATTGCGTTTACAGCTGCGGCATGGCTGCGTGCGTTCAGTGAGACCGTGGGTGACAGGTCACGGCTGCTGATACGACTCTGACCCCTTTTTTTCTACCGAGAAAAGACACACTTCACAGTCAGTTAGTGCGCAGCAGAGAGAAGTCACTCCCCTAATGCACTCGACCTGCGGCAAGTTGAACAGCACAGGATGTTCTCACCTGACCCCGGCCATGTCAGATTTACTGAACCCTGGGTCGAGGGTTGCACAACTGCCAGTTAAGTCCGCCTTGTCCCCTGCTAATGCATCACGTATGAATCAGGGAATCAGGCAAATAACGAGATGATTATGGTATGAGAAGATGTTGGAGAGTTCACGGCCAAAAATCCACCAAAAGTGGCCATTTCCCGACACGCGTCAGGAGTGGACAGCTTACTGTATCTGTGTCACAGCCTCGGGGTTTAGGTGACTCCGGGGCGTCTTAGCCATCAATCCCACCCTGGCTCTGTCAACACGCGTAGTGGCTGTTTCCTGCGCAACGTGAGGCGCGCATGGCCCCGATCCACAGGCGACCTGCAGCTTGAAACGGGTTCGCAGTCGAGGACAGGGTGTCAGAAATGCTGAGCTGGGAAAACCCACCGAAAGACAGCCCATTGTGGTGACTCATTTACTTGTTCAGTCTGGTCTGTCCTGATGTCTTATGTTTGTTTTCGAGCCGCGTCCTGAGGTTTTTGATATGAAGCGATGAAAATAGATTTCACATTTTGCCTCCAATGATGTGGAAACCGACGCCAAATCAAAAGCAATCCCTGTCTAAGAAGTCATAAAGGGACCCAAACGCATGGCTCTGGACTCAAACAAAGTTAGCGAAAGGGTGAATTTATTGGGACAAGACGGTGGTGGAAACACAGGTAGCATCAGTGAACACAAATGGGGGACACAGGGATGGTGAGCTTGCCCCCAGGGGGAACACCGGGCTCTTGGGAAAACACTGGACACAAGAGTCTTAACAAACACGAAACATGAAGGGGAGACACGGACTTGAGACACGTTTTGCACATTCGCAAGCAACACTCGCTCGGCACCCGCAGACCGGACAGGTAGAGATAGGATCCTTGATGAGCATTGATTATACACATTTGAGTGGCAAGATGCACGTGCAGGCTAATCGCAGCAGTCCACGCTACCCGGGCCGACGGATTAGGAGACAAACCCTGTTGTGCGTCCTTGCATTGATTTT
>CM055204.1:2691404-2803904 GCA_029224185.1 Karalla daura
CGTTCCCTCGCGGGCCGGGCCTCAGAGCACAATGAAGGCGACCAAAAAGAATAACAGAAGGTACTGAGTGGGGGAGGGGGAGGGGGGGGGGGGGGGGGTGGGGGGGGGGGGGGGGGTCTGCTCACTCACTCGGCAACGACTCGTTTTGAGTGGGCGCGCGCTACGTTTCTTGACCGCGGCTCTGTGGGTTTGTCTTCTCAGGTCATGTGTGCCAACATCGGCCCTGGACAGCAAAACACCAGGTTGGTCAAAACGACCACACGTGCTCGTATGTCCGATGCTTCGGGAAGACGTAAATCATCTTGTGTTCACCTGGAATAGAAATGATGACCGCGTGACCGCGTGTGCTGTGTGCGCGTTGATCCCGCAGAGGCGTGCGGAGCGACGAGACGCGGCAGCGCGAAGGAGCTGAACTCCGAGGGGACGCGCACGGCAGCGGAGGTACAGTAGCCCCTCCCCCCCACGCAGGCGGAGACACAACACTATGCCACGTTTCAAGGAGACTGGAGCCTGGGAACTTGGCCTCTCACCCCCGCCGTTGACACGGTCACTCTAACAGCGGCGGTGAGCGTGGACGGGGCCGGGCAGATGGCAGAAGAGCGCCGGGTTCTGTAATCCTGCGGCCGCATGACTGCACCTGAGACACCTGGAGGCCCGCGCACGTGTTAACGCGCGTGAGGCCGCCAGTTGTCGATCTCCGCTCGTCCTGCGCACTCCGCCGAGAGCGCGGAGAGCCGAGGAGGAGCGCTCCTGATCCATTAAGGTCCTGTAAGGCAAGGCCGTTCTATATCGGGCCTTCTAGGTGGATAAAAATACGCCTTCTCTGCCTTTGGAACGGGCGAGCAGACGTCCAGGTGGTTACCCGCAAGTCCGCTCGCACAGTTTAGGCGCAAGCCACACGTCAATGGGAAGTCAACCGGACAGAGGTCCGTGGTGTATCAGCCGAACGATAGCCACTGTTCCCCTTAAGCTGCTTTGTCATCCGTAATCTCCTTTAAAATGTCTTTATGTATTGTCCCCTTGTCTTTAAAACCTCTGTTTTGCGCCGTTTTGATGCTTTTCGTGCCAACCGATATTGGAGAGGGAGCAGACATTGTGGGGGCTGCAGTATAAACAAACATATCCATATCCAGTGGTTTTAAAGCACTATGTGTATATATATATATGTATGTATATATATATATATATATATATATATATATATATATATATACACACACACACATAGTATATATATATATATATACACACATTATATATAAACACTATGTGTATCTATTTATCTATATATCTATATATATATATATATATACACACATAGTGCTTTAAAACCACTGGATATGGATATGTTTGTTTATACTGCAGCCCTCACAATGTCATATATACGCACACACACACACACACACACATTGTGCTTTATATATATATATACATATATACTGTATGTATGTATATCTATCTATATATATATATATATATACACACACACACACACATATTGTGCTTTATATATATATATATACATATATACTGTATGTATGTATATCTATCTATATATATATATATATATATATACACACACACACACATATTTCCAATGTTCCTCCACTTTTGTCTCAAGATACATACCATGCTTCTATGTACTCTGTATACATCTGTATATTATATATACTTTGCTGCGAGTGCACTTACCGTTTTTTGTTTTCCTTTTTGATTTGAAGGCTGGGGGGAGTTCAGCTGACGCAGCAGAGTCGCTGCGCGCCACAGGGAGACTAAAGAAGCTACAGAGTCTGATGCAGGCGCCGAGGGGACATCAGGGCGGAGTCGGCCAAGGGAAGAGCACCTCCGAGGGTCGCCGAGGTGAGTTCACGCGAGTTCGCGCTGGAACCGGCGCTCCCCCGCTGCTCCGCACGGCTCACCGCGGACGTGTCCGCCCGCCGCCAGATCACCTCGCGGACGCGGCGAGCCACGGCAACCCCGTGCTGACCTGCATCGGCCTGGGGAAGAGGGCGGAGAAGGCGGCCAAAGCCGCGCCGTCGCCCCGGCGGCGGCCCGCTGAAGACTCCGAGGAGGAGGAGGGGGAGGAGGAGGAGGAGGAGGAGGAGGTTTGGAGCCCGCGGCTTGGGACCTACCTGTGGAGCCCGTTCGAGTGCCCCCAGCCCTGGACCCCCTTCTACCACACGTGTCAGCAGCCGCGCCGCGAGCTGTGGGCGTGCGGCGGCACCCTGTCGCTGCCCCGGGCCACAGAGTGGGACCGCTTCGAGGGACTGACACAGGAGCTGGACGGCAGGGGGTCTGACCCGTCCCCTCCACAAACCACCCCCGGGGCCGTCCCGGACGGCCGGCTCCCCCAAAGCACTGTAAGAGACACACGGCTCTTTTTGCCATTGCTGCCGAGGTGTTTTGTTGTGTTTTGTGGGCCTTTCCAGTAAACTGACATAGATGATTATTTAATTGCGCGTAATTAATTAAACCTGAAATAAGGGATCACTAAAATTAGTTTCTTTTCGTTTAATCGAAAAAAGGAGAAAAAAAAAGCTTGAGCACAACACTTGCGCTGGGCCTGGGAAGACCGGTGAGTGGTTGCTAGGCAACTGCACGACCCAACGACCGGTTCATCAACTGTGGTCCGTGAGAGGAGAGGATGCAGCCCCAGAGGTGCTGGGAGAATTATTATGGTACCTATGGATGGAACCAAGCCGAATATTTTGGCCTGAGGATGTGGCTATAGCCGTCCGTGCCTTTTAATGTATGACACTAGGGTGAATAATCGAAAAGATTTTCAAAATCTCAAGTGCTGCCCCTCTGTGGCTTCGCGGATTCCCCTCTCGCCTCAGCTGTGAATGAAATGGACTTATTAGTTCGGCCCGGGCGATGAAACGAGGAGTCTGAAACGGCGCCGAGTCTCTCTTGTTGTTGTAGTCAATCTGCAGCCGCTCCCAGATTTTCTCCAAAGTGTCATTAAACCGTGCTTTGCGGGGCCTGACTCTGTAATTGCACCTCGGAGGTCTTTGGGGAGCATTCACACCCACCGAGCTCTAATTGAAATATCCAGCGCCTAATTGTTTCTCGTTGCCTTTTTTTCCGGGGCGTCCTGAACCAAAACACTTCGCTCATGCCTCGTAAAGCGCTGCCGAATGATATCACGAGCGCGCGGAGGGGCGGAACAGATGCGGCGACATCTGCTGGAGCTGGCAAGCGGGGGTGTTCGAGTCCGTAAACCACCCGTAACCACGCGCTGTGTACCTTGCGAGAAGGAGCGAGGAGCTGGAGCCTCTCTGCCCTGTGTGGGGAAAATGACAAACGGGACGTCTCTGGATGATCGCCGCTTGACCTGCGAGCTACAGCTTTGGGGAAGATCTCGGTCCATGGGCGTCGCGCGCAGCCTGGCAGTGCAGAAGTCGCAGTTTTGCCCTCCAGGGCGTCGATGCAGCTGCCCCCGTGAGCGGGACTGGGCGAGACCAGCCGCAAAACGGAACGCATGTTCGCGAATTGCTTCCAGCGTCAGGCACGGCAGCATTAACAGTCGCTCATCCGACCACTTAGCGGGTGACAGCGAGGCCGTCACCAACGGTCAGCGTCGGGTCACCAACGGTCAGCGTCGGGACAGGAGCCAGGAGCCGGCGTAACAGATGTTCCCGGGAGCGACGCTGAATGGCCGCCAAGCCGGGGGGCCAACGGCAAACGGGCGGGGAATGACTCGGTGCTTTTATGCAGTCAGCCCCGCGTATGTGCTGTATGTATGTGAGGGATATCGATGGGCTGAGCGTAGACACGAAGCGCGGACGGAGGGAAACGGGACGCAAGGCGCGTGCAGAGGAAGAGGGAGGTGCACTCTCAGAGGGACGTGTTACGCGACGGCGCGTATCGACGAGCCGTTTGGCTGCCACGGCTTGACCCAGTTCAAAACACAAATCGCAAGCGGGGAATAAACACCCAACTGTTTACACTGTGGGGCCAGTGGGGGCGGGGGGGGGGGGGGGGGGGGGGGGGGGGGGGGGGGTGAAAACAAACACACAAGCAGATAACATGGCCATCTGTCACCACAAAACACACATTTTAATCTCTCTCTTCTTTTTTTTCCCCCTCCCCCCCCCTCCCAAACAGCCGACCAGATTCGGGAGATTTGACGCCTTCAGACAGCACGCGCCTTTAATGAAAGTCCAAGATCGTGGAAGCTCTGCGGTAAGAGACCCGGCCTCCCACAATCCTCCGGCCTGCAGTTTCATCCAGCGCCCTGCGCCGTACAGCTTACCGTCCTTGAAATGCGGCAAATGTCAGGCTGGAGCACGTTCACCGCGTTTGTCAAGCAGCTGTGGGGGGCTGCGTTTCCTCTCAAAAGCACACAGAAGTTACACATATACATTTAGGGCATAAATCAACACTATTGGTATGGTAGAAGTGTTTCCGAGAATTCATCCTATTCCTCGAATCCACAAACGGTCTCCTGTGTTTGGGTTAACCATCGTATACAATGCAGTGCGATGTGTCTGAGACGAAAGTGGCAAAGTTTTGATTGATTGCATTCATGGGGGAAAGATATGTAACTGCAGTGAGAGATGCGTGTTCTCATTCTTAACTAATGAGGACGATTTCAGTTGATGAGTAGCTGTGAATTGTTCTGAATTAGTGTCGGCCACACAATACACCGCGTATACGAGTAATGCATGAAACAGCTGCTGATTTCTAGAAAACGCTTAAGAGCTCACAGGATAGAAGATGTATTCGCTGGGTCACGTGGTTTTATGTGCTCAGTTTACTTTTGACGGGTCACGAGTCACTGAATGGCCCCGGCTATTCACATGTTCACTTTCCTCAAGATTTTTTAGCATTTTACATCTGCTCTAACGTGCCTCCCACCCCAATAAATGAATAAATGAATGAACAAAATCACTGCTGCCGCTCACATTATGAGAAATACTGAGGCCAGGCTGTCAGTCACACAGCCTCATTAACAGGCAGCAGAGATGAATAGCTCCCCAGTAATTCGGGGTCAATCACAGGCTGGCAGCATCCTTCAAGCGCATGCTTTAGTCAGATTTTAATTTGTCGGCTCGGCGCTCTCATTACGTAACCCAGTTGCTCCCGCTTCTTGTTCACTGTGCCAGGGCGTGTCGTTGTACGCTACGTTACGTGCGCTACGTGCGGGCCCGATCGCTTTTTCTCACAGTTTCGGGTTCCGGTGCGTCTCTGCAAAGATGGCCCGTGGCGTGAAAGTCCCCGTGTGGGGAGCAGGAAGCTCGAAGCCGAGCGCAGGAAGCTCAAAGCCGAGCGCAGGTAGCGAGGGATTAGGCTCACCGCACACCTCCTGAGTCTTCAGCTATAAAAAGCAAGGCAACTCTGTCAGGATTAAGTGTTTTGCTCGCCAGAGGAGCTGCGTGTCCCGGCACAAGGTACAACGAGGTATCAAACGCCGCGGCTCCAGGGCCCTGACTCAGCTCTCCGGGCTCGTGCGTGCAGGGCGGGAACGCGCGGAAAGACGAGGGTGGACCAGGGAGGAGTGGCCGCGAGGGGACCGCTCGCCAAAGGACACAAGCACTCGGCTAACTCTTTGGAGAGCCTCTACAGCCTCAACAGTGGGCGAAGCTCTTCAAGTAAGCACCTTCCTCCAGGCCCCCGGGCCAAGCGCACCGCACAACAGATCCTGTTGCCATATACCCACCACAGATACACCGATGTGGCACCATTGGGTAACCTCACATAAGCCCTCTCCCAGCCCTGCTCCGTGTCTGCTGTTCCCCAGGTGGAGTCACCAGCGGGTCGGACTGCTCCAGTAACAGGGGCAGTCTGAGGCTCGACGACGATCTATTCTACGCGCGGCAGTTCTGCGGCAGGGCCAGGGTCCACACCGACTATGTGCCAAGTCCGTACGACACGGAATCCCTCAGACTCACGGTAAACGAATCCAGGAATGGCGCCGGGGCTGACCTGTCCCTGACACGGGGCTCGCCGGCCAGTGGACAGGGACTTTTAGCTGGATGGTTAGATGGTCGCTTTGCGGCTTCCACGGATGGAAATGTTGTGTTGTGTGTTTCGCATATTCATCCATTCATTGTGGCACAAGCTGTGCCCAACAGTGTTGCAGGGGACTGACGGAGCCCATTCACAGTTTCGCACACCGCATGTGACGGCGGGAAATGGGAAATTGCAGTAGCTATACAAGCTCCACACAGACAGGCCATTGGTCCAATTTCCCCAGTTATTTGGATAAATATCAAATATTTTTGTAAATCTTCTTTAGTGTTTCACCAAACTTCGAACTAAACTCTCGGTCTCGAACGTGGGCTTTCTGCGGGTACTCTGGTTTCCTGCACAATCCAAAAACATGCATTCAGGTGGACTGCAGACCCTAAATTGCCTCTAGGAGTGAGTGGTGGTGGTGAATGGTGAGTGTGCCCTCTAGCAGACCCCCCACTACACCGCTGGTATAATGCAGGTAACATAATGGATGGATCGAGCACCAAACACTGGATGCATTGGATAACCTTGCTCAGAGGTGCAGGTTTGCATGCTGCACAAACGTATACGGACAAGGCTTTATTGTACCTGGCTGCAGTCTTGATGACGAATGGCCTTGTCACCTCAAAATATCCCCCTGTACTTTCCCTAGCTTCTGTTTGCATCTGACAGTAACGGCCGCCCTGTTTGCGTCACGGCGTCTAAACACAAACTGACTGCGGCTAAAAAAAATTGATTTTTTCGATCTCGACTTCCCCTCAGGTCGGAGATGTGATCGACATCATCGCCAAGCCCCCCCATGGGCATATGGACAGGGATGCTGAATGGCAGGGTCGGAAGCTTCAAGTTCATCTACGTGGATGTGCTAACGGAGGACAGTCCCGAGCTGCAAGCCCACAGGGACAGGCAGAAGTCAACCGTCCGGGAGGTGCTGAAGCGCCTCAGTTTGGAGGTGCTGTGCAGGCATTTGCGTTTTTTTCTGTCTGCACCAACCGTCATCATCCGTACAAACGGGTGCTCCTTTTTGCCTCTAAAATGTCGCTCTCTCTCTCTCTCTCTCCGCCCGCCGCGCCAGGAGTACTCCCTGTCCCTGCAGCTGAAAGGTTACCAAACGGTGGACGACTTGATAAGGCTGCGGGAGCACCACCTGACGGAGCTGAACGTGACTGATCCGGAGCACAGGCATTGTCTGCTGGCCGCCGTGGCCTCGCTGCAGCGGCTGCGGCGTGAGTAACGGGGGTGGGGGTGGGGGTGGGGGTGGGGGGTGGGGGGGGGTGGGGATAACCCCGAAGAGTATGTCTGAGAAGAGACAGGCTGGGACAGTAGCCGTGGCCAGATACGCCGAAACGCACAGGAATAACAACTATGAGAGATCACTTGCTGCTCCTCCTGTTCCCGTTCCCAGCAGCCTGTCCCCTCTGCTTTTTCCGCAGCCGACAGTCAGCCGGAGAACGGGGCCGCTCAAGAGGGCCGGGACCCCCGGCGAGGAGCAGGAAGGCAGACCGGGCAGCAACTGCCCGAGAGACTCCGGCTGCCACATGCCACCCGAGGGCCGGACAGCAGCGCGGAGGACGCGGACCTTCACTCCGTCTCCGAGTACCCCTCCCCCGGCCGAGATGACAGCCGCGTGACGACACAGCCGAGGAGACCCTTCGTACCGGCCGTTTTCCTTTTTTTTATGCTCGTCATTTCTAATGATGCACGATCGAACGAGCCTCGACCACAGCTCACCACCGTCTGTATATCGTGAGATGCGCATTTGTTTCCTGAAGTAAAAGATTTTGTGAACCTTTTTTTTCCCTTTGGTTTCAATTCACAGCAACTGATAGCAGACTCACCGTGACGCCAAGTGACATATCTCTTCTTCTGCAACACCTGACTTGACAGGTGACCTCAACATGTAAAGCCGTTGCGCACTGTTTTAGCTGCAAATCGGCCGCTTAGTGTCTTCAGATGAGCTGCCAAACTGCTCCAAAATGTTGACAAACAGCTCAACAAAATTGTGAAAACGAAGTTTTGCTTTGCCACGGGAATGACTCGCACGCTTTCTGTAGACAACTGTGTTTACCGCTAGCCTAAACATCGGCTATGACTGGAGACAACAACGAAGCATCTTAAATCCTCACTTGCTGCCGTCATCCAGATGAAGCTTCGACACCTCAGAATTACACCTGCAGTTACACCAATTACACCTGCAGAGACTCATGACGGGCCCGAACCTGCTTTGCTAACCATTAGCAGTCAACAGGCGGCGGGTCTGAGCTGACCGTGGGAACGCTACCATACACCGCTCAAGTTCAGAAGTACGATGGGAGTACAGTGGGTTTTTGCAGAAACAAAAAGGAGAGATAGCCAGCGGGCGCTCATCACATGCCAATCAACCTGGAAGGAAGACGAGTGTTGAAAGAACGAGACAAAAGGGAGAACGTTCAAAGAGACGGCGAGTTCGCTTTTATTGAACATGTCTGCAGCCGGAAGTGTGGCTTGATCTCTGTTCCCTAACATTAAACTAAAAGACAACCCCCCCCCCCCCCCCCCCCCCCCCCCAAAAAAAAAAACACTTCCCAGCCTATTACATTCTACCAGTCCATTTATTTAATGAAAAAGGCAGTCACGTGAAATCTTAGGAACTAGCACGACTACAGAGTAAACCAATCATGGCATGACAGAGAAGAGGCAGAAAAAAAAAGACCACATAATTTACCATAATGGACTCTCCAATCCCCCCCCCAACCCCCCCAAAAAAAACACCTGATCCCATGGGTATGCCCTTGTCCTTGTCTTTCACACCTCAAAGAAGACATGGGCCGCGATGATAACAAACCGAGCGATCGTAAAGTACACACTGGAAATGTTCGAAACGATTGTAAAAATAAAAACATGTAAAAGAACTATTATATACATCCGTTTATCATACACGGCGCTAACCCCCCCCCCCCCTCCGTTATATAAAACAACAGCTTCGTAGCTTTCAGTCTCACCAGGTCAGAGGATTCAGTTCAAGCAGAACACAAGGATCTTGTCTGACCCCACGTCTGCGTGTTCCAGCTTTATTCCAGCTTTATGTGTAGAGTTCAACCTTCAACAAGTTAAATCGAGAGGCTGGAGACGCTATCCACTGTGCTGACATCAATTAACATTCATGGGCGTGTATGTAAGTGGAGGGGATCCTCAGAAGTGATGACGGCATGGAGACGCTCACTTCCAACGACACAGGTTCGAAAACTAGTTCAGATGAGGGGCGTTTTAAGACTGGCGGCCTTATGCATTCATGTGAAGAGGTACGCGCAACGTTATCTTACATATGTACATATGTACGGACGAATCTACGGGCATCCATGCGGCGGAGACCCCATCGTCCTAACTCTCTCGGGGCCCAGCGCTGTCGCCGCTCCAGTCCGGCTTTCTTCCGGTCTTCTTCCGGCGAGGGATGCGGGATTCGCTCAACAGGACTCTGGGAAACGGGGCGGCCAACCCGACATTCGCTAGCTACGCCGGGGGGTGGGTGGGGGGGAGGGGGTTCTGCTTCATCGACTGAGGCCTCCATGAGAGTATCTGGCGTATCCGTTCTCCGGGTACAGGGAGAGCTCCTCCGTGCTGCCCAGGCCGTTGTTGAGCTCTGAAAAAGATGACGGGACGTGATGGCTGACGTTCAGGACCCTCTTTTCACTGCACAAACGTAACACTGCGGCACTCTGTGACAGAAATATCCCCTCTGAAATGGCTCGCGATCGGCTTTACATGCATCTGGATCGCAACATGCCGAGAGGTGAGAGTGGAATCTTTGCCCGTACAATAAGCCGGCAACCACAGCTTGAACCGGAAATGTTTGGGACAACTGTTTCCATGTTTCCGCTGCATTTTTTTTGCAAAATAACGGCGACACTAACTATGACATTTGCAATATTTAGCTTTCGCATTTCCTATTTTCTGTGCAACTGCAAGGCCTGTGTGTCGAATAGAACGGAGCCGATGGGCGGAGGTGCTGCCCCACTGGCTGCATTCCCATGTGGCTACGGCACGTCGTATTTGCCGGCACAGTCGGCCTCTTAAAACACGTCCCTCCAGGTGTGAGCCGTAATCAGAGCCGCACCTGAGAGTATGAGCTTCTCCTTCATGATGCTGACGTCGCGGCTGGAGCGCCGGGTCACAGCGCTCAGCATGATCTGCTCTGGGTTACAGTTCTGCATGCCGCTCATCCTCCACCTGATAAAACACGCGCACACACACACACACACACACACTGTTACGGTCGCACGGGGGGGGGGGGGCCGCGAGGCTCGCATTACGAAAGCAGACAATCGAGCAACTCCGAGGGCAGACTGCGTCGTAAGATAGAGGGAACGCACAGGATAGGACATAGGCACATGAGATGTACACAACAGGCAGTGCGGGGAAAAAAAAAGAAGGAAAACTCAGGCAGAGAAAGCACCGGTAGGACAGACAAAGAGGCAGAAACAAAGGCCAAGGCAGTCGCAGCAGTTACCTGATCATATGATAGCTGACAGATGCCAGGGGCAGCGGAGGAAGGTTGCATGCAGATCAGGCAGAGCACAGGACAAAGTAAGAATGTCAGAGGAGGGAGAGAGAGAGAGAGAGAGAGAGAGGGAGAGGGAGACAAGAGAGGACACAGAGGACAAAGAGAGGTTACAGGATGGAGGAGAAACACGGAAACGTTCAGGACAGGATAGTAGGAAAAAAAAGAAAAAGGAAAACACAGAAAAGACAGCTGAGTTACTGGCCCGGGGGGTGTGTGCCTCCACCTACCAGTCAAGCTGCGGTTCACATCCACGTCTGTCCAGATTGTGCTTTCAGATTTGGATTTGGGAAAATCTCTTTTGTAACCTATTACCCATCGTCTCTCCCCTCAGGACCTCCTGTCTCAAGTCTCAGCTGCCTGCTTAGCCTACAGACTGTGTGTGTGTGTGTATGTGTGTGTGTGTGTGTGTGTGCTGTTGTGTTGAGGCTCACACAGAAACCAAAATCAGGGTCAAATTCCACACTTGGGGCTAATTCTGACAGAAAGTATAAAATAATAAGATATGTACTGCATGCTGAACACACACACACACACACACACACACCTAACTAAAATCTTTTTATGCATTTATTGATTTTGACTGGTCACCCCTGTCACTACCCTCACAAGCCGCTTTGTTGTGACCAAAGATATGACCATATGCTTAGTGCTTGTGCCTCTACTTCTGCATTATAAGAAAATGCAAAAACAATGGGAAAGTTGCCATTTTCAATGAAGCACCTCCATTCTCTGTGAACGTTTTTCGACTTAAATGATGCACTCAATGACATTTAGAAAAGGTGGTCCTTGTGCTTTTGTGACGGGCAGTCGCCACACTGGCGCATCATCGGCAGCCGATGAGCTCGGACTTACTTCTGAAAGCAGAAAATCCCAATGACTGTGGCGAGGGAGACCAGGTCGGAAGCCATCCAGATGAAGCTGTAAGCGTTCTGGCTCTGCAAGACGAGATGGAGAGGGACAGGGAGGGAGAGAGAGAGAGAGAGAGAGAGAGAGAGAGAGAGAGAGAGAGAGGGAGAGAGAGAGAAGTAGTTCCAGGTGAGGACCAGCGGAGGTCACTATTTGCATGCGTGTCTCCTGAAATGAACAACGGTGCCTGACTACAGCCCCGGCCTGCTGGACAGCTGCTTTCCGGTCCCGGGCCCCATGCCCTTGTCTCAACCTGTCCTCCGCTCATTTCCCAGGGCTCTGTTGTTCTCGAACGCCACGCTGAGCTCAAGTCTGCCGCCGAGCTCCCCCCCCACCCCCCCTCATATTTCACGGCGTCCTTGCCCTCGAGTCTTGCCGGGCCCTCGTCAGTCTCTGTCCTCTCTCCCGCTGACCTTGTCTGCGCGTCTGTGCGCGTGCGTGCGTGCGTGTGCGCGCACGTGTCGGATGAGAGACAGAGAGAGGGGAGCTGTTTACCATGAGCCAGATGGGGTAAGGCACCTTTCGGAGGACTTGGGGGGCATCGGAGGACACAGAAGGCACCCCGCTACACCACAGGATGGAGTAGAGCCAGGGCTCGTTCACCGGGTACACGGTCACGCTCACATTATTGGCCAGATACTCCCTGGGGAGGGAAAAACACGCGTTGGTACCGGAGAAAAAGAGTGCCCCGCACCTTAGATCCTCAGGCGCTTGTCAAAAATCAACCCAACATCAAATCACTACGTTACATTTGTATCCCTAGGAGCAAAATATGCGTGTAAGGACTCTTAGAATGAGGTTAGCCCTGCTTTTTGACACGCTGCGTTTCCAGTCCAGGCAGCGCCCCCTGCAAAAGTCACCATATCCCGGAGCTGCGTCCGCGCTGCCCTTACTGTATGTCTTTGTGGCTGGCCTTGCCGTAGTGGAGGGTCAGGGACGTTATCCCCCTCTGCCTTATCTCCTCCACCGAGAGCTTCTCGCGCGCCGTCTGCTGAAGCCCTCGCACCTTGCCCCTGTCCGTGTCCGGGGTCCACGTCACCTGGCGCACACACACACATGCACACGCACGCACACGCGGCGTGGAAAGACCTCGATCACACGGGTACACCTCACGTCCAGCAATGTCGCAACCGGAGAGCAAAGCGATGCCACTTGTAGAGTTGTAATCACGAATAAGAAGTGTGCAGAATTACTCTAGAATGATCTAGAGAAATTGCTCAAAGAAAAGGGCGATTTTTCTCTCGTCAGGCTGTAATTTTGTTGCACTTCCTTTGCAAAGTTTGGCGAGCCAATCCGGTAAAATCTCTCACACGACCCCCGCGACCTGTGACTGAGTGTCACGACTACAAGCGGCATCCATAAATAATCGGAGGATTATCATGGAGGGACCTACAGTCCTCACCCTCTTCTGGGAGATGCCGGCTTTCTGCACAGCCCACAGCGTGTCCATGAACCAGTTGCGGGCGCGCGGGTGCTCTGGCGGAGGTCTGCGGATGTTCAGCAGCGCCGAGCTGTTGGCCCGGGCGGCCAGACGCAGCATCTCCACCAGGCTGCAGACGGTCTGGTTGCCGATCCTGCCGCGGTCCCTCGTTGTCAGGGTCTGCACCGTCCAGTAGGGGTCACTCTGGGAGCAGGGAAAGGACGGGCGTCAAGGAGCAAGCGACTTCAAACCGACATTCCACATTGTGCACTGATTCCAGTTTCGGTTTTAAGAGCTTTTTGATATTCTTTGCAACTGCACTGATAGTGGATTGAAGAATCAAAATCAGGACTCTGCCACCTTTAACTATATAAAACTGCTTTATTTTTTCCACTTTCCCAGTCATATTATCATCACTATTGCACCCCATGCATGACTACATCAAAACTGAAGCATTTCATACTCCCAAGGCCTCCCGGGACGTGGTGAAAGTGCGCGTGATGGACTCTATTGAGTCAACGGGAACTGAGGCTGTTGCCCGTACCTCCAGAAACCAGTGGCCTGCGTTCAGCGAGCGGATCTCCGTCCAGTTGAAGAAGGACGCATCTTCGCGCTGCCTGCCCGGAAAGATCTTTCCCACGTCCGTGGTCCGTCGCAAGGTGCGGTCTCGCATGAGGAAGGGGACTCCGTCCACGCTGGAGGACGGGGAGAGTTCGGCAATCATAAAAGACAATGATTATGGACGCAGGGAACAATGCCACTGATATCGGCTGCGCCTCTCTCTGCGTCTCGGCAACAGCCTACGGGGTGTCTCAGCCCCGAGTCTATATATAGCGCTTCATTCATAAAATATCGAGGACCCGGGATTAAAATGTTAATAATGTGCGGTTAATGACCTGATTGTGACGTCCGCCTCCAGGGAGCTGGCTCCGTGCTGCAGGGCCCTGTGGAAGGACGCCATGGTGTTCTCGGGAGCCAGCTGAAGAGAGGAGAGGAGACAGACACGGGGACAGGGTGTCAAGTCACGGTGTGGGGGCGTGGGGGTGGGGGTGGGGGACACACGGGGGAGGTTGATGGAATCACTAAGGACGTCCCGTTGCCACAGCACCCAGCCCTTCACCGGGCACACGAACATTTACCTATTTGGATTTAGATCTGTTTAGCGTCATCATCTAATCTAATCTCATTTCAAGCATCCACTGCTGGAAGGTCAGTAGGTGAAGGCTAGATCTACTGCCACACCACGTTCTGGTCCTTCAACATTTGTTCATTCACTTTATACCCGCTTCTACCTAGGGGTGTCGCAGGGGTCTGCCGACGCCTATCTCCAGCTCGCATAAGGCCAAAGGCGGGAGGATGAACCCTGGACAGGTCACCAGTCCATCCACACCAGCCACTCTCACACCTGTGGCTGTCCTATGGGCCTCACTGTGGGAGGAAACCCGTGCACACAACGAAGGGGGGGGGGGGACCACGCAGAAATGGCTGGCGAGGCAACACCTCTGACAGCTGTCCCGCCGCCATTGAACACACACAATACGTCCATTTATCCGACGGCTCCATTCATTCATCCGCACGGCTACGCTGCGCAGGTGTGTATGCTGCTTTGTGCTTGTGTACGCCGTCTGAGGGCAGGAAAACACGGCGCCGAACAGGGCAGTGCACTTGTTTACAGCTATTCATCTGGAACAGTATTTGCTCGGCCAGCTGCGAGACGGCAGAGCGGTGTGTGTTGTGCGGCCGTCGTGCCCACCCGGGCCGATGACAATGAGCCCGGGGTGCTACACGGGAGCTGCGCCCTGCACTGCCGCCTCACACAGAGAGCAGTGGCAGGGTTTGGATTCAGCCTATCGCCCTCCACCTCCACCTATCGTGTATACACCCCGGGCACACACACGCACCGTGCGCTCTCACAGTCTGCAGTCCACCTGAACGTGCAGGTTTGTGGACCGGTGGGGGGGGGGGGGGGGGGTAGAGACGAGGCTTCAAACCCGGGACCTTCTTCCTGTGAGACGTACAGACCAGCCACCATGTCTCTGAAATATGCTACAGAGCGCTTTCGCTTTTACTGCGCTTTACTCAACCCTGGCCCCCCCGGGTTGAATAATCTCTCTTAATGTAACGTAACATCTCTCTGCCACTTTGCGGCACGCCATCCATTAGAGCGCTGAGACCAGACCAGACGGCCAGGCGGGACCTGGCAGGGCGCCACACTGACCATGGGGGCTCCCCGCCGGCCGACGACCACCGGGCGGGCCTTGAGGCCGTGGCGGTCCATGATGCACGGGCAGGTGAACGTCAGCGGCGCCAGGTAGACGGCCAGCAGGACCAGGACGTACAGGAGCAGCATCGCCATCTGGAAGTCTAGGCAGAGAGGGGTGGGAGAGTCCAGGCATCAGGATCTGTCTGGCGAGCCGGCCGCCGCGCGCCGCAAAGTCACCACTCACTGGATCTCTCCCGGCGGACCACGGCGCCGGCCACCAGCCAGCTGAGGGCTGTGACGGTGGCCAGGGCTCCGATGTGCAGGAAAGGGGCTGTGGCCTGGGGAACGAAGCGGACAAAGGAGATCCTGGTGTTAACCGGCTGCAACTAGTCAGAGAGAGTGCAAAAGGGTGTACGGCCACAAAACCCCTACACACCGGCATAACCTCGCCTCACCTCTGTACTACGTTTACGTTTCTAGGACGGTCCTGTTCTGCGTGGACAATTTGTAAGTTGAGAAACATTTCGGGAGAACCAATATCTCCAAAACCAGAGAGCAGTGACAGCTCCGTCTCTGACCGTTACTGTTGTTACTGTTACTGGGCGACACGCGGCGGGGCTCGCTCCCCCCCAGCTGTCGCTCTGATCCTAACCTGGAGAGAGACGAGCAGGACGTCCCACTCATCGCCCCAGATGTCGTCCACGGAGACCACGCCAGAGACGGTGGTGAGCAGCGCGGCCAGCACCCCGATCTGCGCGGACGGGAAAAAAGGTCAGCCTTATCATTCAAAGGGGGCCAGCGGGGTAACCTGTCGGTCAGCGTACCTTGTGGACCCAGTAGAGGTTGAGCTGCTGGCCCAAGGATATGTGAAAAAGCGCCAAGATCTGAAAGAGACGGTTGTGACCATCGGTTACGTCATGAGCGTCCGACCACACCCCCGGCGGGCGCTGAAAGGGAGCGTTACCATGAGGAATGTGATGTAGCTGAAGCCCACGGTGGTGGAGGCCAGGATGGGGATGGTCTCGTCCCTCCATTCGCCTGAGCGGTTGTACACTGACCTGGAGGGCAAACGGCTCTGATCAGAGAGGAGAGGGTTGCCCCGGCACTCTGGCGACACACAGTTAGCCTCGGCGGAAAAGGTCACGGCCGGCAACTCTCCCCGATCAACGACGGCCTCTCATCTCCGGCCGAGCCGGTCGGACTCACCAGTTGAACTCGTTGAAGTCATTTTGAGCCACTAGCCAGAAGTAGGCCCAGAAGAGCAGCAGGAAGAAGGAGCTGCACAGGATGAGGAACCATGTACACTCCCACTGGAGAAGAAACACACACACGCACACACACACTTAGTCAGAAACGTGCCGCTGGTGTGAGAACGGAGTTTGTTCCTTACTTGCATCGCAAGCAAACGAAAGACCGAAGCTGCGGTGGTGTGCATCTTAGGTCATAAACAGATAAAATGAGTCAGAGCTATAAAACCACCCCGCAGTTCAGTTGTGTCACTCGCATAGTGCAAAAGCGCGTTCTGGAGAGGCAGAGCTACAGGCACACTGGCCACATCTGCTATGTATGATTCCTTCACGGCTTCACGCTATCGCTACAAGATTCAGATTCCCAGAGTCAGACTATGAGGAGTTTTCTGACATGTGGAACAAAGGTACAGAGGAGAGCGCGTGCAGCACTCAAGGACTCTCCCCTTCAGTGGTTAACGGGATTACGCACTAATGCCATGCGAGGGGAGGTGAGGAGCATCGATAGGCCAGTCAAGGGATCCCGTTGGAGCACTGAGCGGCTTTGCGCCGCGCCACGCCTGCACTCGCCAATTCCAGCGGCTTATTATGTAAGAGGCCAGGGGAGATAATTAGCCGGGCGTGCGGGCGAGCGGCGACCGGGCCCGCGGTGGCAGCCGTCTGCCGCGGGGCCTGCGTCGGGAGGTTTCGCCGAGGGGCGCCGACACGGGCCCGGGGACGCGCTCTCCCCCCCCGTGACGTCCGGCGACGGCAGTGTCTGGGCCCGGACGGGTTCGGCGGCCCTCCCGGAGGTCAGGCGCCCCGCGCGTGGCCTGCGAGGCACTGAGCCAGAGTCACGTTGTCAATCCAACTCGGGCGCCAGAGAGTCAAGCCGGAGGAGCGTCCGCAGCATACACGCATTTGTCTGTGACTGGAGTGCAGAATGAACAAAACACGTATGGTCTTTATTTTAAGAAATCACCTACACTGTCCAGATATCGAGATTTTGCCACAGATACGAAGCGCACGCCAGATAGACTCTTGACAGGGGTTTACGCCGGCTATATATACACTTTCTGTCTATACATCTGCTATGTGTATAAATACATCTGCCCCCTCCAGGGACTAGATTAAGGTTCCGGTTCGAGTCAGGGGGTGACCTGCGGGGTCAGGGAGAGGTTGTGACTAGCAGTTCAAGTAATCCCCGGCTGAGAAAATCTCCTTGGTGAGGAAAACCAAGAGCAGCCCGCAACGCAGGACATCCGACGCCATGGATACAGAACTCCTGTCCCGGTATGTGCAGCTCTACGCAGGTTCAGAGAAGAGAAACTTGACACGTTCTAGTTATAGTATTAACCCCCAGTGTCACAAAGGAAAACATAGGGTCTCCAAAGTCAAAGCTGACCTATCAGAGATTGAGAAACATACTTTCCTTGGCTTCGACAGTGCGTTATACGTCACGTTATTACATACGTTACAGTACTTTTCATCTGTGTGGAGAGCTCCGACGTAGTCTGACATTGTCCGACCTTCAACGGGCCACTCTCGCCGCGCACGTCATTTTCAGTGAGTGGCACTTTCTCCTCGGCGCCGCGCGGCCTTCAGAGGCCCCTCCATCCTTCCAATTAGAGCCGCAGGTGCCCCGCCTCTGACAGCGCCCATAAATCCTGATCTATAGTGCGCGCCGACCCCCCCCCCCTTCCCCCCTCCCCCGTACGACAGTCCGCCCGCCGCCCCCCCGCCCCCCGCTGATGGATACACGGACGGCGCCGGCCGCGCCGCGCAAGGTCGGCCTCGCTGGGACGTGGACAGCGACGAGGCGGGCGCACACGGGCGGGCGGAGAGGCACAGCGACGGGGGCCGGGGAGAGTAACGGAGCCTCACACAGGATTGACTGCGCGCGCGACACAAGAGGCCGCGGGCGAGTCAGGTGATGCATCGGGAAGGAGCCGAGGTGGAGGAAGAGATGCGGGTCCTGAACCAGGGAGAGGGGGTGAAACCGAACCACGACCCTCTCTCTAAACCATCAACCTCAAGGTATCCATCCACACTGGAACCAACGTCTGAGAATGATAATCAAATACTGGATAATGCTAGACTTTAACATTAGATCATGCTAGACCAATATATATATATATATATATATATATACATATATATACATATATATATGTATGTATGTGTATATACATATATATATATATAATTTAATAAATAACAATATATAATTTAATAAATAAATGAGATATAATAATGTACATAGGGCGACATTCAGATTAATTTCTTGTATTATATTGAACCTCTTTGAATTGTGCATTGAAGATGAATAACATTCAATTACTATAATACTGTCAATTTATCAGTTGGGGCCCGGCATGAAGTGTTTTATCAGAGTTTTAGAGAACCAGTTCGGAGTGACTTTTTGATCCACACGCACAACAGACATACACTGACACAACAACACAACACTACACAAACGAATGCATCTGAAACCATGCGAATCAGCGTATGATCGACCCGGCTCAGAGCACTGGTGATGTCCTGGGCGCGCTCACTTCGCCATATGTCCTCACAGCGCAGGGGTGCCCGTAATGAAACCGTCGGTCACACAGCAGTGTGTGTTGTGGTGGATATACTCAGCATTTCAGGGCACGCAAACCAAACCCCCCGTTTACGTGCAAGCGCCGCCTGACACTTTGGGAATGGAGACAGAGGGGGGGGGGAAAGAGGCGGATGTGTGATCCCGTCGTTATTTATTTGTTTTTTTCCCTCTGGGTCGGCACGTCGCCAGTACCAGACTCGCACCGGGCGTAAACGGACTCATTTATGGGCGAGCCGCGGGCTCTTTGTGATGAGGAAGACACCGGGCATTAGAGGCCGTGGCTGCCTGCTGGCTGTGCGGCACGGCTGGGCGTCTTGCACCTCATTGCACAGCCACACAATCCACATGGGAGGGAGTCCGGTTGAGTAAAAACTGTGAGGAAATCGATTTCAGTGAGACTCTTTTTGACAAACACCAATGACACTAAAAGAAACATGCTTGCATTTCAAAAGTTTTGGTAACAATATTATAGGATTTTTAGGGAAAAGGCCTAAAATCTCGGCTCATCTGCTACGATGAGAAAGTCACTGATTTTCCATTGAGAGGTCACGAAGACATAGAAAATACCTTCATTTGCCCGTTTATCTCCATTTAACTCTAAGCCACATACCATGAAGGCGGTCAAATTCATGCTTGAAACACTGTATTCTGCAAACGGGATTATAATGCGATGTTTGACTGATGGTGAGAGATAGGTGGACGGAAAAACAGGAAATCCCGCCTGAAATCCCCCAATCGCGCTCAGTGGATGTGCACTGCCCTTTGAGCTGCTGCTGCTGTGCAGTTTTGTGTTGCCTGCCACAAAGCCTGGCCTGTTTTGTTGGCCCTCAGGAGCCCCGAACGGAAAATAGTTCATTTATTCCTGAGCTGCGATCGGGTTTCACTGCAGCCTCAGCAGGACTGTGCCGTCCCATTGTCCGCCTCTGTTTTGCTCTGCCTCTGCTCCACATTATGGACGGGGGAGCCAGAGCCAAACACCCCGCCACTCAATCCGCTTTCCCGACGGAGGTGCTAACAAGGTCCCTGCATCACACACACACACACGCACATTTGTTCTTTGGCCCAATGTCTTATAATCACTTCTGTCGAGGTATACAGTAAAAACAAGACCTTTCGCTTAAGCATAATGTAATGTCGGACTAATACATTGTGCTTGGTTGGTTAATAACCATGATTCTGAACTCTTCCTCACTGCCTCTGCTGAAGCTCAGGTGTGATAACCGGCTGTAAAATGACACCTGCTTCCCTTGTCTGCTTCACTCTGTGCATTGACCGGCTCGCTATGGGGCCCGCGCATGGAGCAGGACGGGGAGATGAAAACACAATTTATGTTGCAAGTTAAAGGTAAGTCAAGTTTGAGACGAACTTCCCAAGCATCTGTGAAGACGATACTCGTCTCTCCTTTGCCTCGCATCACGTAACCAGCGATTCTCAAAGTTATCTGACGTACCTATGAAGTGATGGTTTACAAACTTAAGCATGTGGATCAAACTTCAGTTTCTATTTTCTGGTATGGGTGGGTCTGTAGTACCAAGCATCAAACGTGTATTCAATCCAGATCTTGGCTTTTTTTAAGAGTATCCCATTACAAAAGTAGAGAAGAACTGAGTTTAGCCTAAAAGTCATTATGTGATTGTTTAGCTGGAGCAGCTTGCTTTAACGCATTTATGACATAAAGACATACATACTTCAGAGGGCCGGGAGGCACCGTCTTACCCAGGAGCTGTCGTCTTGGGAACGCTGGTAGCGTTTCCAACGGCAACCATAGATCCCAGTGACGAAGGACACGAAGAACTGCTTCTCATAGACCTGCAAGGGTTGGTGTTTCACCATGCTCCTTCAGCCTCAACGCGCCGCCAGTCCGTTAACATCCCACTCAGGACCGGGAACCCTGGAACAAAGATCAGAGTGTCACTCGACACACAACAAGCTTCCACGGGATTTATTCATTTATTCAGCCCATGTCCCGTCATGTTGCCGAGGTACCGTATTGTCACAAAACAGGGTGAATATGTTGACAGTGTTGGGCCCTATTTGCAGTAACAACACGCTATTCAAGACTGACTCATGTCTGGGACCGGCGTAATGACACGGTGCGCGGCCTGTAGTCACAATCTCAGAATTCCTGTTTGTGGAAAAGCGGTAAACAGGCGTTAAGCAGGTAGGGTTTGGATCGATGGGAACGACTCGATCCTTTAACCCGAGGAACTTCGGTATCAAGTCGTGCCAGCATGTTGCCTTCAAACTCACTTCGCGCTCAGAGAATGGTTTTGTTGCAGGTGGCAGGAGGAAAACTTCTCCGACCCACTGGAGGAGCTGTGTTCCATTTGTAAGATCTTAAATGTTCTGCATATATTTGAACTTCTATTTCAGCATTTTCTGATCTTTTCTTTTGGAATCAAGTAATGGAAATGCAGTTTATATCCCGTTTAAACCTTCCCCTACGTGTATAGTTTTGCTGTTGACACTGGAGTGGCCACCAAGCAGGACGACCCCAGCCATGTCGTTACAGTATTTACAGTCACTGGATCGGTTCACAAATGTGTCATCACACGCAAGCATGAGGCCTTTAAACAGTCAAAACATGGCTGTGTTGACGCAACAAAACTGCAAAGACGACACACCGGGAATTTCATGCTGAGGACTGTTGCTTTCGTCGGCATCAAAGAGCAGCAATTCTAGGAGCGACCGGAAACCCTTCGCATGTCCACCCTGCCCGGAGAGACCACAGGTTGCCGCCTGAACCGAAGCCACAGGTGAGCCACGAGCAGGTTCGGAGAGCACGAGGTCGCTTGGGCGATGTTTGGGTCCTCGTGAACCTCTAGAGAACGCTTTCCCAGATCGAGACAACACCCTGCCCACCGCCTTCAAAGCGAAACCCCCCCCCCCCCCCCCTCCCCTCCCGCCCCGCCCAGAGAGCTAATCGCTCACTGAAAACCCCTGGTGCTGGGCGCCACCACCGCAGCTGTGGCTGATTGCCTGGACCACCGCGCAGGGCGGAGATGTTCGCGATAGGGAGGCGGCCACGGCCCCAAGCGGAAAGCAAATCGACTCGGCCGAAAGAAAACGTCCTGACATTTTTCTTTTATCTGCCCGATAAACGGCGGCAACGAGCGGCAATTTCCTGGGTAGGCGATGCTAGATAAGGCGCGCGTGTTTCCTGGTCAACGGCAGCAAAACAAGCCGCCCCTTCGTCCTCATCTGCGGGGAGAGAAATGACGGCGTTACAGGGGAACGTACCGCAGGCTAGACGCGTCGGGCTGTGGCCGCTTGCAGCAAACGCTGCGCTCCCGTGCACTCCTGAAGGACTTCAAAGGGGCAGCGGGCGAAAGAGACGCCTGAAATCCCACTATGTTTAAAGGGGAACGATATGAGGCTGTTTCATCATGTTTGCCACGTACACTCGAGGCCGAGCAGAGGACGACGGGAAAGCCATTCACTGTCACCCCTCGTTGGTCAAATTAATCACAAAATTAGTCTGTCTTCACTCGGCGCTCGTCGTCTCCGTGTCGGGGCTGCATTGTTGAGATGTTTTGGTCCGGGGCGGACCAAACAAGCGGACCAACGCTGCCAAGTGGACTCCAGTAAACCGGAGGAACAAAAAGTAGAATAAAGTGTCAATGAAACAGCCGGTGACCTCGATGACTTCTTCTGCTTGTTCCCCTCTCCTAAACAGCTATGTATGAAATGCTGTGCAGCTGTAGTTTCAGTTTTCAGGGGATCGGGATGGACGCCCGCTCGGGAATCACTCTTCACCTAAATGTATACGCCGCAACTCAATCGGAGGAAATGCTTTCGCACACACCTTGCGCAAAGCTGAGGCGCTTGCGCGGCTGTGACATGGTTGCTCCCAGGCCTGAGGCAGCCGTCTCTTGGATGGAGGCATTGCTGGCAGACTCCCAGCGATCGCTTCCTGACCCCATCCTCCACAACAAGGAGCCAACTGGAGCTGAAATCACCGGGAACCTCGCTCCAGCCAGGTCCCCCCCCCCCCCCATTGTCTTTCCCCTGGCTCTCCACCACAGAGCTGTCGTCGCAGGGCGCCAGCCACCGAGAGGTAAAGCACCGCGACCCGCTCGGCGATCTGAGCGACGCCCGACGGAGAGGCCGATGTGCCCGTGTCACTTCTTGTCGTGCGCCCCACGTTTTGCATTCACGTGAAAAACCAGACGCGCGGTGAAGGCTTGCATTCAGCTCAGGAGGAACGCCATTCTTCGGCAGTTCAGTGCAGCCTGTTGCAGTGCGTGAGCTCAGTGCATTGAGCCGGCAGTGCGACCTGTTGTTGATGCCGTGCTCGTATCTAACTTGCTGTCGATCTTTAATGAACTCTCTGTTGTTCCTTTTAGCTGGTGTCCGTCATTGTCGCACTCTCACAGGCACAACTTTGTGTGTAGAGGACGGCTTAGCGCGATTCACCCGGGCCCGCATGCCTTCGGACGGCGACAAAGCCCCGTCTTGTTGGCTCTCAGATCACCTCTCAGTCGGCTGGCCTCGGGCCAGGCTCCTCTCGTGGAGCCGCCATCTACCTGATAGGCCTCCTCCGCCACTCTCCTCACGCCCCGTTGGCAGCGTCCAGAGGCAGACCCGCTCATTGTCGGCGGCGACCCGGGGCTGCGGGCGCCCGCCACAGAGATGTGCTCGATGAATAATAATACAGTAATCCACTAAGTCTCAGCCAACCAATTGTCACAGAGAGTCTGCCACATTGGTCTATTATTAGCCCCTTATCTCGGTCACTGTCGCCTTTTTCCGGGCTTCCATCGCTCATTCCTTCATGAAATTTGTATATGTATGCATTAATAGTATCCTTAATCTTTTAGTGGATTCCGCCCGAAATAGACCCTCCATTAGTGCCATGTGCTCATTATCCACACGGGGGGGAGTGAGGGTGCAGAATGGAAACAACGCCGCCGTTGGAATCATCGTATCTGGGTGTGCAGTGGTCCCGCTGTCCATCAGCTGATCGCAACACGTGAACCCCTGCTTAATGAAGTGAAACCCTGATCTCTTATTCGAAACAATGTCAGCAGAACAACGGCTGCCCCCTCTGACGCAGCCTTTGATTTATAAAAAGGTCCTATTCATGACACGTTTCATCAAAGTCCATCAGATAAGAGCCGGGGTCGGATAGAGAGGAGATGCATAGTCATGACCTGTCGTTAGAAATCAGATTTGGGAGGACAAAAGGACAGAGCGGGCACGATCCTTTGTTTAGCCACTCAGATCAGCTCACCAATACTTCTTTGTTAAAAAGCTAGGCAACAGAGCCTTCTTCAGCCTGCCTGAAGGTGTCATTCAGTCAGGAACTATCGAAAAGGGACAAGTGGATGACATGTAGTCAGCAACCATGACATCAACATACAACTGATACAGCCATGTGCCTCATCCCTTCTGGATTAACAATATCTGGATTAACAATAAAATGTTTACCCAGAAATTGCAGCATTACGGAAGATGCGGTCATTGGGAATTAGTGTAGTTAAGTACCAGTGCGTGTGACATCATGAAACATATGACACTGCTCCATGCAGCAACGTCCTGACCAACACAGCGCTCTGCAGCACGCTTCACATCAGTCACCTACGTCAGAGCTGTCAATGAGCCATCATGCAGGAGAACACCTGACAACTTAAGCTCTGTCTCCATCACCCAGACCCACAATAACGACCATTTGAATTGCTGATTTTCTATTAGATTGATCTTTTTTTCCATTCCGTCTCCGAACAAGTGAAGAAAACAGTCCTGTGTTTTTCTGAAACCCAAAGTGGTGACTACGCATGTCTTGTTTGTCCATAACCCCAACACAGTTACGTTTACTATCACGGAGAAGTTAAAAATACAAACCTGATAAAACCATGACTCTGACTGACTAATCAATCATTAAACGGTTAAAGATTAATCTCCAAACTGACAGATGAAGCACAGATGTGCACGGATTTGATATTGTCGTCACACTGGCCACAGGACCATTTAGGCAAATAAGAGTGGATATCAAAGACTGAATTGTAGTATTTCAGACATACAAGGACGAGAGAGAAAAAGAACACACCTGATGAAGACATGTCCCACAACTCATTTCCAGCAACGTGCCACAAAGCACAGCTCCCTGCCAGGTGACAGTTACTGAGATTATATGAAGATAAGCGGATGAAGCGCGCACCGACACTTACTTCGCCTCCGCCACAGCCTCTGTATCCTGGACAATGCCGAACCCGTCTCAAAGCTCGCGATTAATTAGTCGTTCCCTCGGACGCTGACATAATGTCGCCTCTTCACAGTTGGGAGTTTCGCAGGTTTGGAAAAGTCCTCAAACAAAGTTTCTCTCGGTGGTGGTGGCAGCGTGGGCCGCGGCGCTCATCACCCGGTCCCGGAACCGGACAGCGCGGACTGACTTCACCGCCAAACACCTTTACCTTCAGAGGAAAATGTTGGAGGGGACCCTGCGATACATTCTCCTTGCGCGGACGTACCTCCAGCGTTCATAGAGGAAGAGGTTAAAAAACTGTAATCCGTCCGACGCGGAGTGGGTGGAGCCGGAGGCCCGCGCTGGAAAAAGTGCAGTGCCGGGCGCGGCGCTCTCAGGGCTTCACCCCGCCCACGGAGTGAGGCGAGAGGGGTGACTTTTTACAGTGTGCGGGGTGTCTGGCGGAGGTGATGGAGCCGCGGGAGGTGCACGGCAGAGCTGCACACAGGGCTGCGCGGTAGAGTTAAACACAACCGCTCTCATGCACTCTGAAGCGTCTCTGCAGAGAAAAGAGACGCTCTGCAGTGTCACTTTTCTATAAAAGGCGTCCCGTGCGAATGCGTAATTAGCCCTCACCTGTGGCTTTTATAATGATTCAATAAAGTAAAATGATCTATTTTTTTCGTCTTTCTGCACCCTTCCATGCAGGAGTTGTATTATTGTTGTTTTAGAAATTGTTTAATAAACCATGAGAAGCACACTCCAAACTTCACTCACACAGACATTCTTACTGAACCAGATGTCAAGGAGGGGAAAAAAACGATAAAGGGGTACAAAGGTACCAATTTTATGTGTATCTACTTTTCAATGTATGTGAGCAAGGGAATTGATTGTGATTTTTCTTCTTTTTTTAGCCTATATTTCTTACACATGGCACCCGTACAAAATGTCCTTTAGAAATTAAACTGTATTTATTGACAGATTGGTTTGAGGTTGATTAATCTCAGATAATTGCAACTATAGGATGTCAAAATTACTTCAGCTGGCTGAACCTTCTACTTATGATAGTAACATTAGATAGAGTGAAAGACTGGACGTACTTGAAGTGACAGACTTTCTGTTAAATGCTGCTTCATACAGCTTCAGACAGGACAGGTCATTTTGAGATAATATGATTATTTACTCATAAAAAAAAGTGTAAAGTGATGTTATCCACACACCAGATAGAAGATAGGATGATTCTGAATATATAGTTAACACTTGCAGTGTGAGGAAATATCACTATGAGCATTTTAGGTCACTTTTACTGGCTCTTACCAAATCTTAGGTGATAGGTGCAGTCGGAGGGCCAGATGGGAAGAGACATTTGGGAGGTTTTCTTCCTGTTGGCTGATTCTGGCTTTACTGGTGCCATTCTCTAGACATGATGAAATAGAGTGGGCAGGTGAGAGGGTTAAACCTACTGCGGTGACTGTCTGGAGCGTGAATGGAGTTGTCAGGAGGGAGAGTTCAAACGGGTATAGGAGAGATAGTTTCATTAAACTTCTCTGTGGGGGGTGAGAAGTTGCCAAGGAGGCTTGGCACGGACCCAATTACTGGGAAATGTCAGCTTTTCCTGGAATGTACCTGGCAGAGGAGTTAAATTTAAGTTGCCTGCTGAAATGTGGTCACCTTCACTTTGTTGACATTAGATTCCCGACATTGTCCACTCACTCTGGAATATTTCCGTGAGCTTAACCGATCAGACTGGAGTTGCTTTCAACCTGCAGTGGGAGCAGAAGAATGGACTATTTCGCTCTATCATACTTGTCATAATGATGAAGCATAAGTGTCAGTCACACATCTCTATGACAAGCCAGAAGGCCAGGCACAACCAACACCTGGCAGAGAGGTAGAACAGATGAGTAGTTCTGTCGTCTAAGAGATCTATTCCAGGCCCAGCACTCAGAGATTAACCCTTGGCTTGGGATAATTACGTCAGATCCCTTTAATCCCAAACAATTTAGCAGTGGCGGTGACAGTCCCTCTTACAGATGAAACGCGTGCTGGTGCTGGTATGGCGTCGGTGTCGGAAAATACATGTCGAAGAGTGTCGGAGGAAGTAGGTCTGGACAACAATCAATCATTCTGGATCTGCTTCATCTGTTAAAATGTGTTTGTAACATTTAACTCAGCAATATTTCTATGAAGATTTTAAGGTTAGTGATGAAGGGACGGGAGATTGACATTCTGATGAGAACTTGATGATGGATAGAAAATGTGAATGGCGAGTCCTACTTTCAATGTTAGCTCTGCTGGCCTCTAGCGGTCATGCTACGCACTCGCGGTTTTTAGCGTGTATCATCGTAACAGTGTTAGTGTTAGTGTTTCGACCAGAAGGGGGCGCTGTGCTGCCTCCCGCCCCCTCGTGAGGTAATGCAACATGGCTCTTAGTCTGGGTGTTGTAGTCTTCACAAGGGACGCGACACTCATTTGCAACGGAGGAGCCAGAGGAAAACCGATTAAGAACACTGTACCTTTGTATTCCTGCATTACTGTTGATCAAATCGGGATATGCATTAGGAACAAAATAGATATACTGATTCTGTCCAAAAGAGAACATGCATATGTTTTAACAACATGCATACATATGTTTTAACAAATTCACTTCAGTTAATAAGAAACACATCTCATACTAAAGATACCGATATTCGACTGAATCAATAGTGACTCAGAAAGTATGTAAATCCATTTGCACCTAGAGAGCAGTGGACACCCAGAAACCCTGCAGTTACGAGCCTCATTCCTCAAACGTATACTGTATAAGGCATTACGAGCTGAAAGCTGTATCATAATATGCTAATACAAAGGTCAAGAGAAAAGGATCATTGTTGCAGCGGACATACATCCGCTCTGACTCTAACTTCCTGTTGGCTGATCCACCTCCAAACACAGTGTCTTCCATGCAGGGGGAGGATACACATATGGAATAACACCAGGAGGAAGAGAAGGACACATTCATGGGAAAAATGCAGCCAGAGGAATGTGCTCCCATACTGCCTGTAAACATGAGATTAGATGAGATTGCACAAAAGATTTTTAAAACCCAGCATATTCTGTATAAAAACTGAATTGGGAAGTTTTTCCTTGGTGGTCTCAGTTGTGTGTTGTGAATAGTTTGAGTCAAGGACACAAAGGCACAGAACAATAGGGATGTGAATACAGTTACCAGGAAGGAACAGAACACGCGGACCTATTTGGCTCACCAGTCTTTTCACTGTGTTCCAGCACTAAGATCAGAAATCAGAGCCTCTGTGCGGATCAAAATGGGCTTTGGGTTTCTTTGTTGCCTAGTTCACCATATTTGTGTCAGTGAGTGCCAAGCCCGGTCTGTCGCCTTCTCTGACACACTCTGTATGTGGGTGAGGTATGAGACATGCAGCTTCAGCCTGTCTTGTTGTTAGATGGACTGTTATGATTTCAAAGAACATCTTGTTGTCTCCTGCAGGCTGCACATTCCACAGTACTGTGCAGCTAACGCTGGGTGACCTGATTTTCATAACAGAGGTCTCTTGTTTTACCAGAGCTCTCTTTCGAACATAAGTTGTTCCCTCTTCATCAAAACCCTCGTCAGACAAAGTGACTGCTGCTGGCCGCCCAGCTTTGTCGAAGTGCAAAACTGTACTACTGGCAACGAAAACCTGTTGTATTTTTTGGTAAACGCTATACGTTTGACTTTGATATGTTTATTTAATATATTCCCTGGCACTGCTCAATATTTGGCGACCACTCAGAAGGGATCCTGCTGTAATGCACCCATTATGTTGATGCTCCTTTTGTGCCTGTGGTTAAATCACTTTGAGCAGGACCCCGGAGTACCCCCTCCCCCGTCCACCCAAGGTTGTCTGGCTGCGAAAGGTGTAGTTGCAGAGTGGGGGAGGGGGAAAAGTTGTCAGTGCCAATACCAGCACATAGAAAAAAAAATCCCAAATAAAAATAAAAAGTGCTAAAAGATTATGCACCAAGAAAGCCATTAGGAAAACCATTATTCCACATGTGTACAAATAAAATTACAGAGACAACTTGTAAAATAGTAACGTACTTTATGTAGCACACATGGGACCATCTTCTCATTGGAGGGGCAAGGAAAATATTTATGGAACTGTCTGCCGAACTGAGGGGAGAGCTAATACGTGGTCTAGTACAATCAGAACCAACAAATAATGAGAGCTGACTTAATTATGGGTCAGTGGGTGCTGTGTGCCGCTACAGTTGTGCAGTAAATCTCGGCTTTAGGACCTGGAGGGGGAGGATTCTTCTCTCACTTCCCCTGGATACTATGGGTGGGACCAGGCTGGAAATAAGATTCCAGAGCAGAGATTTTCATTCTCTGACAACTAAGCATGACAAGGACTTCAATTCTGACTTTTGACTTCTGAAAAACAGTTTATAGAGAGCCCTTTGGTGCTGTTGGATCCTACGTGCAAACTGCCAGAAGACAACTTGCTGAATTGCTTGAGGAGCCTAATAAGGTAAGATAAAACTACTGGGAGGGGAGGGGGATGGGAGAGGATCCAGGGCTGGGTTCAACTGGTGGGAAATGCCCAGGCATGTGAAAAGAGGCGACAAAGTCAGATCTGTGATATGCAGGAGGAGATTCCACTGTAGGTAAGACAACTGTGGTTCATTTAAGTTTTAAGTTTTGTAGGTTTGAAGAGTTAAGGCTGCAGTAGAGGGAAATGGAAGAGTATGCTTTTCAAAATTAGATATGCATGACAATCCAGACAGGGAGTTGGCTGCAGCTTTTCTGTGACAATGTACATCCCTCTCTGTCTGCATGGAGCAGTAGACATTCTGTCTGAAACAACTTTCTGACTGCTCACATATGCACTGATAGTGCCTGCCGAGCACTTAAATTGCAAAAGATCCCAACATGACTGACTGGGTATCATTAAAAAGAATCCATTGTGTTGCCAACATATAAGGTACTCAGACATTGCTGGCCAATGTTTTGGCTACGACATGTTCCACAGCTGCCTACGTGGCTGTTATGTAAGTTGAGGTTTAAGAGATGGATCTTCCTTGAGTTGCAAGGCCTCTGACTTAAAGCTCGCTTTCAACTAAACTTTTAGAAGAACCTTCTACAGACTTTGTTTGGAAAAGTGGAAAAAACAATATTACATTGCTTTTTGTTTGTTACCTATTTGGCACCACCACACCCCTAGGAGGAGTAGAATGCAAATGAATGAATGAATGAATGAATGAGGGTATTTCAAACTGAGACCACAACAACCAGACACGGTTTAATGTTCCTGCTTTTCACAGGCTTTCACTGACTACCTCCAAACCATGTGGGTGACTAATCTCATAGCCCTGGTCCTCCTGGCAACATCAGCCTCAGCTGCCACTGCAGCGTCAGCAGACAAAGTCCTGAGCAACCATGCCACCATCCTGGCTGACAACAGTGCCAAACTAGCTTTCAATCTCTACAAGAACATGGCGAAAGAAAAAAGTGTGGAGAACATCATCATTTCCCCAGTCGTGGTGGCTTCCTCTTTGGGTCTGGTGGCCCTTGGAGGCAAAGCGTCCACTGCCTCTCAGGTGAAAGACATTCTGAACGCAGCCAAGGTGAAAGATGAGCAGCTGCACTCAGGCCTGGCTGAGCTGCTGACAGAGGTGAGCGACCCAAAGACCCGCAACGTCACCTGGAAGATCAGTAACCGCCTGTACGGCCCCAGCTCGGTCACCTTTGTGGACGCCTTTGTCAAGAGCAGCAAGAAGCACTATAACTGTGACCACTCCAAGATTAACTTCAGAGACAAGAAGAGTGCCGTGAACTCCATCAATGAGTGGGCAGCCAAGTCTACCGATGGCAAACTGCCCGAGGTCACCAAGGATGTCGAAAAGACCGATGGGGCCATGATCGTCAATGCCATGTTTTTCAAACGTGAGTCTGGGTAGAATGTACTTGTGTGCATTATTGTTAATTTTAAAGACCATAAAAAGTAACTTTTTTTATTCCCCCCGCAGCTCACTGGGATGAGCAGTTCCATCACAAGATGGTGGACAACCGTGGCTTCATGGTGTCTCGTAGCCACGTTATTTCAGTTGAGATGATGCACCGCACGGGTAGGTGGTAACACTCCCATTAGAGTGCTCAGAGGCCGAATTTCTCAAATCAGTGTTACTCACATGTAAGACATTTGTCTCTTCAGGTCTTTACAACTTCTACAATGACCAAACCAATAAGCTGATCCTCCTGAGCATGCCCCTGGCCCATAAGAAGTCCACTGTGGTGTTCATCATGCCCCACCAAGTGGAAAATCTTGAGCGGCTGGAGAAAATGCTAACCAAGGAGCAGCTGGATCAGTGGATGGGCAAGATGAAGGAGACAGCAGTGGCCATTTCTTTGCCCAAAGTCAGCATGGAAGTCAGTCACAACCTGCAGGTAAGGGATGCAACAAAATGCAAATGACAAGATATCTGGCTTTGCTTATACCTCATCTCTTCTTTTAATATAAATTGGGCCATTTCTCCTCCGTACCAGAAACACCTTGAGGAGTTGGGCCTGACAGAGGCTGTGGACAAAGCCAAAGCTGACTTGTCCAACATCTCTGGGAAGAAGGATCTATACCTGTCCAGTGTTTTTCATGCCTCTGCAATGGAATGGGGCACAGACGGAAATGAAATCAACACCAGTGTCTTTGGCACAGACAAGCTAAAGAGCCCCAAACTTTTCTATGCTGACCACCCTTTCATCTTCCTGGTCAAGGACCAGAAGACAAACTCCATTCTGTTCATTGGGAGGATGGTCAGACCAAAGGGTGAAAAGATGAGAGATGAATTGTAACCCTGGCCATTTGAGTATCTTAAATTGAATGCCAGACCGTGTGGTCGAGTGTATATTTTCTCTTGCAATATGCAATGAGAAGTGAGACATGAAATGTACATTTGATACTGCACTCATTGGATTCATTGTACATGACCTAAGCATTCCACAATACGTGACTAAAGAGATGTCTCAAAATGTTTTGTACATGTTTTAAGTGAGCAAACCACTATGCAGGCCTACCCCTTTCTTCAATCTTAAAAAACGACTTGATATTACTGTACTCCTTTTTTGTCGTGTGTTGGCAAATTGCAATATGGACTGAACATCCTAAGTATTGGCTCCTTGATTAATTCCTAAAATTTAAAAGCACAATATAGTTAATGAAAAAACCCTAACCACAACCCCTATGCAGGATTCCTGTTCTTTTTTTACATGGAATTAAAAAATCTCACTTTTTTGTGAGTCTTTGGTGCTACCTGTTAAACTTAAAAAAATGTCTTGTTTGTAATCTGCTAAGTCTAAGGAGCTTCATATCCTCTTGGCCAACTTTTGCACTACTCCCGATCACAACTATAGTTTTTAGCTTAGAGGCTAAACTGCTTTTTTTGTATCGATCTATCTTGAATGCACTGGACAAACCAAATTATGACTTGTTTTGCGACATCTGTCTCTACAACAATGTGGTCACACGAGGCTTTACGATTCCAAAATATAAATGCTGTCACAAATTCTCAATTTTTTTGCAATAAAAGTCTGAAAATACAACTGAACAACTGTTGTGTTCATTTCACATATTTGGGAGGTGACATTTTTCTTTACATACCAGGGGGCTTAGGCTCATTCGGGCTATTTGACTCTTCACTCAAATATTTGTGTCTGTTTGCAATAGCCATTGAGCCTTAGGCATGTCTGTTGAAGTGTTGCCTCCAATGGGATTTTCCATCTGTTGAACATGAGAAAATCCCAGCAGTGGTGATGGCAATGATTCTGCAGCTGCTCCACTCCGGCAGAGAATGTGATGTTATGGACATTTAAACACTATATGGTGGTTTACACCATATGGTCAGTGTAATCACCGCATTATTTACACCGCAGCAAAATATTTGTGTCCATGCAACTGGGCCCCGCTGCAGCTGAACAGCTGAGGGCTACATCCATATATACCACTGACCAGAATGAAGATGTAAGTCACATTCACATAACAACAGTCAACAGTTAGCAATCTTTGTATTCAGTTTTAAAAGGCGTATTTATAGAGTTGCATAAATTGCCAGGCAGACGACGAGACTGAACAGAGGCACACAGAAGTGTGGAATCAGATTTTTTTTCTGTGTCTTTATGCCATCTAGAGGACAAATGCATACACGACGGAACAATGGTTGTTTTGGATGCATCATAAGACATTATCATGCTTTTGTCTTTCATTTTCGTTGGCCACATTAAATGAAGCATCTGCGATCCAGATGTTTTCATTTAAAAAAAAAAGAAACTCAAAAAGAGGGAAAACAGCTCCGCTCAAAATGCATTGCAAGTGGACTTGCATTTGTGCTGCGATGTGTAGTCTGTTTACTAACCTCCTTATTATGTAGTACCGAACACATTTCATCGGTCTTCTGCCGTTATTTGTCATATACAAAGTGTTAAATAATCACCGAGGTACACCCTCTTTTGAGAGCGTGGTTGCGTTGACAGTTATGATGTTCCTCTTTTGTCCCAGCCACACTGCAAATTTCTGTCTAATAAATGAAGATGTTGCTTTGAAATGCTGAACCGAAAGTGTTTCAATTGCCCTTTTGACCGCCCCCTCCATCTGTGTGCGTTCAGATAGACAGATATAGACAGACAGACAGACAAATGATCAAGATTAAGATTATTTTATTTCTTTATTTAACTGTGGCTGATTATTACCACGAGGATAATAAGACGGTTAAACAGTTCCATTACAAATAAATGCGCGCATAGATTATGAAGTTATGTACACTGTGACGAATGATTGAAATTATGATTTATTGTAACGGATTTATCATGAGGTAGAAATACAAGACAGCCCCTCCTAGAGTATGACACGTGCAACTAAGCAAGGTCGGGTTTCGCTTGATGCCCTTAGTGACAGTCGGCGATTTGTGTTTATCGGTATCGCACTGTACTTTGAACCGTGCGCGCGCGCGCGTGTGTGCGCGCGCGCGCGGGGTGGTGGTGGTGAGCGTGTGCGCGTGCGTGCCGACGGGACTACAAATCCGTTAGCGGCCACAGCCTCCTCCCTCTCTTCCATCATGGCTCCCTCGGCAGACAGGCAGGGATACTGGGGGCGGCCGACCTCCACGCTGGACTGGTGCGAGGAAAACTACGTCGTCTCCTTCTACATGGCGGAATTCTGTGAGTGCGAGGCGCCGCCGGGCCGCATGCTCCCGGGTACCGTGGGCTGTGCGTTTCGGTGCGCGTCGCGAGAGCAGCCGGGGAGGACGGTCGCCCCGCGCGCGCAGCGGTCCCCCGAGGAATGTAAACAGCGGCCGGCGGCTGGGACCGGCGGCTGGGACCGTGCGGCGCGGCGCCGGGGGTCGCGGTCCCCCCCCCCCCCCCCCCCCCCCCCCCCCCCCCCCCCACGCGCACGACGCGACGCTCACAGCAAATGCCGGGACCGACCCGCGAGAACGGGACGACGCCGGAGCTAGCGGAGTGTCGGGAGCGGAGCTATTTTGCATGCAGTGTCAACACGGTCGGGAGGCAGTTAGTATGCATGCGCCTTGAGCACACATACACGCACGGAGGTGAAGGTTACGGGACACGCCCCGCGGTCGAACGCCCGCGAGTCCGTCCCCGGCCTGGCTCCGTCTGGAACCTGATCAAACATCTCCCCCTCGCGCCGTCAGGGCGAGTCCTCGCTTTGTTTAACGACAAGAAACTGGTTTCTCAGGATCCACTATCTGCGATATCGACCTCGCCGGCGGCTGAGCCTCCCCCAGCCTCCCTCAGAAATGAAAACGGAAAGTTATTCGCGACTGTGTCGGTGTCTTTTATAAGAGTTGCATGGCTTTGCACGAGTCCCCCATTCATTCGCAGATGAGTTGCTCAATCGGGGGAGAGGTCAGGGTCCTCTGACCTGAGAATGTGAATATTTTGTGGTTCCTAGAATAGTTGTTATCTGCCTGTTATATAAATTTTACAACCTTGTTGTGATCGCGCACCCGTCGTCCTTCTTATTATCTCCCCCACCTTACGCCCGCTGGTGTCATGAGGGTCTCCCGGTGCCCTGTCCCCAGCTGGAATACTGTAGGGTGAAGGCGGGGAACGCACCCCGGACAGGTCTCCATCCCATCACCGGACACAGACACGGTCCCAGTCACATCTGGGAGGTCGTTCCGGAGTCTCCGACCAACCTCAATACGTCACCCCGTGTTGCTGTGATCGGCGACAATCAGCCTGGAGGGAGGTCAGAGGTCAGACAGATTGCCGCTTTTCCAGCTCCTGGCCGTTACGGGGACGTCCACTTGTTGCGAGCCCGGCCCGAGTGCAGTTTCCAGCGCCCGCCGGCGAAACGTCTGAGCTTTGGTGTTTGGGTGAATGCGGCGCATGGAGGACACCGCTTTTGTTTGCGCAAGTGACGCACGCTGTGCGGTGACGCCGTCGTTCGGAGCAACAGAGGGGCTGCCTGGCGTCCGAGCGGTGATTCGGGTTACAATGGCTGGAATGCGGCATTGTTCGTATGTGTGGGGGGGGGGAGGAGAGCCCCGCGTGCGTTTAATCCTCCCTCGATGTGCGGCTTTGTGCGCGGACACTCCGTTGAAACCATCAGCGCAGGCCGATGGCCGACGGCACAGATCAGACGGGGGGAGGCCACGAGGTGTCTCGCATCCGGGACGTTCAGCCGTCTCCGACTTCGATGGCCGAGAAAGAAACACTTCCTGCACTTCCTCCTTCCGGCAACCGAAGCCCATACATGTTTCAATACTCACTCTTTTATCAGACGCGTGGAAGAGAAGACGCAGATGAAGATGGAGCGCTCGATAAGGCGATGACGAGAATACCACCACGCGGTAGAGCGTTGCGGTGCAAACTGAAATCCACGTCGCGGCCAGTCTTCCACAACCGATCGCCTCCTCTCCGCTCAGTGGTATCAGCGCTGAACCCCGTGGTCAGGATACCTGTGGGCTCCAAGGGCGTAAAGCGTGTGGCCCCGGGGGATGAACCTAACAAACGGTGGCACTAGTTACTATGCGTTGGGACCACTTTTTTTTACAGATATAAGGCCAAACTGCAGTATTTCAGTCCGGAGAACTCCGTTTAGGTAATGCGGTAGAGAATCCCTGTGCCGGGCAGCGGAGGTGTGTGACCCTTTGGGGTCACGAAATGCGACTCAGGCCGTCCCGATTACGAAACCGCCGCCACGTCACCCTCGGAGGCGCTCACGCATCCTGACTCTTTGTCTCTCTGTCGTCCTTCTCCAACAGGGAACACGGTCAGCAACCTGATCATGATTCTTCCTCCCATTTGTGGCGCCATCCAGACGTTCCGCGACGGGCTGGAGCTTCGATACGTCTGCTCGTTCCTTGGACTGGCAGGTCGGTCGGCCCGGCCGGCGTCGGGGAACGGCCCCGGCACCGCCTTAATCACACAGCCGCGACTTTTCTCTTTGTGTGCTTGCGGCGGACGCCATTCGTCGTCATTTGCCCAAGAATGTCCAGGGTCTCAGTGTAACACGTTGTGTCTGGTTCTTGTCCGTGCGTCCTCCAGCTGTGGGTGTCGGCTCCTGGTGCTTCCACATGACGCTGCTGTACGAGATGCAGGTGGGCTACAATCTCTGTGTGCCGGGCAAACGGTATGAGTGTCTCGATGTCTTGCTGAGAATGCACGAATCGGACCCGTTCTTTCCCAACTGAAATACGTGTCATGGAAATGTAAGATTTCATTAACATTGCTGCTGAGACCCCTTCAGGAAATGCGTCATCTGTTGATGTTGTCGTTCGCAGTTGCTCGACGAGTTGCCAATGATCTACAGCACGTGTGTCTTCGTCTACTGTCTGTAAGTAGCTCAGTCCCTTTGCATTTGCCGCTGTCGAGGTGCTTAAGGGCTGCCTGTCGCCGAGGGTATGCGATGCACTGTTCCGCGTGTTTACTCGCTCTACGTACATACGAAGCAATACAAAAGGAAGCTGCGGCGACGCGCTAGAAACGGAAGTGGCTGACTGTTCTTCACGTGAAAGAGGACGAGGGCCCGCCCTGCCCGAGTCTGTCGATGTTTCGAGACGAGCGGAGATGAGCTCATGCGTCGGATGAGCAACGCGTCCTCCCGCCTCTCCGGATCTCTGTCCAGTTGCTCGGGCGTCTGACAGAGACATCCGCGTCCCTCCTCGTGTCTGAGAAACCCGAGCGCTGCGTTCGATCTCCCCTCTTGGCCGACCTCCAAACCCACCCCCCCACCCCCGCCCCCCCCCCCCCCCCGCCCCCGCGGACCAGAACGTGCCCGCGAGTCTGAGTGACCGAGTGAACCCATCGTTGAGTTCCTCGCAAAGCCGTCAGAGACTCGTCCGCGTCCCGGAGGCGCGGAATTGATTGGGCGCCCCCTTTAACACGCCTTTTAAACTGCACCAGGCCCCCCCCCCCCCCCACCGGATCGGTTTCCCCAGCACGCCCCGGGGCATCTAACGGTACAACTGCAACCACGGAGCGTCGCCTTGTCGACCGTCGCTCTCTGACTGGCCACGTGTTTTGAGAGCTGGGCACCGGGTTTGATTCCCTGGTGGGCGTGTCTGTCATGTGCGCCGGTGCTCCGCTCTCTTCAAAGCGGTCAAAACGTTCGTCTTGTGTGTTCCAGGTACGAGTGCTTCAAGCAGGAGAGGAGCATCGGCCCGTTCCCCATCGCGTTGCTGTTGGCCTTCAGCGTCTCGGTCACCGTGGTGAGTGCGGCGCCTCGGCCGCGGGCGGGATCCTCTCGTTCGGGTTGCAGATGAAGCGCGCCTAAACCGCCCGCGTGTGTCTTGCAGGTGTACTTGCAGTGGAAGGAGCCGGTCTTTCACCAGGTAAAGGACGTTTGCCCTCGGGGGGAGGGGGGGGGCCCCCCCCCGGCGCCTCGTGTTGTTTTCGCCCCGTGTAAACGCTGGGCCCGCCGGCAAGCGTAAGCGCTCGGTTTGGCATGACAAAACACTGGGAGGAGAGCCGCTAGGCCCTGCCGTTGTTGGTAAACGTGGACGAATGATGACGCCAAGTGGGCGGCGTTTGTTGTTAAACAAAGGAGATGTGTGTAAACGGCCCATTCACCCGGGCCGGCTTCACATTTCACGCCGGCTCGTGTTTACTTTTTGGAGCCGACTTTGTTTAGCGGCGACACGACCCCGCGTTTCTTTCCCGTCGTACTCCGCTGCTAATGCGGAGTCATCGTGCACTTAGGGTCCGGCTCAGTTCCTGTTTGCAGCTCGGGGGTGTTTTTTCTCTCTCAGGTAGCGTCACGTTAAAGATTCCGCGTCCATCACTTTTCATGCAGCGCGTCGCGCAAAGTGCCTGATAGGAATAATTCAAGAATTGAGCTCGGCTAAGCGCCAGCATCCTCGGTGCGCAGCTTGTCTGACCCCCAGTGAGATGTTGCACGCCAAGTAATGGCACGGTCGCCACTCTGTTCCTCCAGGTCATGTACGGTGCTCTTGTAGCTTGCCTCGTGATGCGGTCTGTCTTCATTGTGACATGGTGAGTTTGCCGAGGCGGCCCCCATAACCGGAGCTTCAGCGCGCGGGGCGAGTGGCCCTTGTGACGGGCCTTTGTTTGCTCTCAGGGTCTACCCGTGGCTCAGGCCGCTGTGCTACACCTCGCTGGGAGTCTTCCTGCTGGGCTTCCTGCTGTGGAACATCGACAATATCTTCTGCGACGCCTTGAGGTGAGCCCTCGTTCCGCCAAGGGACCGTTTTTTGTTTCAGGTAATGCGATGAATGTGCCAGTTCGGCTCCGTGTAAGTTTACCTTTCGGGGTAGCCGCATTAGCAAGGGCCACAACGGTGAATCTTAGAAACTAAGAGATGTGTGAAGTGTCGTTTTTGCAGGATCCTTAACAATACAACAAACACCTACTCCTCTTTACCATCCTGCAGGAAGGCTCTGCTTTGATTCTTATTTCTGTGTTATCCAGCCTGGCCTCAGTCATCTTAAATGATGTCAATGTCAAGAAAGTTCAGTTTGTTGTGAACAAGCAGGCAAACTGAAAATGAGTCCAAATGAGTTGAAATGTGTCCCATGATGTGTCATGGTCATAGAAAGAATGAAAACACTGAGTAAAAATGTGTAACTTTGGAAGCACTGACCTTTCAGAGCAGCCGTTTTTTTCTGGATAATCTACTATAGAATACAGTTCTTGTTTTGCTCCTATTTTAAGTTTCTGGGTCAACCCTTGTCTGGTCCCTCAGAGCCAGTAGACACAGACTCCCCCCTGGTGTCGGAGTCATAACGCAGTTCCATGCCTGGTGGCACATCTTCACGGGCCTGGGATCCTACTTGCACATACTTCTCAGGTAAACTCGGCTCAGCAGCAGTCACAGTGTTTCGCACCACGGCGAGACACACTCGCCTGATGCCGGTCTTCTTTTAGCCTCCAGATCCGATCGACCTACCTCAAGTACAGACCAAAAGTAAAGGTGCGATACCTCCGTCCCTGCAGCTTCACGTGGCACGCAGCTCTTCTGTAATTGCACTCTCTTTAACTTTCCTCTCTGGTCTCAACTCTGCGCAGTTCCTCTGTGGAGTTTGGCCCACGCTGCACATCGAGCCCCAGAAGGCAAGCTGAGGGGAAGCCACGGGGGTGACCCGAGATCGGTGACTGCCATATCCAGAAACCAACGGCACATGGACCTGCCAATGCCCCCCGCTGGGAGCTCAGCCCAGAGGCAGGGGGCGGGTGGAGCCCGAGGCAGCACCCCAGGGACCTTCTGGTCCTGCACTGCAGGGTTTTTACTAAGTACAGTATAGCACTGAGTCCAATTTTAAGAAATGGAAGATTTCTTTTTTGTTTTCATCGATCATAATTTATTAGATTAGTGTAGCCGTGGTTTTATAGAACTGTGTCAGTTTTAATTTGCTCATTCATTTTTAATGCAAATATGATGCGTAGTCCACTGTTGTGGTTAATGAAGGCGAAGGGGGTCACGGATCAATTTGGGAGAAGGGGAAAAATGGTCTCGCTGATTCAGAAATCATCACTAAATCCACTGTCGCAAGTCGGACTCCGCCAGCCGACTCCTATCTATGGTTTCGGGCCCTGAATGAAGGTATAACCGGGAACTATCCGTAGTCAAGCTAGGAGCCGAGGAGGCTCCACTCCACAACGCAGCGATGTTGTATCCCCTGTCAAGGAGCGTTGCGTTGTGCTTCATTTTACCAGAAACGCTCAGAATATGCCAAGTTTGGGGAATCACTCTCGTTCGTTCGGTTGTTGCCAAAGTTGCTCTGGGATTGAAAACAACTGGAACGTGTTTTTCTTTTACCTCTTGCGATCGAGAGATGCAAGTCCTGCTGAATGGTCGTGTTACGTAACCTCATGACACACACGTTTCATGTTCCATTTTCCTTACTAAAGGAAAGACAGAGATGTATGTCCATATATATATATATATATATATATATACACACACACACACACGCATACATGGATGTGTACACGTACACTGCACACGCATATGCTGCGGTTGCGCTGGAATAAGCGTCACGGAAAAAAGGATGACGCGGAAGGAGCGTTTCGTGTCCGCAGCTGCCAGTTCTCAGTCAAAGGACCGAGGGAGCGAAAAGAGCAGGTCTGAATTGTCGCGCCTCGCCTTTGCCTCCCAACGTTGGCAAAAAGCTGTCTTTGGAACGCGTGGCTCATGCCAGAGGGGCGCAGTGTATCGCGCGCCCACCATCTCGACAGAGAACCGGTCGATTAACGTCAGTCGCGGACGCCCCGTTATCGCAATATCTTAGTTCCACCTGTTCAGGCTTGTCAGATGCAGTTTGTCGTGCAAACACTAGGGGGCGGAACCTCCCCGCCTATTTCAGACGTTGCCAAGCATGCCGTCGTGCATTGAAAACTACCTGCCCAGTCCCGTGGGACTGCACACCGGATGCCTCAGTTTTTCTCCCCCCCCCCCCCCCCCCCCCCCCCCCCCGCTGGATTTGCGGAGCGAAACGAAGGGCTTTTCATTCACGGCGTCGCTTTCCGTTTCGTCTTTTCGTTTTGCCGCTGTGAAATCGTGGACGCGCGACGGTAGACGTCCGTGAGCGCCGCTCATCTCAGCACATGGCGGAACACGCTGCGTTCACGCGTCACGGCGCCCACAACGCTGCGTCCGTGTGATCCACTGATCAAGCACAATATACGCGTGGGGTGGGGGTGGGGTGGGGGTGGGGTGGGGTGGGGGGGGGGGTTCAGTTCGCGTTGCTGTCTTGAAGCTCAGCGCGCCGGGCGAGCGGGCCGTCGACGCGGGTGCCTTACCGTTATCGTTGCAGTGTAATCCGAGTTGCCTTGATGTTCGACGGTAAACCGACCGTTCACGTTGTCCTCCTGTGCTGTGCAGTGTGCCCCCCCCCCCCCCCCCCCCCCCTCCTCCCAGCCCCCCCTCCAACCCCCCCTCCCATCCTGAGCGTCAGGAGGACTGAAGTCAGCGGCTCTCACGAAGCCTGCGCCCGACCTGATCCTCCGGGCCTTCCGCGCGTTTGGCGCGTCCCACCCCCCGGTCACGAGTCGTGCTAACGTCGTTCACTGTAGCTCCACGTGGTAGTGTTCGTGTGTGTGTGGAGGCCAGGGGCCGCAACCTACTCCGACAAGGAGTTTGTTGGCCCTCGGCCGGGTGCCAGTCTTTTAACGATGTCCCGTGTTGTCCAATAAAAGAAAACGTGTCCAAGCGCTGTGTCTGCGGATTCTTTTGCGTCCCGTCTTTGGTGCCCCGCCACAAAGCAGCCACTTTTTGAAGACCAGAGGTTCGAGCTGGTGGCTCCATGATCACCGATGTCACGTTCTGTGTGATAGTGCCTAATTTACTGTAAGTGTTTATTTCTCTGGAAGGTGAGGTGTTTACACTCGGGCCGTAGCTTAAACACAAAAACTGCACTCTTCACTTGTAGGCGTGTTGCTATGACACACCTCTGTAGGACTTGGGGCCTTTCCTGGAGCATTGGGGTGAAGCGGGGTCATCTCCATGAGAGGGCTGTCCTGATTCTTGAACCTTGGAGAAAAGACGCAGAACACCCTGGTATCGTGGTTTCTTCCAGCACTGCAAGTTTGATTCACTTTAATGAGTTCACCAAACACTTATCAGACTGCATGGACACCTCAATAAGTCTTAAATAGCTTCTTAAAGCCTGTAACTGATACGATGTGCAAAGGTGCACATCACGGTTTGTTTATTGAATCTTTGTACAGCGTCAAAACATTTAAATCAAACTTTCAATCAAAGTCTTGAAATGTTTATGTTTTGTGCCTCTATTCTCCATAACATTCGTCAAGGAAACGTGGTTAGTCTGGACTTCACATAAAAGCTAGCTCCATTACAGGCAACAATGAGCCACTGTAATCATTTTCACACTGTGTTCTATACAACAGTGTAGTGTAGTGCAATACTTTGAGGACCCGGCCACAGGCTGACTCCCTCCCCAGGAAGCACTTCTACATATCGTCAGAAACCAGCCACAGGACGTTGTTAACTCAGCAAATGCATCACCTCGAGGTGTATTTCAAGCCGCTCAGTCACCGATGGCCGCTTTTAGTCACTGGCTTCTTTCGTGAGTCACTCGAGTTGCTCACAGAGGATTGCCCGGAGACTTCCAAAGAAGATGACGTCACGTTGTTTATGCCGCCCTGCGTGCAGAGGAGCACGTTGAGAGGCGGGGGTGGTTCAAAAACAAAGGGCCCGCAAGGCAAAAGACACATGAGCCTCTGTGTCCATGGAAAAAACAAAAAGAGGGAGAAAAAAAAATACAACCTGTGAATGCTGTCAACAAAGTTTGGCAACAAAGCTCAATGGATTTTCTCTTCTCTTTTTATACTACATTCAATTCTCGGGCATTTCATATCTATGCCACTGCTCATTGTCAATGGTTTGTCAGCCAGGCACAATGTTGTAGAGTAGGACCGCAGCTGTTGAAAATCATAACATAGTCAGAAATGATAACACATCTTTATTATTGGAACAAACCTATTTGCAGTGAAGTGACCAAAACAGCTGACGGGTATTCCGTTACTGAAAACACGCATGAAGTACATCTTGTTTAATGAAATGCAAATGGTGGGGTGCTCATTTTCACACACAAAAAAAGACAGCTGTAACCCAGGTCCGTACGGCAGCAACACTCAGAGGCTGTTGACTTTATTCATCCCCAGCTCACATGTGAGACCTGGCCGCGGCGGGCGTGTCGCTTTTCCAAAGACTCGCAGAGAAGTCTCGCGACGGTCGTAAACAAGGCCTCCCTGTGGTGCCGCGGAACGCTCCGAGGACATCTCGAACGACAAGTTTCCCGTCTTTGCGAATCAGCCAGCCAAGTCTCGCTGCTTTACGGCGGCAGGCACGCGAAAGCGCTGGATGCGGCTGGCCGTGATTTGGTTGTAATTCTCTCTTGGCATGTTCCGCGGCCCCCATCGCGCGGGCAGGTTCAGACAGGGAGCCGTCCCCCGCATTCCTCACCGGGAACGACACACAAACACTGTTGCGCGCGTGCCGACGGTCCGCCACCAGGGCCGCTTCGCCCCACCGAGCCGCTGTGTAAATACAAACGCGTTCCTTCACTGTCATCACCAGAGGCAGCGTTCGGCTGGGCGGCGCTGTAGAAACGACGCCGTCACTCATCGGTTGACTGCACACACACACACACACACACACACACACACACGTCAGTCATCTCGGGCTGAAGCCCTCAACGGCTTCCACACTCGGCGTCGCCATGCCAACGCGTCTGACACAGCTCGTGTGAGTTACTGACAGGGGGAGGAAGACGCCTCTTCCTTTCGGTGACCAATCTGTGAAAATCCCCTCCCCAGCTTCTTTCAGCTGCCAAGCGCCCAGGCCTGTCTCTGCTCTTCTTGGCAGAAAATACTGGACTTTGCTACCCTGACCATAAACTGGCCCGATTGGACTGGTGCTGAGGCACCTCCGCGTATCCTCCACAAACAGATCAACAAAAGATCGAGGTGACAAGTTAACGACATGTGTCCAACGTTGACGACTTCTCCCGCGAAGTTCGCTCCGCTCCATCACCTGTACAGTTCGCAGGCCGTAAGACACCTGGGAGGCAGCTTCATAAACACTTAAATCTTTTACCCATGTGTTGCAAACCGGCCCGTCGAAGAGTCGAACGTGAACCTTCGAACCCACCCTCGACTCGAGGGCTTTTTGGGAATACGTGAGTCAGCGGCTAATGAGCCGCCGCGGCCAAACTAATGAACGTCGGCGGCAGGTGTTTCCACCTGCGCCGCACGAGTCAGCGTTCACACACGCATCTCCGGCCGGAGTTTCCCAAGCGCTGTGCTTTGTCAGCACCAGGGCTGACTCAGCGTTCGGGACTGCCAGAGTTGCTGGAGGGGCACCACCTACGCAGAGGCGGCCGATCGTGGTGTCGCCCTTGAGAACAAAACCGCCGCACGCCGCTCGTCACAACCCGTGCGGGCGCTTTTCGTTGCTGCGCGCGAAGACGTCGGAGGAAAAACACCACGCGCTGCACCTAAGACGGTCGGTCCTGCACATTCTAATTTGCCTTTGCGTACATCTCCGTTGTAACTGTTTATGCTGTATGGCGGCGCTACCTATACGGTACAGAATATAATATAGAATAGCATTAGTTTTATAATATTATTAGTATTTGTATCAACATTATAATATTATTAATATTAGTATAGTATTATAGAATAATGTGCATAACAGTATAGAATATACTGTTGTATATATTACTCTTCTATACTGTTACGTTTTCTTTAATGAAAGAACAAAAGTGAAAATAAACAATGGACACGTGATCGATGTACAAACAGGAGGCAAGAATTCAGGAGAATTTGTCAAAAGACATGTACTGCCGCAACCTGGCACATTTGTTTTAAACCCAACTCGGATATAAAATGAATGAACCCGTGCCTGGGTCCCCCATGAACTGCCCCCGGGTCACATCGTATCCCAGTCAATGCTCAAAGAGTTCACATTGCTCCGCTCTCCCTTTGTTTACATAACTCAGCCTTTCCAGTGCACTCGAGATTAGAATTTCCTTCACCCCTCGCTCTCACTTTCTCACTCCCCCGGACGGCGCTATCGTCCCCTCGATTCGCAGGAGTTCTGAGTCTAGATTTGAGACAAAGCTCTCTGCACCGGGTGCGCATAGTTCGGCCTGACGGGGCACGGCCACTGTTACGCAATCTGTTGTTGCTGCGTCTGTTGTCCCCGACGAGCCCGACCCACTCTCTGCAGAAACCGGACCAGTGCTTGCAGGCCTGGTGGATTCTCAAATCAGTACGGCCAGAACAATTTCGGTCCAAAATATCAGACATTTACATGCAAGCGCTGCAAACATTGGTTTCCGTCCATTCCTATTTGCTCTTTGTTCGAGTTTTACGTGTCTCCTGCTCCGACACACATGATTGAAATGATCAGCCAGCCACCGAGCCCTGCGGAAGCCCGATGGGGAGTCAACACTTGAATCAGGTGTGTCGGAGCAGGAAACATGTGAAACACGCGGGACAGCGTTCCCCCGAGGAGCAGGGTTGAGAGACGCTGCACTATCTCACGGAGTTCTGTGGAAATCGATGTTGTGGCTGAGGAGCAACAACGCTGTGTCTCCGTTCAAGAGGGCGAAGAGATATCGCAAGGCGTCGACACCATTGCACCTTCCGGCATGACATAGATAGGCAGTAAGTTTCACCGAATGTTTTCGAGCCTGCATCACAGTGAGGGCGCGTGAGCGTGTTTGCGGCGGTTTCCAGGGAAGTGCGTGCCGGGTTTCACAAGGAAGAGTCGAGTGGTTCTTTCAAGACACAATTGGGTCATGCACCAAAAGCATGCGTTTTCTGTTTCCAAGAGCATTTTCTCTCTTTCATTTTCTCTCCAACATCAAACAACTTCAACATGAGAAATGTATGAAGAGAAATCTGAATTCAAGATTTCAAAACAATGTTCTCCACCACTCTCTAATAAATCCATCAATTATTTTTTTGGATGAAAAGTTAGTTAAAGTTGCTTTCAGACGAGAGGCATAAACTGAAGATGTGGTGATGCGTCACTCCGGCCCAAGCTGGACAAGCTGTTTTGATCAACCTGAAACATTTTCCCCCCTCAAGTCTCGCTCGACCTCTCTCAACCTTCGAAGCACAACGCCGGAGAAATGACTGAGATCTAGGTGGCACGTTTTTCATGTTTAAAACGCTGACGCGGAAGTCTTTAAAATGCTTTTGGGTGCCGTTTTCTTTCCGTCGCAGGGCTGACTTTTCAATCACAATGAAGCCTGAGTGCGAGTGTGTTTACAACGGTTTTACAGAGAGCTGCATCGTCGGTTTCACAAGAAATAGTTAAGTGCTTAAGTGCAGTGCTTCTTTGAAGACCCAATTGGGTCACGGGAAAAAAAAACACTGAAAGCCAAGCATGTCTCCCAACTTCCGACTTCTCTGGAGCATTTTCTGTTCAAAATCAAACAACTTTAATATAAGAAATGTATGGAGAGAAATCTAAATTCTGGCCACGTCCCGCTGGCATGATTTCAGAAGGTCATTCAGAAGGTGAAATGGACAAGGCAATCAATCTCTCTCTCCATCAATTCCGTGCTTTTGAATGCCGCTCTCTTCAGTCAAATGTGCTTTGACAGTGCACTGGAAGATGCTTCGCAATTCGTGATCCGATTGGCTGTTCATTTGTTGGAAGTGCCAGTTCATAACAGGCATCATCTCCGGGCGCTTTACAGAAAGTGAAAGAGAAGTGACGTAATGAACCCCCCCCCCCGCCCCCCCCGCCCCCCTCAGACCCTCACAAAGGGTGAGGAACGACCCCCAAGAAGGACCCCGGACAGGGAGAAATGAGGAGAAACAGGAGGGACAGGTGACCCCCGCCTGACACGACGTTGCTCTGGGTAGTGTGAACTTGCCAGCTCGGAGAAATGAAATAAAAAAAAAGTAAGTCATAAAAGTAAGTATGAGGGGGGTGGAGGGCAGAAGCGGGCAGGGAGAAGGAGGAGTGTTGTTAATGTCTTTATATCGTAAAACAATAATTACGGTTAATAATATCATTAAAAAAACAATAAATGACTTTGGATCTGAGTCAACAGACGCACTTGAGATGTTTGCGCACATCTACACGACGGCGATATCTGATTTCGGTCGCTTAATTCCGTCTCATCCCCGCAGGCATTTGACTCGAGAATTTGCTTATCTTGATTACAACCCGAGCCACAAAGACAGGGGCAGAACAATAAATCAGTCCTATCCACCCCCCCCCCTTTGCAAGACTCGCAAACACAGTAAAACACGGAGACTGTCATTTATGTAGGTGTGTCGACTGCTTTTCAACCCTCAATTATCCGCAACCATAAAATGACGGTGCCAATTTCTGCAGGGGCTTGGAACATGAAAATCAATTGCATCACGGACTCAAGCATACATTTGAATATTGCAATACGTCCATGAAATAAATATTTACACAGGGGCCAAGTAACTAGTAAGTAGTAATACTTACTAGTTACTTGGCCTTTTTAGTTGTGATCAATAATTTCACTTTGAGGAACAATGGCTCCAGGACTCCGGACTCTTCATTCTTTACTGTTGAGTTTCCTGTCTTGACTTTGTCACTTTTCTTGCAGTTCAGTATTATTATTATTATTATTATTATTATTACTATTCTTATAATGAATGCTGTAACCATTGATCATTATTTGTATTGTTATTTCATTATGATGTTATCATACCAATCTCAAATGGTTCCGTGGAAGAGACCCCAGGCAAGTTGTGTATGTTTTTTTGCACAAAGCAGACAGATACCGCAACTATGTCAGCAAACTCAATCAAATGTTTTGTCTCCTGTATCAAGATGTGGGCGTAGAGTATCAGTTTCCGTGGTATTCTGGAGAATGCAGTCCTCCGAGGAGCTCCACGGGGGGTTGAGTGGTTTCTCTGAAGCCACATTAAAGAATTCCCTTTTTTGGAGCCACCTCGTTCTTGTTGGGACAGGAGCACTCACGTAATTGGCAGGTGGTCCCTGCGGCAGCTTTGCATACGGAGTTGTGCTTCTACAGCTGCACATCCCAGAGAGCCACCGACTCACTGGCTGCTCCAGACGGTCAAGCGTGAAGATGCTCTGGTTGACTCTTTTGACTCTGACGATGCTGGCTATGTCTCTCGTCACGGCCTTCCCACTCCAAACTGCAGACCCGCGAACACCACCCCATCCCGGACCATCGGAAGCTGACCTTGAACTTGCAGAGGTAAATACCTGTTACTACACGCACTATCAGTGAGAAAATATGCTTGATCAATAGACCTCTTTCCCTTGATAGACCTGACTTATTTAAGGGTGATTCAGTTATGTGTACCCCATTCCTCTGGTCTGTAGATCGGTGAAGCTATAACAGTTTTTCTTTAGTCATTGGACTTTTCCCCAGAAAGTACAGCCTGTGCTTCCAGTGAACCCATTCCTACAGGCCTACAATCTGGCATGTGAGTCACCTGTGTTTTGCCACAACCAAAAGAGTTAGGACGATAATCCAACTTTCCAAGATACAAGTGTTTCACCTGCAGCCCAAAGCCCAGTGGCCCAATTAGCACAATCGGAGTCCCATTAGGGATCACAGGCAGCTCTGCATGCGGATTAGGTTTCATGACGGGGAACACCAGCTATATCATATCTGAGGAGGGTCTCACAGAGAGAAAACACTATGCAGATAGATACATTCTTCCTTTTCTTTTTGCCTTTTCTCTGCATTGATATTTTCACCTCTAATCATCCGAAATTCTAAGACGAGGATAAGCAAGTCAGGTCGAAAAACACCATGTGATGTTTCATTGTTCCACATAATACTTAGAGGGTATAAGTGGGCCACAAGATAAGAACGGTTTGTTTGTTAATTGAATTGAGTCTTAAAAAGCTTTAAATAAAGTTCTGCCTCAACACCTCACTTTTGTCAACACCTTGGCTCCGTCCCTCCCCGCAATCATCGCTTACAGCTTCTTCACAGCCGCCGACTCTTCATCTCACTCCAGTCGTTTCAGGGATTAAGTGATTAAGATTAAGTCTTTTTTTTTTTTAAACGAGGCAATAGAAAACATATTGATATCGTAACTTCATTAGGTAGCGGTTCACATCTGTAATTGCTTTCGCTGTCAAACCCCGGCTGTGGTAGAATGTAATTACCGATAATTACCTGCTCTTCCCTCGGTCCGACGAGACGTACTTGCCCAGGCGACAGTGTGACATGTTATGTCTACAAAGCCAGTGTTATTGCGGTAACAGATCATTAAATCAGAAAGCTCCGATGCAAGCAACCACAGCCCCACACACGGAGTTGCTGTTTTGCAAATCCTTTGATTGCCGACCAAACGTCGGCAGCATGTTTCAGGTTTTACGCAGCAATGGATATGCAAATTTCCGTGTTTCCAATCGGTTTCCGCGTCTTCTGAACATTGACGGGAATAATGTTCTGCTCCAGAGTTGACGAGTCGCTTATAATGTCAGTTAGTGACAAGCGGCTCGGCCCTATGTTGACACTTAATTTAAGTCTGTAGCTTTTTGAGATTTGGCAAGGAAAGGGCTACATGTGAAACCACATAAACAGAATTCTCAAAACAAGTCATTACATTGGCAGATAAACTGTCGTTATCCAGCTTATCCCGTGTGTAATTCCAAAATTTCAAAAGAATTAAACCAAGGATTAATGGTGAACTAAGGATTAATGGTGTGCAGGTATTGCAGTTAGCAGAACGTGTGTTCATGGAAATCACTGTACAGCCTCCTCGCAGAGCTCAAACGATCCTCCGAGAGTCGGAGGCTCCGGTTTTTATGCGTTGCTGTTGACACCTTCAATTACACGAGTGCAGCGATGTCTTGGCCGCGTACTGTCATTAAGGGCTCCAGAAAATGTTTGGAATGTTTACTGTAAAGACTTGTCTGCAAGTCACCGTCATTTTTACTTTCAAAGCACCCGCCGTGATAATTGAAGCGCCTGGCGTGAAACACTGAGGGCCGAGCTGAATAAAATGACGGAATGAGAGGCACAAATTGGGGGGGGGGGGGGGGGGGGTGGGGAGGTGGGGGGTGGGGGGGGGGGGGTGGGGGGGGGGGGTGGGGGGGGGTTGAAGGCTAAAACGAGATGAAATGATACAGTGGAACAGGATGAAAAGTGGGAGCAAATAGTCGGAAGTTTCAAATTTAATGAAATCAATGCAGGGTGGAGAGCTTAGAGGTGTTTGAAGGCTCTGCAGCTCAATGTGTTAGGTGTCCCAAGCTTTACAAATGGGAAACAGTTGCAGCCATTAGGTTGACTCTTCAGGGAGACCCGCAACACAGTGTCAGATTGACATTGCTTACTTCGAGGGCGATTGAATATCATTCTCAGAGCACGAGAGGTCGGTCGTCGAGGCCGCCGGGCACGGACAGAAACGGCGTCTTTGTCTTTGCCAGGAATACCTGCGGCGTTTTTACGACTACCGGCCCAAGACAGAGCGGCGGAGAAGGGGCACGGACCCGGGCGCCCAGGCTGCCCTGAGGGCCGGCCTCTGCGCCAAGCTCCAGGAGATGCAGCGTTTCTCCGGTCTGCCGCCGAGCTGCGAGCTGACCAAGGAGACCCTGAGGGTGATGAAGAAGCCGCGCTGCGGCCTGTCAGACGCGGAGAGGGTCGGGGAGACCAACCGGTGGAGGAAGAGGCGCCTCAGCTACAGGTCAGTGGCGTCCAGGAGGGCAGCGCGCTCCGTGGCAGCTCAATGCCGCAGCGTTGGCAGACCTGTGTCGAAACGGCACCGAACGGCAGGGGGAAACTCGCTAGTTACGCGGGTATTTCACCATGAAGGGTGTCCATATCCACTGATGAAAAGGCAACAGGACAGGGGCCGCCCAAAAACGATGATTTCGTCGTACCGGAATCGAAGTGGCCGGTGACGCCAGGTCTGTCCTTTCTGGCTTCCTTCCACGCAGGATGGACGGGGACAACCTCCCCGTCCCCGCCCCGAAGGTTCGAGCGATCGTCAGAAAGGCGTGGCAGGTGTGGTCCAACGTGGTGCCGCTGAAATTTCGAAAGGCGTGCAAGGGAGAGGCGGACATTGTCGTCTCCTTCCAGAAAGGCGGTGAGTGCAGGAGAGAGAGAGAGAGAGAGAGGGAGAGAGAGAGAGAGAGAGAGAGAGCACATCCCCCCGGGCCCTGGCGGCGAGGGCGAGGGCGCCGAGGTCCCCACTGAAGCGAAAGCGCTCCGCTGTGAATTGCAGAGCACGACGACGGCTCGACCTTTGACGGCAGAGGGGGAATCCTGGCCCACGCCTTCATGCCCGGGTACGGCATTGGTGGCGACGTGCACTTTGACGCGGACGAAGACTGGAGCTTTAATTCCACTGGTACGAAGCGCACACGCACACACACACACACACACACACACACAGAGGAAAACACACGGCAAGTTACTGATGCATAGCACCTTACTTCTGGGTGCAAAGAGAATTGAAATACTGTGATCACAGATGTCGCAAACACCGGTTTGTTTTCCTCCCATGGAGTGGCGAAAGCCGTTCTGTGCAGCTCCGCGCGCCCTCACGGGCCTTGTCTTCCCCGCCCAGGTTTCAACCTGTTTGCCGTGGCCGTGCACGAGTTCGGCCACGCGCTCGGCCTGCACCACTCCTCCGACCCTGGGGCCGTCATGTACCCCTCCTACAACTTCGCCCCAAACTACGCGCTTCAGCTCTCCTACCGCGACGTCAAGGACATCCAGAAGCTCTACGGTGAGTGGGCCACGCGCGTTGCGTCGGGAGATTGCGCAATCGCGGGACGCGTGGGCCGCGCTACGGCCAAAAATAGGACCAATTGTCGCCGCCCGAACTGTTTTAGTTACCACCACTGAACCGCGTGGCCGCAAACCTCGACATCCTCTTTTGACAAGCCGGCGGTGAAGTCACAGACGGGGACCGGCGTCACACTTTGCAACAGGTGCCGGCGTTGCGTCGCATGTTGATTCATGGTCATCGCACTCATTTAGTGGCTCTGGCCACGCAATCTGTTCGGTCGACACGAAATCCAGAACGCGCAACAGCAACCGCCAGAGGGCTCGGGCACGAAACGGCGCAAAACTGACAGGCTGCAAAACTGACAGGCTGCAAAACTGACAGGCTGCAAAACGGACAGGCTGCAAAACTGACAGGCTGCAAAACGGACAGGCTGCAAAACTGACAGGCTGCGAAACGGACAGGCTGCAAAACGGACAGGCTGCGAAACGGACAGGCTGCGAAACTGACAGGCTGCAAAACGGACAGGCTGCAAAACGGACAGGCTGCAAAACTGACAGGCTGCAAAACTGACAGGCTGCAAAACTGACAGGCTGCAAAACGGACAGGTTGCAAAACGGACAGGCTGCAAAACGGACAGGCTGCAAAACGGACAGGCTGCAAAACGGACAGGCTGCAAAACGGACAGGCTGCAAAACGGACAGGCTGCAAAACGGACAGGCTGCAAAACTGACAGGCTGCGGATGGTTCTGTTGCCAGAGAGGTCACGACAGTCGGCTGACAGTTCTCTCCGGACAACGGGACACGGTGGCACAACGCGCTGTGCGCCGGTCGCGACAAGAGACCTTTGGAAGTAAAACGTTACCTCCCAAACAGCGGGGGTCCCACACGGCCCTCACGAACTGCAAATTTTAGTAGCAAGGAGCAGGTTCATTTCTACGAGTGGCACAGCAGGCTGCGGGTCCACCCGCGCCCGAGCCAACTGCCAAAGTCAGCATTCTTCATTTGGTGCGCTGTGAGCGTGCCGTTTCCTGCTGCAGCGCAGCACGACCAGAGCGGACACAGCAGGGCTTCCATTTCGGACGGAGGCCGGAGCACAGCGCAGCCATGGAGCACAGAGCGCGTCCTGCGCGCAGCAGGAAGCCGTGCGCAGGAGCGAAACAAAACATTTGTGGGGTTTTCGCGTGGGAACACGGGGCTGCAGGGGCATGGGGGCTAATTTTGCCGAAAGAGAAAAAAAAATCCTAGGAAATGTGGGCCCCGTTGTTTGGATTGGACTGTGGTAACATGAGGGCTGTGGGAACGTAGGGCGAATGTCAACATCAGAGGTCAGGCAGGGGGAAGGGGGTGGGACTTTTGAGGAAGTTGAAGTTCGTGTTCAAAATATTTTGAAGTCTTGCGCAACATCCCAAAAGCTGAAAAAATTGCTTTAACATCAGTTCAGAATCCACTCATCTGGCACTAGAAAATCCTTCCCTGTTGCTCTGTTGGTCGTTAGTCAGGGTCAGATCATTTGCTGCAGACGTGAACTGGATTTCCAAACTAGACTCCTTCCACATAAAAGCCTATTGATGTGACTCACTGTGTTTCAGGTATTAGTCTGACCCCATGTGTTTCTGTGGCAATGGGAGGCACGCTCACAAAAACCTTTCCGTTTTGATTCAAAATTGTCCATCGACATGGACATATCTCAATTAAACATTTTATTTTTGTTGTAGTTGTATCATCACAGTATCACTATAGAAATATTGCCGAATTTGCGCACCGTATACTGTTTCACTGTGCATCTTTTAGCATTTCAAGTACACTCGTTCACACTTTCTTCAATAGGGCGTTCAATCTCTCCATCTCTGTCGCTTGCAGGTGTTAGTCGCAAATTTGATTCACTCTTCTCAAAGAACCCCCCCCCGAGAACCCCCGACAACTGTGATCCGCATTTGGCCTTCGACGCTGTCACGAACTTACAACAAGAGCTCCTGTTTTTCAAAGACAGGTACGCGAACTGCGCCGTCATCTGCACGTCCGCGTCGCGGAACGCGAGGGCCGTTCTTCACATGGCCTCCGAGACGTTTTTTTTATTTTTGGTCATCTTTGCAGATTCATGTGGCGCAAACACCCTCAGTTTGACGAGACCAGAATCACGCTGATCAGCAGCCTGTGGCCAGAGACTGTTCCGACCCACTTGGATGCCGTCTATGAGAACACGGAGAGGAATGCGATGTCGTTTTTCAAAGGTAAACACGGTGACGCCTCGATGCCGTCACATCGCGAGGAGACGGACGACATCCGTTCGAATTGTTTTTCTTGTTTGGAAGGTGAGAGTCCATGCGTCTTTGAATGGGCATGGGAGATTACATGCATCGTGTTTGAAATGAGGAGGGTTTTTGCCACAGGTGAACAATACTGGACGGTGAGGCAGCAAATCGTCGAAGAAGGTTTTCCAAGAAACATCTCTGACTTGGGCTTCCCCTCCAGAATCAAATCCGTAGACGCCGCTCTGCACTTCAGAAATGACCGCTACACTATGTTCTTCACCGGCCACGAGTGTTGGAGGTAATATGAATATGACACGCCTCGACCACTTCCTTATTCCATGTGACCTGCTGCAACAGCCGTTTGGTATTGCGCTTCTTCGTCGGAATAACGTTTGGGACAACGTCAGAGACGTAGGGACTCATGTTCTCTCTGTGTATGACATCAAGGTACAACGAGCAGCAGAAGGTGATGGAAGGACCGCCGAAGCTCGTAGAGCAGCTGTGGCCAGGCATTCCAGCTCCAATAGATGCAGCTGTCTTCTACGATGGTACTTACACCACTGTCCTTTTAGGCCTTCACTCGTGTTTAGCCACGCACAAACATTACACCCGAATGAACCGATTACACATTACATACAATATTTGCATTCATTAATTCTGCTTTAGGGGTAAAAAAAAGGCTTTGAGAAGGTAATGAAAACTATGCAAGTTTAGATTAAGTTTTTGAAACCCTCTTTTCCCATTCTTTCTTTCATGGGATAATTTGGGTCACGGCCGCGAGAGGCCAGTTGCACTAAGATTTTATGATCATTTATATTCCCTGAAGGAAAAATTATGAAAATAAATATGAATGAATGTCTGCCATTTCTCACTGTGGGCCTTGTGTTACCGGATTTTCATAGGATTATACACAAAAACTAGTAAGCACTATTGGCTTTTGCTGCCAGAGTAGTGACACAATATTATAGATTATGAATTGTTTATGATATATATCCTTCATGAAAACCATTTCATTTTCTATTCAACCAACCAGCTCCTGCATCAAGTATTTGCTTTTAGATGTTTTGCATTTTCCAAGAGTTGAAGTGAGGAAAAAAAGGGAGTGCTTGATAAGAAAACACTTGAAATACCAAAGTACCAATGAATCCACCATAGGAGTGGGTGGTAGCAGCCTCCTACGCCTACTACGAAATGACAATATCATGACATTGCCCACTCAATGGTATGATAACAGGGAAAACATTTCAATCAATGGACTAAAAGTCCATTGAATTACATATAAGTCGGAAAGGTCCTTGGAGAACACAAACAAAATGCCCTGCAAATGAGTTCATTCATATTGAGCATGGATAACAAGAGAGCCACACACAAACACGATGGACAAGTCACAGTGGAGCTCTAACAATGCATGTATGTGTTCAGGAGACACAGTCACAGATATAAGCCCTGTTAAGATATGATGGGCATTGATTTCTTCACAAAGACAATATGTGACGGGAATATCTGTGAACTACAAATGAAACAGAGAGTGACACAGCCCCACTGGCGCAACACGTTGCGTCGTGACATGAAATGATGTCAACCTGATGTCGTCGCCTCAGACACAGGAGACGCCTGAGTGCTCTCGGCGTCACCCAGATAATGCGCGTTCTGTCTTCCCCAACAGATCATGTGCGGCTGTTCAAGGGAAACTTGGTGTACAAATTTGATTCCGCATCCAGGCGTATCATCTCCACCAGCTCGGCCAACGACCTGTTGGAATGCACACAGGGGGACAACAATGAAATACTTCCATAGGCAGCACCTCAGGAAAGCACCCAGTCATGATGATGATTCCGATGATGGCGGTGATTGATGAGGGAGTGAACGATGTCCACATTAATGTTTACAAGTTTGACAAACTGTGCATTTCGCAATAACCTCCGTGTGCCCGATACCGCTGGCAACAATAATTCAGGGAAGTGGTTGAGAGTGTGACCTCAGCGTGTAACGCAACACTTAACCAATGGCGCTAACTTCAACATATTGCTCTTCAAAAAGATTCTGTTTGATTATTTTTTATTATTTTTTTAATTGCTGCGAGCTTTGTGCGTCAATATTATTTATTGAGAGTCGTTACGAAACCGTTTGAAATGAAATGAAATGTATGAAATATTACGAAATCAGATGTAACGCATGATACTTTATAACCAACAAAACATAAAGCTCTGTCTGTAATGACCGTGTGACATTGTAATTTTTTACTGATTCAAAACTGTTCATTCTATCATTCGTTTTCCATGACTGATGGAATGAGACTTTTAAAGCGCAACATCTCGTGTCTCTGCGTCTGTTGTCATTGACTGCTGTTGATCAACTTACCTGAGACAATAGGTTGCGTCAGGCATTACCGTCGACCATTAAGTAACGAGGTAGCTTTCCACTAAAAGGACGCCCAAAGCGGCGACAGATTATCAACAGACACGTGCTGGGAGACACACAGGGGGTGGACAGGAAGTAGGTGATGAGACAAGACGATGAAACAGGGAACGGGAAAGGGGATGCAGGGAGGTAAAAGTGATTTCGCTCAGCACAGGAAGTTCTTTTGTAGCGGCGGCGTCTTTGCCCAAGTCGTGCACAACAATCTCTCCCAGCGTGCATCGTGAAAGAGGAGCCTCCGGAACAACAGTCTGCATGAAAGTTTTATCACTTCACCCATACAGACGCCACCTTCATCTCGATCTGTCTCACCGCGTAACTCTCGGGAAGACACGTGGGGAGGCACTTCCCACCATGCATAGTTGCCAGCCGCCTGATACTCTTTGCATTGATGCGATCAAATTGTAATCGTCAGATCATCCGGCGGCACGCGAACGCTCGCCTTTCTGATGGTACTTGAACGCACCTCATGTGACAAGTGACATCGCTGGTCATGACACAAACGTCGACGATCCAGCGTCCCCAGAGTATCTGACGCTGATGCAGGCCAAAGCACTTTTCCATGATAAAATAAAAGGTGTATTTTCTATGAAATGAGTCATCTATCATCAGAGATGCGAGGGGTTTATTGCTAATCAACCATCTCAAGGCAGGTGGCATTTTGCGCGATGCTTGAGAGTTTTTTTTGTGTCTATTTATTTTACCAACAAGCACATTCTGTCAAATGTCTGACCGTTGTATTTGAAAAATAAATACATTTTCTTGTAAAAATGATCAGTCTCATTTCTTTTAAACTGATTTTAAACATGTGCATGTTAAATGTAAAAAAGTATGTAGAATTCTAACAGAAGATAAGTAGTTGTAGTTAAAACACTTAAAGGAGTTCTACCAGTGACAGGACTGCCATTCACTGCATCAGTGAATGATCAGTGGATAACCCAACTTTAACCCAAACACTGGGCTTGATAGTGACCCCGCTACTTTTCGGCTCATTTCAACCCACGGTTTTGGGTGACTCTTTTAGACCCCATTTTTGGTGATTCGAACTAGGAGTTGGGTTATGCTAACTCCAATGTTGGATTATTTCCCTTCACTCCAGACACCTCCAGAGCACACAGGAAGAAGCAGCGGTGGGGCCTCCTTGTTCTTTTCCTTAGCTAAAATGGTGGTGGTTGGCATCCAGTTCAGTGGAGTCCATTTAGGGAGTGCATCCCAGACCCGATAGTTGAGTTAAAACAACCCAAAGTTGTAGTTGGCATAGAAGATTCATCCCAAAGGTTGGGTCCAAAAGAACAACCCAAAACGTTGTGCTGAAATTTGTTGGTCCTTATCAGGCCCAGCATCTGGGTTACAATTGGGTTATTCTTTTAACCCAACTGTTTTTGTGAGTGCGGGTGACAGAGACAAACATGAGACAAAGTGGTCTAGGACAGTGTTTTTCAACCCTGCGAGTGCGGGTGACAGAGACAAACATGAGACAAAGTGGTTGAGGACAGTGTTTTTCAACCCTGCTACTTGGGGAACACTAACCCTAACCCTAAATCATTGTTTCAAGGTTGCATCTTTGGTATTATTTTGATAATTTAATTGTTCTCTAGTTGTTTATTCCTTGAGTACATACTCCAGACAGTTTCTTCACAGACACTGAAACACATTTCCATGGCAGACTGCAAAACAGGGAATCCTCAGGAATTCCTTGTTTTTAATCACATTTGACATGGAACGTCAATGATCTACTGCAGTGATAAGAGTAAAAAGAAAACATGATGGACATTTCCCTCACTACCTGATTAATATTATCCATCCATCAATTACCTTATCTGCTATATACCCACTTGTGTCACAAGGCCAGATAAGAACTAAATAGCAAAACCATCTGTTACACAAACACTGTGACAATATATAATGTGTCACACTCTGAATGAGTATATCTCACTTTGGGGAATTTTCGTCAAGCGAGCATTCGAAGACCCACTCCCTCTCTTATCCATAAAAGGAAAATTGAGTCATTGAGTGAGGGAGAGAGTTGCCCAACACACCTTGTCCTCAGCCCATATAACAGCTGCCTCCAGCTCACAAACCCAAGTTGCATTCAACGAAACATGAGGACCTTCAATCTGTGTGTTCTACTGAGCCTGGCAGCCACAGTTTACTGTGTGCCAATAGCTCAGGTAACGGAGGAGGATGAGCACCTTGCAGAGGTACGACTTTTGAGTTATCTAGCATGCATTCTTAGTATTGACTTGAATAGTATAAACTTAATATGGCAAGAATTCTCAATTTGCTGCTCTGATAAAAACATCAGAAAATTGTGACATGGAAATTATCTATTGTCCACACCCGATGCTTATGTAAATGTGTCTTGCAGAGCTACCTGAGGAGGTTCTTCAACCTAACAGAGCAGACGGGCCCAACTCACAGATCAAGGTTCAGCCCGCTCAGTGAGAAGCTGAGAGATATGCAGAGATTCTATGGTCTGGAGATCACCGGGAGGTTGGATGCTGATACGGTGTCTGTGATGAAGAAGCCTCGCTGTGGTAATTCTGATGTCCAGATTGGCCATTACTCCACATTTGGAAACAACCTCAAGTGGGACAAAACCCAGCTGACCTACAGGTGAGTGATCTGAATTGAGAGTGTGTGGCAGAATCAAACTGTATATGTTGCATGTACAGTTGATTCTGATTTAAGTCTTTCTGTGTAATACAGGATTGAGAACTACACACCTGACATGTCTGTGTCAGAGGTAGATGACTCCATCCAGAGGGCGCTGCAGGTTTGGGCCAAAGTCACTCCACTGAGGTTCACAAGAATCTACAGCGGCACTGCAGACATCATGATCTCATTTGGAAGAGGAGGTGAGGGGAGAATAACTTTTCCAGGGTCCTCAGTGATCCTACTCTCTGTCTACAGTTTATTGGTAGCAGCTCAGGTTCATAAAAATGTGTCTTGTGTGTATCTTCACATTGCATCACACTCGTAATCAAACAGATAAATCATAGCATGCAGACTTTACCCAAAATAAATATCCTGCAAACTGACTGGGAATTGAACCTGGGACATTCTTGTTATGAAATGACAGTGCTAACCACACAGGCACTGTATTGCATTGCCAGCTCAGATTTACTGTTTTTCCTCAGTCATTCAGGAAACAGATCACTCTTTGTTAACCCTGAATTTCCTCCTGCTAACAGCTCATGGTGACTATTACCCCTTTGATGGCCCTGATGGCACTCTTGCCCACGCCTTCCCCCCTGCCCCTGGGATTGGAGGAGATGCTCACTTTGATGAGGATGAGACCTTCACTTTCAGCTCCAGCAGTGGTGAGTTATGTGGTAAATGCACTACAGAACTCCTTCTCGTGGTTTGGCACGAGAACAGTTCATCCTGAACAACTGTAACTGACATGTGACTGTATGCATTTAGGCTACATCCTCTTCCTGGTGGCTGCTCATGAGTTTGGTCACTCTCTGGGCTTGTCTCACTCTCAAGACCCCGGTGCTCTCATGTACCCCATATACTCACATGGTGACCCAGACACCTTTGTTCTGCCCAGGGATGACGTCAACGGCATCCAGTCTCTCTATGGTTGGTACTTACTAACATGATCATCAATTTCTGTTTGCACAAACAGCATTTCACCAGAATTCCAATAAACAATGGTCACACAGCTTCAATATAATGGGATACTGATTTTCTTTAACCTCCAGGTCCAAACCCTGACAAGGATCAAGAAGATCCAGTTGATCCCGACCCTCTGCCCCCGGCTACTCCTGATGCCTGTGATTCAAAACTGGTCTTGGATGCTGTCGTCACCTTGAGAGGAGAAATATTCTTCTTCAAGGACAGGTATCAGATTTGCAGTGGAATGCTCAGATACTTGAATGCTTCAAATGTTGCTTCTTCACATAACTGCTGATTTGTATACTCATGTCCATCCCTTTTGTGTTCTCAGGTTCTTCTGGCGCAACTACCCTCAGAGCATTTCACCTCAGCAAAGTCTCATCACCAACTTCTGGCCCAAGGCACCTGTCAACATCGATGCTGCCTACGAAAACCCTCATTCAGACAGCATCTTGCTCTTTAAAGGTAATCTCTCTGTTCTGTCGTTACTTTGACCTCCTGATCCAGCATTGTTTCACCACATTGTTCACCATTTCATGAATGAATAATGACCATTCCTCATTTCACCTCCTAACAGGCAATAGAGTGTGGGCTTTCAGAGGCTATGACCTGGTCCGTGGCTATCCTAAGCCAATCTCCAGTTTAGGTCTGCCCCCAACAGTGAGGAAGATTAATGCTGCTCTCCATGATGAGGACACTGGCAAGACCCTCTTCTTTGTTGGCAGAAAATACTACAGGTGTGTTCACATAATTTGATGTAAAATGAATTCAGATAGGTAAGATGATTGTGAAGATGGTGACTCACTCCAATGACTTAATCTGTTGCTTCAGTTATGATGAGGCCCAAAAGTCCATGGACAAAGGATTTCCCAAGCGAGTGGACCAACTTTTACCTGGTGTGACCAGCAAGGTGACTGCTGCTTTCCAGTACCGAGGTGAGAGGCTTTAAATCTTTGAAGACTTTTTCACACTGATATGAGTGAAGGTTTACACATAAACTGATAGAGGACTTCTGCTCTGCAGGTTTTTCTTACATTTACAGTGGAACCGTCATGTATGAGTACAGCCTGAGGACCAAGAAGTTGTTCCGCGTGCTGGGAAACAACTACTTCCTGCCCTGCACTAACTTCTAGACCTACTAACTGTTATTCATATTGATATATTCATATTTTCCGTCAAGAAAACCTTTATTCTTCTAATCCCAGTACTTATTTTGGTTAATTTAATATTTTATTTCTAAATTAAATGATTATTTATGACACTTATATCATATTTGTATTTCAAATGTTGCTTTGTAATGTTTTTGTGCTCACTGTTCTAATTTTGTGAGCCATTAGGTTACGACTACATATGCACTTTCGTCCATGAAGCAACATGATGAAGCCATTACTCGATCTGATGGCCTTTTCATGTTCTTACTATGCCTTTGCGGCTTACTCAGGGTTACTCCATCACTCCAAATCACGTCAGTCCAGGGCATTCTCTCTCTCTGGGTGTGAAATCAAAAGGTGTGTAGCTTGCAATTGACTTTGTGTGTCCTGTGATTGACTGGGGACCTTTCCAGGCTGTATTTCCATGACTGAATAAATAAAACTATTGTTCAGACAACTTTTGACTCGGTTTTGATTGAGCTGAAAACAAAGGACAGTGAACTTGCTTTGAGTCACAAAATAAGTAAAAATCGGGTGCTTTTCATGGATAATTCCAATATTCCATAAAATCCTTGCAAAATTAACATACATTTTCAGAGACATTCCGTGAGATATAGATACCCTAAAAGAGGGGCATCCATGGACACTGATAGAGAAAATTGTTTTAAATCCAACTCATGTTCAAACAATTAAATTTATTACCTATTTAATTCAAATTCTTATTACACCTTGATTTACATGTGCAAACTTCATGCTGGCACTAAAGGGGTTTTTAACAGGTTGCGTAATACAGGAACCAGGAATGTGTCAGTTCTCCTTAAAAACAATACAATCTGATGCAAGAACAAGGAATCCCTAAAGCTTGAGGGATTCATGGGGCTTCTGGATATACACTAAAGATTCCATTATTGGTCAAGTTACTTGGAAACAGTAATAGGTTACTGATTACTTCGATGATAAAGTTATCCAGTCACTTTACTCATTACTTATTTTCAAAGGAAATTTGTTATTTTATTTTGTTACTTAGCTCAGTTACTTTTCAAAAACGTGGTGCAAAACCTGAATAAGCAATAAATGAATGCACCTCATTCGGCCTAATTCTATTCTTTCTGCATAATTTCATCATATAATTTTTTAAAAGCTATTTAATTAGTTTCAATGTTTTATTCAGTTGGGCTTCGTATGCATTTGAATGATTATGCTTCCAGTTCCTATTCCAATTCCTTGTGGGAGCTAACCAAAGATCTTTTTTGTTAAAATAGTCTCAAATTCTCTATAAATCTTAATTCTACAAAGTTGGATTTTTTTAAGAACTTTACTATGAATTTCTGACAATTTTTCGTATTTAAATGTCAAACTAATGGAGGTGAATGTTATGAATTTTGTGTATAGTCCCTCATAGGAATAGATGTCATGAGATGACGATCAAGAGGGAGAGAACAGAGACAAAAGGAGACAAAAGACACAAGAGAAACAAACAATTGCAGATAAAAGACGGCAACGCAACAGAAATGACAGCAGCATCAGCAGGAGCAGCTGCAGTCACGTCGGGCAACAGCTGAGTTCCTTTTATGGCGCCAATGTCTCAGCAGCTGCGTAGAGGAGAGGGGGAAAGACAGAAACAAACAAGAGAAACAAAGACAAACAAACACAAAAGAAACAGACAATTGCAGACAAAAGACTGCAACACAACAGGAATGACAGCAGCATCAGCAGGAGCAGCTGCAGTCACGTCGGGCAACAGCTGAGTTCCTTCTATGACAGCAGCAACAGTGGGAGCAAGAGCAACAGAGATTGTTGTTCTCACTGCTGCCAGTAGCTGTATAGGCAAGGCTGCAGTGTCTCAGCAAATGTGGAGAGGAGAGGGGGAAAGAGAGAAACAGACAAGAGAAACAAAGCGAAGCAAACACAAGAGAAACAAACAACTGCAGACCAAAGATGGCAACACAAAAGAAGTGAAAGCAGCATCAGCAGGAGCAGCTGCAGTCACGTCGGGCAACAGCTGAGTTCCCTTTATGGCAGCAACGGTGGGAGCGAGAGCAACAGAGATTGTTGTTCTCACTGCTGCCAGTAGCTGTATTGGCTCGACCGCAATGTCTCAGCAGCTGCGGAGAGGAGAGGGGGAAAGAGAGAAACAATCAAGAGAAACAAACATGAGAAACAAAGAGAAACAAGCACAAGAGAAACAGACAATTGCAAACAAAAAACGGCAACACAACAGAAATGACAGCAGCATCCGCAGGAGCATCCGCAGGAGCAGCTGCAGTCACGTTGGGCAACAGACAAGTTCCTTTTATGGCGGCAATGTCTCAGCAGCTGCGTAGAGGAGAGGCAGAAAGAGAGAAACAAACAAGAGAAACAAAGATAAACAAACACAAGAGAAACAAACAACTGCAGACAAAAGACGGCAACACAACAGAAATGACCGCAGCATCAGCAGGAGCAGCATCAGTCACGTCGGGCAACAGCTGAGTTCCTTTTATGGTAGCAGCAACAGTGGGAGCGAGAGCAACAGAGATTGTTGTTCTCACTGCTGCCAGTAGCTGTATTGGCTCGACCGCAATGTCTCAGCAGCTGCGGAGAGGAGAGGGGGAACAGCAACAGGCATCCTTAAAACTCATTCCAACATTATACACTCAGACAAACACAGTATTTTTCCATCAGACGGCAACACAACAGAAATGACAGCAGCATCAGCAGGAGCAGCTGCAGTCACGTCGGGCAACAGCTGAGTTCCTTTTATGGCGGCAATGTCTCAGCAGCTGCGGAGAGGAGAGGGGGAAAGACAGAATCAAACAAGAGAAACAAAGAGAAACAAACACAAGAGAAACAGACAATTGCAGACAAAAGACGGTAATGCAACAGAAATGACAGCAGCATCAGCAGGAGCAGCTGCAGTCACATTGGGCAACAGCTGAGTTCCTTCTATGGCAGCAACATTGGGAGCGAGAGCAACAGAGATTGTTGTTCTCACTGCTGCCAGTAGCTGTATTGGCTCGACCGCAATGGCTCAGCAGCTGCGGAGAGGAGAGGGGGAAAGAGAGAAACAAACAAGAGAAACAAAGACAAACAAACACAAGAGAAACAATCACCTGCACACAAAAGACGGAAACACAACAGAAATGACAGAAGCATCAGCAGGAGCAGCTGCAGTCACGTCGGGCAACAGCTGAGTTCCTTTTATGACAGCAGTACCCAGCCGCAGGGCCAGTATTGGAGCCCGAGGCTTTCTCCCCAACCTCTTACCATCTCCTGGGCCACAGCGGCCCCTCAGCCCCCTCTTCCCTCGTCAGGCCAGGTGGTTCGGCGGCAATGTCTCAGCCGCTGCGGAGAGGAGAGGGGGGAAATAGAGAGACAAACAAGAGAAACAAAGAGAAACAAACAAGAGAAACAAAGAGAAACAAACACAAGAGAAACAAACAACTGCAGACAAAAGACGGAAACACAACAGAAATGACAGCAGCATCAGCAGGAGCAGCTGCAGTCACGTCGGGCAACAGCTGAGTTCCTTTTATGGCAGCAGCAACAGTGGGAGCGAGAGCAACAGAGATTGTTGTTCTCACTGCTGCCAGTAGCTGTATTGGCTCGACCGCAATGTCTCAGTAGCTGCGGAGAGGAGAGGGGGAAAGAGAGAAACAAACAAGAGAAACAAAGAGAAACAAACACAAGATAAACAGACAATTGCAGAATAAGACTGCAACACAGCAGAAATGACAGCAGCATCAGCAAGAGCAGCTGCAGTCACGTCGGGCAACAGCTGAGTTCCTTTTATGGCAGCAGCAACAGTGGGAGCGAGAGCAACAGAGATTGTTGTTCTCACTGCTGCCAGGAGCTGTACTGCAGCAACAAACAAGAGAAACAAAGAGAAACAAACACAAGAGAAACAAACAACTGCAGACAAAAGACGTCAACACAACAGAAATGACAGCAGCATCAGCAGGAGCAGCTGCAGTCACGTCGGTCAACAGATAAGTTCCTTTTATGGCTGCAATGTCTCAGCAGCTGCATAGAGGAGAGGGGGAAAGAGAGAAACAAACAAGAGAAACAAAGAGAAACAAGCACCTGCAGACAAGAGATGGCAACGCAACAGAAATGACAGCAGCATCAGCAGGAGCAGCTGCAGTCACGTCGGGCAACAGCTGAATTCCTTTTGTGGCAGCAACAGTGGGGTCGAGAGCAACAGAGATTGTTGTTCTCACTGCTGCCAGTAGCTCCATTGGTTCGGCGGCAATGTCTCAGCCGCTGCGGAGAGGAGAGGGGGGAAAGAGAGAAACAAACAAGAGAAACAAAGAGAAACAATTAAAGAGAAACAAACGATTGTAGAAAAAGACGGCAACACAACAGAAATTACAGAAGAATCGGCAGGAGCAGCTGCAGTCACGTCGGGCAACAGATGAGTTCCTTTTATGGCGGCAATGTCTCAGCAGCTGCGTAGAGGAGAGGGGGAAAGAGAGAAACAAACAAGAGAAACAAAGAGAAACAAACACAAGAGAAACAAACAACTGCAGACAAAGGACGGCAACACAACAGGAATGACAACAGCATCAGCAGGAGCAGCTGCAGTCACGTCGGGCAACAGCTGAGTTCCTTTTATGACAGCAGTACCCAGCCGCAGGGCCAGTATTGGAGCCCGAGGCTTTCTCCCCAACCTCTTACCATCTCCTGGGCCACAGCGGCCCCTCAGCCCCCTCTTCCCTCGTCAGGCCAGGTGAGCAAGTGACTGGACCGAGGGTGCACACCCGCCATGGCAGATGGAGCATGTGATTGTGTCGAGTGTATTGAAGTTTGATATGGTTCCAGGCTGGGGCAGGATAAGGTGGCGCACCGGGCCTCCCTCTCCCATACCACCTAGTGGTACAGGGTACAGACCAGGAAGGAGATAGGGCTGCACAACACTATTAAAATTAGAGAGGCTGGGAGACCGTTGCGCCCCACGGCCCCCACAACCCCCATGCCCTAGTGTGTGTTGGGGGTGCAGTATGGTGGGTGGGAGTGCCACAAGGCGTGCTGGTCCCTAGTGTGTCCTCGCCGGGCTGCCCTGCCCCTAACCACCCCTGGCTCCGCACGCCCAGCCCACCCGTCCAGACCCAAGTATCCTGGGAGCGGAGGGCACAGACAGGGGAGTCAGAGCGGCACGCCCTATCTCGCACCCCCAACCCGGCGCCACCAACGCCTGCGCATGAACATAGCCAGGGCCCACCAGCCTGGGCAACGCCAACCCAAGCACGTGCACCAGACTGCCCCCGGGCAGTGGCCGTGCCGGAGATGCCCTTAGCAGACGGTGTCCTGAAGACCCCTGCGCTGGGCCCACCGTGTCAGCCAGGCCGGTGTGCATCCACCCAGCACCGGACACCGCCCCACCATCGCCCCGAGAGAGCGCACAGCCCGGTCACAGGCCCCCACCCCAGTCAATGGTGTCACTGAGAGGGGTCCAGATTGTTTCGACTTCAACCATCTGGTTTCTGATAGAGGCAGATATTCTCTCCATTGTGATATATTCTTGAATGTAGTTATTGTACTTAATTTCTTTTTGTCTTTCCAGTTCATGAGGATAGTTTTCTTTGCGATGCTTAGGGCAGTGAACAGAGGCTGGGTTTGGTGGGATTCCAGATCAGTGTTGATAAAGTCCCCGAGCACAGAGAGTGATGGTGAGGCCTGTATAGGTCTTCGCAAGCCCTCTGCCTGAACTGGTACACTGGTGTGCATTGCCATGGCGCGGATGGGGTCTGTCTCCCTCCCTCTTGTGCTCACATCAGGATTAGAGTATTTGCACAGTGTATATTGTTCTTTAATCATGCTTGTAGGTATCTACTATGGAATTCAAGCTCTTAATCTCTGTAATCTCTCAGTGTAGGTATCGGTTTGATTCACTTTCTCAAATAATACTCCTCCAAGAAAACATGATAACTGTGATCACTCATTTTGTTACTTTGATGCTGTGACAAATTTACAACATGTGTTGTTTTTCCCAGAACATTTGTGCACTTATTTGTGCATCTGTGTTTGTTGAGCCAGCCCAAACATCCTTCACATAGGCTTTTAGGTGTTTTCCTCCTCTCCTCTCCTCCTATCATGTGGTGGATTCGTGTGGTGGACGCATCCTTAGTTTGATGAAGCAATAGTTAAACTGATAAGCAGTCTGTGGTCAGAGACTGTGACACTGTGAGGCAGCTGAATGAAATGAAGAATGAAAGAAGAAGAAAGAAGAAAAACATTTTTGAGTCTACGGATTTAAATCTAGACGCTCCTCTTCACTTCAGAAATGACAGCGACACGGTGTTCTTCATTGGCCACGAGTGCCTGAGGCAACGTGAATGACTCGTCTTGACCATTTCCTTATTCCCCAATCCCAATTAATTGCTGTGGACATCAGCAACAGCTGTTTGGTTTTGTGGCTTTTCTTTGGAAGGACCTCAGAAACTGACATGACGCTATTCCGCTGCATGGAGCAGGATCGTATGTTCCAGTGCAGCGCAGCTCAGCTCAGGACGGGTGCTTTCCCGGAGCCTCAAGTTCTAAATAGTTTATCCAAGACGAAATAGGAGCAAACAAAATCAGTGTACACAGCAAACTGTGACTGTGACGTGGGACACTGGTGTTAGTGGTGTTTAAAAGTGGCGTCTGGAGGCCTGAGGCACTTTCCTATTGCTTGGTACTATGCAGGATGTTGCTTTCCTGCTGCTTTTGCAATGGGGAAAGTATCTGCTCCCCGGTACCATTTTACCACCTGCTTGACTGAGGTTTTGAATGGCTGAGGTGATGCTAAAACAGGACATCAGCTGCTCCCGGGACACTGATTGCTCAGGGTGCCTTCACTACCAGAGTCCTGCTCAGCAACACCCACACACACATGCAGCCATTCCTGTCACGTGAGTTGCTTTCTGTTCGCAGACAACAATCAGCAGAGACAGGAGGGGGTACAGTCTCGTCCCGGCCACAGACTTATTAAGGTGATGATGGATGAAATATTGGTGTTCCTGTGACTTAACGACGCTTTTCATTACATAGTTCTCGTTATAATCTGATATTATCAGCTACACCGTGAATCATGATGCTTTCTGTCTTTCCCAACACATTCTGTACAGTGGAACTAGGGAAACATATTATATAAATTTGACTCCAAGTCCAATCAAAACATCTCCACCAACCTGCGGGAGTGTGCAAAGAAGGACGACAGCGGAACACTTCCGAAGGAGGAAGCACTCTGTGACGATGATGCTGATGATAATAGCAGTGCATATTGCCGGTGTGTGCAAGTCCATGTTCGCACAAAGTCTTACAAACTGGGCATTGTGTCATCACCTCAATGTACCCAATATCAGGACGGGAACGGGAACAAGAGTGTTACTTCTGTGCGCAATGCAAGATATTGCAAGGAAACCCTTGCTGCAAGATTTGTATTTTTAAGAATATATTTTGAATTGTAATGAAATGTTTCATATGTAATACGTGATACGTTATCATCAACAAGACATAAAGCTGTGAATATTATGATTTTGTGTTTGAGTCCCTGTGATGTTACAATGTCTTGTTGACTGATTTAAAACTGTTCCTAATTTGTTCAGGTTTCATAAAATGAGAATTTTAAAATTCCTACACCTCATTTCTCTCGGTGTCTGCTTTGACTGTTGTTGATCAATTTACCTGGCACAATAGGTTGCATTGGATATCACTGTGTCCACCATTAAGTAACAACGTAGCTTTCCACTAAAATGATGTCCAAAGAAGTCACAGATAATCAATGGAAAAAAACCACCTGGGCAACACCCTATTCATCACCAATGAGTTTGTGTTATTGACCTTGTTTGTTATTTGAATTCATTAAACATTCGTTCAGTACATGAAAGTACATTCAAGTACATGAAATCTTAATCCTTCCTTAGCTCCTTCATTCAATAAGTACACATAAAAAAAGAGAGATAAATCATCACCTACTTTTACTTGTCTATTTCTCCACACCTTGATCTATGTGCAGATTCAGACACTTTCTTATTAAATCATGTATCTATGACTTTAAGAACCTATTGCAGTTATAATAGTGCAAAGAAAACACTGCAGACATTGTTCTCACCACCAGATCACCACAGTATTTTAATTGTTTTTTATATTTGTGTTACAACTAAACAATTAATTACATTTGAGACAAACACTGTGACAATATATGTGTCACTATCACAATTACTATGTCTCACCCTGGGAAACTTTTTGCCGGGTGAGCAATCGAAGACCCACTTCCTCTCTTCTCCATATAAGGATGATTGAGTCATCGACTGAGGGGGAGAGTTGCCCAACACACCTTGTCCTCAGCCCATATAACAGCTGCCTCCAGCTCACAAACACAAGTTGCATTCAACGAAACATGAGGACCTTCAAACTGTGTGTTCTACTGAGCCTGGCAGCCACAGTGTACTGTGTACCAATAGCTCAGGTAACGGAGGAGGATGAGCACCTTGCAGAGGTACGTATTCTTGCTTTTAATTATCCTATTTACTCACTAGAGAAAACTTAATGTGGGAAGAATTATCAATGATTTGCTGCCATCATGATGAAAACATTCTATGATTATTTTTATGTTAACAACATTTTTTCAACCACAGATGCATTATGTGTTGTCCACACCCGATGCTTATGTAAATGTGTCTTGCAGAGCTACCTGAGGAGGTTCTTCAACCTAACAGAGGAGACGGGCCCAACTCACAGATCAAGGTTCAGCCCGCTCAGTGAGAAGCTGAGAGATATGCAGAGATTCTATGGTCTGGAGATCACCGGGAGGCTGGATGCTGATACGGTGTCTGTGATGAAGAAGCCTCGCTGTGGTAATTCTGATGTCCAGATTGGCGATTACTCCACATTTGGAAACAACCTCAAGTGGGACAAAACCCAGCTGACCTACAGGTGAGTGATCTGAATGGAGAGCGTGTGGCAGAATCAAACTGTATATGTTGCATGTACGGGAGTATACATTTCAGTCTGTTTCTGTGTAACACAGGATTGAGAACTACACACCTGACATGTCTGTGCCAGAGGTAGATGACTCCATCCAGAGGGCGCTGCAGGTTTGGGCCAAAGTCACTCCACTGAGGTTCACAAGAATCTACAGCGGCACTGCAGACATCATGATCTCATTTGGCAGAGGAGGTGAGGGGAGAATAACTTTTCCAGGGTCCTCAGTGATCCTACACTCTCTGTCTACAGTTTATTGGTCGCAGCTCAGGTTCATAAAAATGTGTTTTATGTAAATCTTCATATTGTACCACACTGGACAACAGATAAATCATAGCATGCAGACTTTACCCAAAATAAATATCCTGCAAACTGACTGGGAGTTGAACCTGGGACATTCTTGTTATGAAATGACAGTGCTAACCACACAGGCACTGTGTTGCATTGCCAGCTCAGATTTACTGTTTTTCCTCAGTCATTCACAAACAGATCACTCTTTGTTAACCCTGAATTTCCTCCTGCTAACAGCTCATGGTGACTATTACCCCTTTGATGGCCCTGATGGCACTCTTGCCCACGCCTTCGCCCCTGCCCCTGGGATTGGAGGAGATGCTCACTTTGATGAGGATGAGAACTTCACTTTCAGCTCCAGCAGTGGTGAGTTATGTGGTAAATGCACTACAGAACTCCTTCTTGTTTGACATGAGAACAGTTCATCCTGAGCAACTGTAACTGACATGTGACTGTATGCATTTAGGCTACATCCTCTTCCTGGTGGCTGCTCATGAGTTTGGTCACTCTCTGGGCTTGTCTCACTCTCAAGACCCCGGTGCTCTCATGTACCCCACATACTCACATGGTGACCCAGACACCTTTGTTCTGCCCAGGGATGACGTCAACGGCATCCAGTCTCTCTATGGTTGGTACTTACTAACATGATCATCCATTTCTGTTTGCACAATCAGCATTTGACCAGAATTCCAATAAACAATGGTCCCCCAGCTTCAATATAACGAGATACTGATTTTCTTTAACCTCCAGGTCCAAACCCTGACAAGGATCCAGAAGATCCAGTTGATCCCGACCCTCTGCCCCCGGCCACTCCTGATGCCTGTGATTCAAAACTGGTCTTGGATGCTGTCGTCACCTTGAGAGGAGAAATGTTCTTCTTCAAGGACAGGTATCAGATTTGCAGTGGAATGCTCAGATACCTGAATGCTTCCCTTAAATGCTGCTCCTTCACACTACTGATTTCTAAACCAATGTTCATCCTTTTGTGTTCTCAGGTTTTTCTGGCGCAGCTACCCTCAGAGCATTTCACCTCAGCAAAGTCTCATCACCAACTTCTGGCCCCAGGCACCTGTCAACATCGATGCTGCCTACGAAAACCCTCATTCAGACAGCATCTTGCTCTTTAAAGGTAATCTCTCTGTTCTGCTTTTACCTTGACCTCCTGATCCAGCATTGTTTCACCACATCGTTCACCATTTCATGAATGAATAATGACCATTCCTCATTTCGCCTCCTAACAGGCAATAGAGTGTGGGCTTTCAGAGGCTATGACCTGGTCCGTGGCTATCCTAAGCCAATCTCCAGTTTAGGTCTGCCCCCAACAGTGAGGAAGATTAATGCTGCTCTCCATGATGGGGACACTGGCAAGACCCTCTTCTTTGTTGGCAGAAAATACTACAGGTGTGTTCGCATGATTTGACGCAAGATGGATTCAGATAAGTGAGATGATTGTGAAGATGGTGACTCACTCTAAAAACGCATTGTGTCGCTTCAGTTACGATGAGGTCCAAAAGTCCATGGACAAAGGATTTCCCAAGCGAGTGGACCAACTTTTACCTGGTGTGACCCGCGAGGTGACTGCTGCTTTCCAGTACCGAGGTGAGAGGCTTTTAAATCTTTGAAGACTCTTATTGAGTCTGACATGACTGACATGAACGAAAGGTTACACGGAAACTCACAGGAGACTTCTGTTCTGCAGGTTATTCCTACATCTACAGTGGAACCATCATGTATGAGTACAGCCTGAGGAGCCAGAGGTTGTTCCGTGTCCTGGACAACAGCTACTTCCTGCGCTGCACTAACTTCTAGACCAACTCATTGGATGCAGAGATAGGCCAGCACAAATATCCATAAATTGTCATAAATGTGAAATAATGACAACATAATTATGTTACAAGGCATATGCTGGTGTTGCACTTTACTTTCTGTGAGGAAAATGTTTAATTAATCTTAATTAATTTAATATTGTAATTATGAATTCAATGATTATTTATGATATGTATGTCACATTTGTGTTTCGGATATTGCTTTGTAATATTTCCGTTTGCTATTTAATCTTTTGAAGCATTGGGTTACCATTACCTATGCACTTTTGTACATGAAGCAGCATGATGGATCAATTTCATGCTCTTGTTTCACAGCAAGAGGCTCACAGTGTAAATACCAGTCGCACTGATGGCCTTTTCATGTTCTTACTGTGCCATTGTGGCTTACTCAGGGTTACTCCATCACTTCAAATCATGCAAGTCCAGGGCGTTGTAGCTGGTGTGTACCTTGCAATCGCCTTTGTCTGCCTGTGATTTACTGAAGACCTGTCCAGGGTGTATTTTCTCTGCCCTCACCTTATGTATGGTGTAGATCACCATTATACTGTTGGGCACAAAGGTGGTAAGAAGATACGCCGTTGTGATGAAAGCTCTGGTCATATGAATGCAAATGAAAGAAATATATTAATGCTATGAATCAAATAAAGCTATTTTGTAGGAAACTGGTGAGTGTTTTTATTACGCTGAAATCAATGGACAGTGAAGCAACGATGGTTTTAAATCCGACTCATATTCCAAAAACCTAATGCATCATCCATCTACATCATATCTAATTCCACTTTATGTTACATGTGCAAACCTCAAGGTGGCACTAAGGGAGATGTTAGCAAGTTGCATCATACAGGAACCAGGAATGTGTCAGTTGTCCTTAAAAACAATAAGATTAGATACAAGAACACAGAATCCCTTATGTCTGAGGGATTAATGGGGATTCTGGATACATGGATATGTTACTGATTACTATACTTACTACTTATTATCAAAAGTAATTAGTTACTTTACTAATTACTGTGGTTGTAACACTTCCAAATAAAGGGCCACAATAACCAGTAAAGTAGCTAGTACCTAAGACTTAATTTGTGGCTTTGCCTGTGGGAAGAACTGACAGACAGGGGCCTGAAAGAGCTCCTGTGTAAGCTCCCGAGTTAGTGGAGCTGGAAGCCTTGGCCACAGTACTAATAAAGTGCTGGAAAGAAGCTACTGTTTGTGTGTGCGAGTGTGTGTTGGAATGCCAGAGACCCACCAAGTGGCAGAGAGTCTGCCACAGTAATGTTAAAAACTGCTATCATATCACATTCAAATGATACCTTGGTTGCCCCCGTAACCCAACGAGATGGTGAAATGTAGGGCTTGGAATGTACAGCAGTCTGATGCATTTGCAAAATCACGAGACAGAATGTTGAAAACAAGTTTGATATTTTTTTTGACATTTCAGACATTTAAAAAACAACGACCCATGAAATCTAGTCCTTTCCTACTGGAGGAAATGAAAGGATGCGCATTTGCATGTAAAAATCAAGTCCTTCAAGATTCACAAATCAATGTACAAAGGCAACCTGTTCCACAAAGAGCCGCTGTGGCTGCAGGTTGGTGCTCCAACCAGGCAGCAGCACACCTGATTTGGCTTACTCAATCAACTGGTCTGAGTCTTCAGACGGGTCAGTCTGTGTGCTATGGACAGGTTGGAACAGACACCTGCAGCCACAGCGGCTCGTTGGAAAGAAAAAAAAAGAAAAAGAAAAAGAAAACAAAGACATAAGTAACTGAGGCTCAGTCAACTCACAAAATCTCAAAAATGGCTGCACGTGCCCTGGTCACTGCTGTGCTCACAGTCTTCTGTCTCTCACCCCCCAGAAGGCCAATCACTACATTCCTGCCTGTCTCTCAGCAGACCTCCATAGTCCGTACCACTGAGGTAGTAAAATGGAGTTCCACCGCAGGCCCTCTGAAGTGCAAGGGGGGGGTCTGACCATTATCATGTCTGAAGTTCACGATCATTATGTTTGTCTTCTTCACGTTGCTGCAGCAGCAAGTCTTATGGCTGCAGCAGCTTCCGGGTCAACTTGTCCTACCTGGCTTTCAGCCTGTCTGGTTCTGTTGCTCTCTGTCAACCAGAGGCTCTCTGCTGCCAACTAGTGGAGCATTTCAGCTCACCTGGTGCGCTCAGATGTTGCCAGGTTCTTCATCTGTGGATTTTCCTACGACTCCCCAGCACTCTCTCCCGCTCCGGACTAGTTTTTCAGATTTGGTCTTGTTTGAGCCTGGGTTAGGGTTAGGTGCCTAACACAGCGCTGGGGGGAGCCGGGAGGACGAGGTGAAGGATGAGACCGTGAATCCTCACAAACTGCGGCCTGCCTGTTCGAAAGTCAGTGTGTTGTAAGTCTCTGGACCAGGGTTTGAGGCACGACGGTGTTGAATGTCGTTGTGAAATCCACAAAGAGCAGGCAGAGTCTTTGTTCTCTCGGTGCATGTACGGTTTTATTCAACTGTTCTCATGAATTTAATAACTCCCACCGTAAAGGGTGTTTTGAGTCTGGTGATCAGTGTTCAACTCAGGCTCGGACATATTACAGTTTCCCATGTATTTTATTAACGTTTACACATGGCGTGCTAACGCACTAGTACAGTAACAGTCTTTCACCAGGTCATCAACTGAGATAAAAACAAAGATAATACAAAATACATCAGTGGCATGGACATATCAAGAAATGTATCATCAGTATACATGTACATATTTGATACAATTTGAAAATATATCACATACACACAATAACTCACCAGCTCAGTATCACCAGCCAAGACAATGACACCCATCAAAAAATGAAGATGAAACATAGATCCGGCAGATTTCTACATCCGCCCCTAACAATACCATTATTACCAACAGAAATTATTACAAAGAAAATAGTACCAGATAAATATTTATAAATACACACACATATATATATATAAATATGTATACACACGCATACAGTGATACTAACACATTCAGAGAAAAATGTATGGAAAACTTAACAGTGCAGGTTTGGACTGTATGGACCACAGAGGAGATGACGTTCTCTGTGGATCTCCTCTCCTCTTTGTTTCCTGCTGGCTCAGCCGCGGACGCTTTTCGTTCTTTCCTGGTTGCCTCTTGCTCCAGCGATACTCTGATTGTGATCCCTGCGTCATTCCCGCAGTCTTATTCTCCCGGCACCCGGCCTTCACACATTTTCTCTCTGGTCATTTAACCTTTCACGTCACATTGACACAATTGCGTGCAAAACCCAAAGCACATTTACATGAAAACTCATTTGGAAAGAGACACGAACATCTCACAGATTCCACAAAACAAGCAGACAGCAGGAACTTTCTTCCGCAAGAACCTTCAAGAATCTCTTGACTCTCGATCCTCCTTTTCCGAGCACATCTTCTCCTAACCACTCCTCTTGCCCCTCTTTACTGAACATCTATCTACACTTGCTTTTACTGTGCATGCGCTGCATTTACATTTGTCTGATGAAGAAAATCAGGAAGGGGTTCAACACTTTCACCACTGGCTCACGTTTAGATGAATGATATGGATATGTAAATATGCACATTTTGAAAAACGTGACGTTCTATCTTCAGACTAATGTTTAAAATGTTTAACTTTCAAACATATAAAGTCACCACAGTAACCAAAGTTTGTTTGTGAGAACTTAAAGCGCACGTGAGAGAAAACACACCTTTCCGTCCACGTGGACAATGACATGCAAGAGCTCTACGGTGGAATCACCAGTGCCGCAAGGTTATTATCGTCAATAAAAATGAACAAAACCGTGAAAAATCGAATTGAAAAAGCACCTTCATTTAACTGAATAAATAAAAACTATTATTAAAAGAAAGGGGAAAAGGGAACCTGTATCACGTGTTTACAAAACTGAGCAAAACGTGTTGTAATTACAGCTAAAACTCCCTCCGTCTTTATGAAATCAATTTATTTCGCGTAAGCAATTTCTCATGAGTTGGGGGCACTGCACCGCACCTCACAGCTTATTCGTTTACTTCTCGTTTTTGCTCGTTTACCACCGTGCTGTGTTTTGAGATTCATTTCGCAACACTTTGATCATCAAAAACTGAAACTAGTGCCAGAACTAATCAAAAACCAAACGAAAACTACCGCATTTGAGAACAGAAGAAAGCTAACAGTAACTAGCTAACCTGCTCGAAGAACTCATAAAAACGAACTGTATTAGAGGGGGGAAAGGTCAAGACTAATTAAAACTGAACTAAAATTAAAAGTCAAAAACTACTACGACCCTGCCGCACTGCGTGTTGCTTTGTGTCATTGCTCAAAACCGGGATGCACACTGCGACCAAAAATACAAAAATACAACCAAGATTGTTTTGATTCCCACACTTCAGCCGTGGGAATAGAAACCACAGCGTCCTCTTTAATGTTTCACCATTGCACACTGAAGTCACTGGACAGGGACCAGCGTCACCACCGACACCACGCGTTGACAATACATCCAATGTTGCCTCATTAGTGCTCATCTCTCTGTCTCTCTCTCTCTCTCTCTCTCTCTCTCTGTCCCCCTCTGTCCCCGTCTCCCTCTCTGTTGTGCTTGTGTTGGGACTGGAGCGTCTGCACGTTGGACGTTGTCCTTGGGTCACGCTGGTAGGTATCTGCTACTAGCATGTCGTGCGCACTCACGTGTTTCCTTCAGTAGGGCGTTCAACCTCTTGATCTCCGTTAACAATAGATAGATGTGGAAGATGGTTTTCCAGAACACATTTTTGACTTGCTTCCCCTTCAGAATGACACCTGCAGACGCTCCTCTCAGCGCCTCAGAAATGACAGCGACGCTCTGCTCTTCGCAGGCCGTGAGTGTTGGGGGTAACGTGCGTGGTGGAAATTTTACAGGCATCTAGGAACATCTGATTAACCTCAGCACTCATTTAGATGTGGTCTGAACTCTGTGTGCTGCGGCCATCAGAGACTCAAGAACTTCACCGTAAGATCACTCCCCGCTCCTTAACACGTCCATCGTTATGCCCATGAAGGTGTCTGTCCTGCTCACAGGACCAGCTGTGAAGATTTGCTCTGCTCCTGGCCATTTGTTTATTGTGGCCAAATGGTTCTCCGCACATAGAGTGTGTTCCTGCGGAGGGTCAGGACAAGATGCACTGTGACCTCTCCCTGGGGGAAGCAGTCCCCCGATCCACTGGCAGCGGTCAGAGTGTGTGGTCTTCCTTCTCTGCAGAGAGTGAACACTCACACTAACTTTGCGGATGACTCGTCTTGACCGTTCCCTTGCTCCCCAATCGGCAGTTACCGATTGATTTATTTTTTTCTCATTTTAATTTTTATTAATATTTTATTTTTTAATCCTTAATTTTCTTTTTATTCTTATTTTTATTTTTCATTTTACTTTTCATTTCATTTTTCATTTTATTTTTATTATTTTTATTTTTCCCTCCCGGCTTCCATCAACGCTGAGCTGGATCCAGGACCACCTCTACCCGGCTCACCTCACTGCGGTTCCTCCTGCCTGCTACTATGGACTGATTCAATTCAATTCATTGATTTATATCCTGAACTGTTAGCCATCAATAATGTTTTGTTTGTGCCCGCCTGTCCGTCCTGGGTGAGGATCCCCTCCTCTGTCTCTCACCCTGAGGTTTCTCCCCTTGTTTTCCCTGTCAGGGTTTTTCTTGGGAGTTGTTCCTCAGCCTTTGCGAGGGTCTAAGGACAGGGGGTTTCTCACTATGTACACATTGTTACTCTCTTTGTAAAGTGCTCTGAGATAACGGCTGTTATGATATGGCACTTAAAACAAATAAAAGTTGAAGTTGAAGTTGAAGTTGGAGAATCAGCAATCTGTAATTGCCGTGGACATCAGCAACAGCTGTTTGGTTTTGTGGCTTTTCTTCGGAAGGACCTCAGAAGCTGACATGACGCTATGCCGCTGCACGGACAGTTTATTATATCCAATGCATCCAAGGAAATTATTACAAAGAAAATAGTGCCAGATAAATATTTACAAATACACACACACATATATATATAAACATGTATACACATTCCCGCAGTTTTATTCTCCCGGCACCCGGCCTTCACACATTTTCTCTCTGGTCATTGAACCTTTCACATCAAATTGACACAACTGCGTGCAAAACTCAAAGCACATTTACATGAAAACTCATTTGGAAAGAAACATGAACATCTCACAGATTCCACAAAACAGGCAGACAGCAGGAACTTTCTTCTGCAAGAACCTTCAAGAATCTCTTGACTCTCGACCCTCCTTTTCCGAGCACATCTTCTCCTAACCACTCCTCTTGCCCCTCTTTACTGAACATCTATCTACACTTGTTTTTGCTGTGTATGCGCTGTATTTACATTTGTCTGATGAAGAAAATCAGGAAGGGGTTCAACACTTTCACCACTGGCTCACGTTTATGATGAATGATATGGATATGTAAATATGCACATTTTGAAAAACGTGACATTCTATCTTTAAACTAATGTTTCAAATCTTTAACTTTCAAACATATGAAGTCACCACAGTAACCAAAGTTTGTTTGTGAGAACTTGGTTTATTCGAGCTGACGAACAGTTTATCCGAGCTGACGCAGGAGCAAACAGAATCGGTGTGCACAGCCAACTGTGACTGTGATGTGGGACGTCGGCGTCGGTGGTGGCGGCGTCTGGAGGCCCGAGGCACGTTCCCATCGCCCGGCACCGTGCAGGACGTCGCTTGTCCCGCCGCTTTTCCACCGAGGAACATCGAGCCGCGGACACCACAAAAGACGTCTCCGCCAGCTCGGCCACCAACCTGCGGGACAGCGCAAAGAGGGACGACAGCGGAGTACTTCCAGAGGAGGAAGCACTCTGTGACGATGATGCTGATGATAATAGCAGTGCATATTGCCGGTGTGTGCAAGTCCACGTTCGCACAAAGTCTTGCAAACTGGGCATTGTGCCATCGCCTCAATGTACCCAATATCAGATGGGAACTAAAATGATTCAGGGAAATGGTTGCCTCAGTGGGCAAGGCAACAGATTGCAAGAAAAACCGTGCCGCAAGATTTGTATTTCTAAGAATATATTCTGAATTGTTATGAAATGTTTCATATGTAATACGTGATACTTTATCATCAACAAGACATAAAGCTGTGAACATAATGATTTTGTGTTTGGGACCCTGTGATGTTACAATGTCTTGCTGACTGATTTGTTCAGGTTTCAGGAAATGAGTTTTAATTTCCTGCACCTCATTTCGCTCGGTGTCTGCTTCGACTGTCGTTGATCAATTTACCTGGCACAATAGGTTGCATTGGATATCACTGTGTCCACCATGAAGTAACAACGTAGCTTTCCACTAAAATGATGTCCAAAGAAGTCACAGATAATCAATGGAAAAAAACCACCTGGGCAACTGGCTGGCACCCTATTCATCACCAATGAGTTTGCATTATTGACCTTCTTTGTTATTTGAATTCATTAAACATTCATTCAAGTACGTGAAATCTGAAGCCTTGCGAAATATTCACATTGTCGAGAACCCATTACTGGTACTGCTTTGATGATTAATTAGCTCCTTCATTCAATGAGTACACATAAAAAAATAGAAATAGATCATCACCTACTTTTACTTCTCTATTTCTCCACACCTTGATCTATGTGCACATTCAGACACTTTCTCATTAAATCATGTATCTATGACTTTAAGAACCTATTGCAGTTATGATAGTGCAAAGAAAACACTGCAGACATTGCTCTCACCACAAGTCTCTCCATCCATGTGTTGTCTTACCAGCTTCATACTCGCTGGTGTCACGGGCTCAGATCAATAGTACAATATTAAGATTGTTTTTTTTATATTTGTGTTTCAACTGAACAATTAATTACATTTTAGACAAACACTGTGACAATATATGTGTCACTATCACAATTACTATGTCTCACTTTGGGAAACTTTTCGTTGGGTGAGCAATCAAAGACCCACTTCCTCTCTTCTCCATAAAAGGAATATTAAGTCATCAAGTGAGGTAGAGAGTTGCCCAACACACCTTGTCCTCAGCCCATATAACAGCTGCCTCACAAACACAAGTTGCATTCAACGAAACATGAGGACCTTCAATCTGTGTGTTCTACTGAGCCTGGCAGCCACAGTCTACTGTGTGCCAATAGCTCAGGTAACGGAGGAGGATGAGCACCTTGCAGAGGTACGTATTCTTGCTTTTAATTATCCTATTTACTCAATAGAGAAAACTTAATGTGGCAAGAATTATCAATGATTTGCTGCCATCATGATAAAAAATATATGTTTATTTTAATGTTAGCAACATTTTTTTTTCATACACAGATGCATTATCTATTGTCCACCCCCGATGCTTATGTAAATGTGTCTTGCAGAGCTACCTGAGGAGGTTCTTCAACCTAACAGAGCAAACGGGCCCAACTCACAGATCAAGGTTCAGCCCGCTCAGTGAGAAGCTGAGAGATATGCAGAGATTCTATGGTCTGGAGATCACCGGGAGGCTGGATGCTGATACGGTGTCTGTGATGAAGAAGCCTCGCTGTGGTAATTCTGATGTCCAGATTGGCCAGTACTCCACATTTGGAGATTACAAGTGGGACAAAACCCAGCTGACCTACAAGTGAGTGATCTGGATGGAGAGCGTGTGGCAGAATCAAACTGTATATGTTGCATGTACGGGAGTTTCTCATTTCAGTCTGTTACTGTGTAATACAGGATTGAGAACTACACACCTGACATGTCTGTGCCAGAGGTAGATGACTCCATCCAGAGGGCGCTGCAGGTTTGGGCCAAAGTCACTCCACTGAGGTTCACAAGAATCTACAGCGGCACTGCAGACATCATGATCTCATTTGGAAGAGGAGGTGAGGGGAGAATCACTTTTCCAGGGTCCTCAGTGATCCTACACTCTCCGTCTTCAGTTTATTGGTCGCAGCTCAGGTTCATAAAAATGTGTTTTCTTCACATTGCATCACACTGGACAACAGATAAACCATAGCATGCAGACTTTACCCTAAATAAATATCCTGCAAACTGACTGGGAGTTGAACCTGGGACATTCTTGTTATGAAATGACAGTGCTAACCACACAGGCACTGTGTTGCATTGCCAGCTCAGATCTACTGTTTTTCCTCAGTCATTCAGGAAACAGATCACTCTTTGTTAACCCTGAATTTCCTCCTGCTAACAGCTCATGGTGACTATTACCCCTTTGATGGCCCTGATGGCACTCTTGCCCACGCCTTCGCCCCTGCCCCTGGGATTGGAGGAGATGCTCACTTTGATGAGGATGAGACCTTCACTTTCAGCTCCAGCAGTGGTGAGTTATGTGATAAATGCACTACAGAACTCCTTCTTGTTTGACATGAGAACAGTTCATCCTGAGCAACTGTATCTGACATGTGACTGTATGCATTTAGGCTACATCCTCTTCCTGGTGGCTGCTCATGAGTTTGGTCACTCTCTGGGCTTGTCTCACTCTCAAGACCCCGGTGCTCTCATGTACCCCACATACTCACATGGTGACCCAGACACCTTTGTTCTGCCCAGGGATGACGTCAACGGCATCCAGTCTCTCTATGGTTGGTACTTACTAACATGATCATCTATTTCTGTTTGCACAAACAGCATTTCACCAGAATTCCAATAAACAATGGTCACACAGCTTCAATATAACGGGATACTGATGTCCTTTAACCTCCAGGTCCAAACCCTGACAAGGATCCAGAAGATCCAGTTGATCCCGACCCTCTGCCCCCGGCCACTCCTGATGCCTGTGATTCAAAACTGGTCTTGGATGCTGTCGTCACCTTGAGAGGAGAAATGTTCTTCTTCAAGGACAGGTATCAGATTTGCAGTGGAATGCTCAGATACCTGAATGCTTCACTTCAATGCTGCTTCTTCACACTACTGATTTCTAAACCAATGTTCATCCTTTTGTGTTCTCAGGTTTTTCTGGCGCAGCTACCCTCAGAGCATTTCACCTCAGCAAAGTCTCATCACCAACTTCTGGCCCAAGGCACCTGTCAACATCGATGCTGCCTACGAAAACCCTCATTCAGACAGCATCTTGCTCTTTAAAGGTAATCTCTCTGTTCTGCTTTTACCTTGACCTCCTGATCCAGCATTGTTTCACCACATCGTTCACCATTTCATGAATGAATAATGACCATTCCTCATTTCGCCTCCTAACAGGCAATAGAGTGTGGGCTTTCAGAGGCTATGACCTGGTCCGTGGCTATCCTAAGCCAATCTCCAGTTTAGGTCTGCCCCCAACAGTGAGGAAGATTAATGCTGCTCTCCATGATGAGGACACTGGCAAGACCCTCTTCTTTGTTGGCAGCAAATACTACAGGTGTGTTCGCATGATTTGACGTAAAATGGATTCAGATAAGCGAGATGATTGTGAAGATGGTGACTCACGCTAAAAACGTATTGTGTCGCTTCAGTTACGATGAGGTCCAAAAGTCCATGGACAAAGGATTTCCCAAGCGAGTGGACCAACTTTTACCTGGTGTGACCCGCGAGGTGACTGCTGCTTTCCAGTACCGAGGTGAGAGGCTTTTAGATCTTTGAAGACTCTTATTGAGTCTGACATGACTGACATGAACGAAAGGTTACACGGAAACTCACAGGAGACTTCTGTTCTGCAGGTTATTCCTACATCTACAGTGGAACCGTCATGTATGAGTACAGCCTGAGGAGCCAGAGGTTGTTCCGTGTCCTGGACAACAGCTACTTCCTGCGCTGCAATAACTTCTAGACCAACTCATTCATTTCGATGCAGAGATAGGCCAGCACAAATATATCCACAAATTGTCATAAATGTGAAATAATGACAACATAATTATAATGTTACAAGGCATATGCTGGTGTTGCACTTTACTTTCTGTGAGGAAAATGTTTAATTAATCTTAATTAATTTAATATTGTAATTATGAATTCACTGATTATTTATGATATGTATGTCACATTTGTGTTTCGGATATTGCTTTGTAATATTTCCGTTTGCTATTTAATTTTTTGAAGCATTGGGTTACCATTACCTATGCACTTTTGTACATGAAGCAGCATGATGGATCAATTTCATGCTCTTGTTTCACAGCAAGAGGCTCACAGTGTAAACACCAGTCGCACTGATGGCCTTTTCATGTTCTTACTGTGCCACTGTGGCTTACTCAGGGTTACTCCATCACTTCAAATCATGCAAGTCCAGGGCGTTGTAGCTGGTGTGTACCTCGCAATCGCCTTTGTCTGCCTGTGATTTACTGAAGACCTGTCCAGGGTGTATTTTCTCTGCCCTCACCTCATGTATGGTGTTGATCACCATTATACTGCTGGGCACAAAGGTGGTAAGAAGATACGCCGTTGTGATAAAAGCTCTGGTCATATGAATGCAAATGAAAGAAAAATATTAATGCTATGAATCAAATAAAGCTATTTTGTAGAAAACTGCTGAGTGTTTTTATTACGCTGAAATCAAAGGACAGTGAAGCAACGATGGTTTTAAATCCGACTCATATTCCAAAAACCTAATGCATCATCCATCTACATCATATCTAATTCCACTTTATGTTACATGTGCAAACCTCAAGGTGGCACTAAAGGAGATGCTAAAATGCGTCAGTTCTCCTTAAACACAATAAGATTAGATACAAGAACACAGAATCCCTTATGTCTGAGGGATTAATGGGGATTCTGGATACATGGATATGTTACTGATTACTATACTTACTACTTATTATCAAAAGTAATTAGTTACTTTACTAATTACTGTGGTTGTAACACTTCCAAATAAGGGGCCACAATAACCAGTAAAGTAGCAAGTACCTAAGACTTCATTTGTGGCTTTGCCTGTGGGAAGAACTGACAGACAGGGGCCTGAAAGAGCTCCTGTGTAAGCTCCCGAGTTAGTGGAGCTGGAAGCCTTGGCCACAGTACTAATAAAGTGCTGGAAAGAAGCTACTGTTTGTGTGTGCGAGTGTGTGTTGGAATGCCAGAGACCCACCAAGTGGCAGAGAGTCTGCCACAGTAATGTTAAAAACTGCTATCATATCACATTCAAATGATACCTTGGTTGCCCCCGTAACCCAACGAGATGGTGAAATGTAGGGCTTGGAATGTACAGCAGTCTGATGCATTTGCAAAATCACGAGACAGAATGTTGAAAACAGGTTTGATATTTTTTTTGACATTTCAGACATTTAAAAAACAACGACCTATGAAATCTAGCCCTTTCCTACTGGAGGAAATGAAAGGATGCACATTTGCATGTAAAAATCAGGTCCTTCAAGATTCACAAATCAATGTACAAAGTACTTTCATATACGCCAGGGGTAGGCAACCTTTGGCTGCACATGCCCTGGTCACTGCTGTGCTCACAGTCTTCTGCCTCTCACCCCCCAGAAGGCCAATCACTATATTCCTACCTGTCTCTCAGCAGACCTCCATAGTCCGTACCACTGAGGTAGTAAAATGGAGTTCCACCACACCCCCCCCCCCCTCTGAAGTGCAAGGGGGGTGGGGGGGGGGGGGTCTGACCATTATCATGTCTGAAGTTCACGATCATTACGTTTGTCTTCTTCGCGTTGCTGCAGCTTCTGGGTCAACTTGTCCTATCTGGTTCTGTTGCTCTCTGTCAACCAGAGACTCTCTGCTGCCAACTAGTGGAGCATTTCAGCTCACCTGGTGCGCTCAGATGTTGCCAGATTCTTCATCTGTGGATTTTCCTACGACTCCCCAGCACTCTCTCCAGCCCCGGACTTGTTTTTCAGATCTGGTCTTGTTTGTGCCTGGGTTAGGGTTAGGTGCCTAACACAGCGCTGGGGGGAGCCGGGAGGACGAGGTGAAGGGTGAGACCGTGAATCCTCACAAACTGCGGCCTGCCTGTTCGAGAGTCAGTGTGTTGTAAGTCTCTGGACCAGGGTTGACCAGGGTTTGAGGTACGACGGTGTCAAATGTTGTTGTGAAATCCACAAAGAGCAGGCAGAGTCTTTGTTCTCTCGGTGCATGTACGGTTTTATTCAACTGTTCTCATGAATTTAATAACTCCCACCGTATAGGGTGTTTATAGGTGTTTATAGGTATAGGTGTATAGGGTGTAGGGCTCGGACATATTACAGTTTCCCATGTATTTTATTAACGTTTACGCATGGCGTGCTAACGCACTAGTACAGTAACAGTCTTTCACCAGGTCATCAACTGAGATAAAAACAAAGATAATACAAAATACATCAGTGGCATGGACATATCAAGAAATGTATCATCAGTATACATGTACATATTTGATACAATTTGAAAATATATCAGAGAAACATAGATCCGGCAGATTTCTACATCCGCCCCTAACAACACTGTTATTACCAACGGAAATTATTACAAAGAAAATAGTACCAGATAAATATTTATAAATACACACACATATATATATATATATAAATATGTATACACACACATACAGTGTGTGTATACAGTGATACTGAGACATTTAGAGAAAAATGTATGGAAAACTTAACAGTGCAGGTACATGAAAACTCATTTGGAAAGAGACACGAACATCTCACAGATTCCACAAAACAAGCAGACAGCAGGAACTTTCTTCTGCAAGAACCTTCAAGAATCTCTTGACTCTCGATCCTCCTTTTCCGAGCACATCTTCACCTAACCACTCCTCTTGCCCCTCTTTACTGAACATCTATCTACACTTGCTTTTGCTGTGCATGCGCTGCATTTACATTTGTCTGATGAAGAAAATCAGGAAGGGGTTCAACACTTTCACCACTGGCTCACGTTTAGATGAATGATATGGATATGTAAATATGCACATTTTGAAAAACGTGACGTTCTATCTTTAAACTAATGTTTACAATCTTTAACTTTCAAACATATGAAGTTACCACAGTAACCAAAGTTTGTTTGCGAGAACTTAAAGCGCACGTGAGAGAAAACACACCTTTCCGTCCACGTGGACAATGACATGCAAGAGCTCTACGGTGGAATCACCAGTGCCGCAAGGTTATTATCGTCAATAAAAATGAACAAAACCGTGGAAAATAGAATTGAAAAAGCACCTTCATTTAACTGAATAAATAAAAACTATTATTAAAAGAAAGGGGAAAAGGGAAACTCTATCACGCGTTTACAAAACTGAGCAAAACGTGTTGTAATTATGGCTAAAACTCCCTCCGTCTTTATGAAATCAATTTATTTCGCGTAAGCAATTTCTCATGAGTTGGGGGCACTGTACCGCACCTCACAGCTTATTCGTTTACTTCTCGTTTTTGCTCGTTTACCACCATGCTGTGTTTTGAGATTCATTTCGCAATACTTTGATCATCAAAAACTGAAACTGGTGTCAGAACTAATAAAAAACCAAGCGAAAACTACCGCATTTGAGAAAAGAAGAAAGCTAATAGTAACTAGCTAACCTGCTCGAAGAACTCATAAAAACGAACTGTATTAGAGGGGGGAACAAGGTAAAGACTAATTAAAACTGAACTAAAATTAAAAGTCAAAAACTACTACGACCCTGCCGCACTGCGTGTTGCTTCGTGTCATTGCTCAAAACCGGGATGCGCGCTGCGACCAAAGATACAAAAATACAACCAAGATTGTTTTGATTCCCACACTTCAGCCGTGGGAATAGAAACCACAGCGTCCTCTTTAATGTTTCACCATTGCACACTGAAGTCACTGGACAGGGACCAGCGTCACCACCGACACCACGCGTTGACAATACATCCAATGTTGCCTCATTAGTGCTCATCTGTCTGTCTCTCTCTCTCTCTCTCTCTCTCTCTCTGTCCCCCTCTGTCCCCGTCTCCCTCTCTGTTGTGCTTGTGTTGGGACTGGAGCGTCTGCACGTTGGACGTTGTCCTTGGGTCACGCTGGTAGGTATCTGTTACTAGCATGTCGTGCGCACTCACGTGTTTCCTTCAGTAGGGCGTTCAACCTCTTGATCTCCGTTAACAATAGATAGATGTGGAAGATGGTTTTCCAGAACACATTTTTGACTTGCTTCCCCTTCAGAATGACACCTGCAGACGCTCCTCTCGGCGCCTCAGAAATGACAGCGACGCCCTGCTCTTCGCAGGCCGTGAGTGTTGGGGGTAACGTGCGTGGTGGAAATTTTACAGGCATCTAGGGACATCTGATTAACCTCAGCGCTCATTCAGATGTGGTCTGAACTCTGTGTGCTGCGGCCATCAGAGACTCAAGAACTTCACGGTAAGATCACTCCCCGCTCCTTAACACGTCCATCGTTATGCCCATGAAAGTGTCTGTCCTGCTCACAGGACCAGCTGTGAAGATTTGCTCTGCTCCGGAGCATTTGTTTATTGTGGCCGTATGGTTTTCCGCACATAGAGTGTGTTCCTGCGGAGGGTCAGGACAAGATGCACTGTGACCTCTCCCTGGGGGAAGCAGTCCCCCGATCCACTGGCAGCGGTCAGAGTGTGTGGTCTTCCTTCTCTGCAGAGAGTGAACACTCACACTAACTTTGCGGATGACTCGTCTTGACCGTTCCCTTGCTCCCCAATCGGCAGTTACCGATTGATTTATTTTTTTCTCATTTTAATTTTTATTAATATTTTATTTTTTAATCCTTAATTTTCTTTTTATTCTTATTTTTATTTTTCATTTTACTTTTCATTTCATTTTTCATTTTATTTTTATTATTTTTATTTTTCCCTCCCGGCTTCCATCAACGCTGAGCTGGATCCAGGACCACCTCTACCCGGCTCATCTCACTGCGGTTCCTCCTGCCTGCTACTATGGACTGATTCAATTCAATTCATTGATTTATATCCTGAACTGTTAGCCATCAATAATGTTTTGCTTGTGCCCGCCTGTCCGTCCTGGGTGAGGATCCCCTCCTCTGTCTCTCACCCTGAGGTTTCTCCCCCTTTTTTTTCCCTGTCAGGGTTTTTCTTGGGAGTTGTTCCTCAGCCTTTGCAAGGGTCTAAGGACAGGGGGTTTTTCACTATGTACACATTGTTGCTCTCTTTGTAAAGTGCTCTGAGATAACAGCTGTTATGATATGGCACTTAAAACAAATAAAAGTTGAAGTTGAAGTTGAAGTTGGAGGATCAGCAATCTGTAATTGCCGTGGACATCAGCAACAGCTGTTTGGTTTTGTGGCTTTTCTTTGGAAGGACCTCAGAAGCTGACATGACGCTATGCCGCTGCACGGACAGTTTATTATATCCAATGCATCCAAGGAAATTATTACAAAGAAAATAGTGCCAGATAAATATTTACAAATACACACACACATATATATATAAACATGTATACACATTCCCGCAGTTTTATTCTCCCGGCACCCGGCCTTCACACATTTTCTCTCTGGTCATTTAACCTTTCACATCAAATTGACACAACTGCGTGCAAAACTCAAAGCACATTTACATGAAAACTCATTTGGAAAGAAACACGAACATCTCACAGATTCCACAAAACAAGCAGACAGCAGGAACTTTCTTCTGCAAGAACCTTCAAGAATCTCTTGACTCTCGATCCTCCTTTTCCGAGCACATCTTCTCCTAACCACTCCTCTTGCCCCTCTTTACTGAACATCTATCTACACTTGCTTTTACTGTGCATGCGCTGCATTTACATTTGTCTGATGAAGAAAATCAGGAAGGGGTTCAACACTTTCACCACTGGCTCACGTTTAGATGAAGGATATGGATATGTAAATATGCACATTTTGAAAAACGTGACATTCTATCTTTAAACTAATGTTTACAATCTTTAACTTTCAAACATATAAAGTCACCACAGTAACCAAAGTTTGTTTGTGAGAACTTGGTTTATTCGAGCTGACGAACAGTTTATCCGAGCTGACGCAGGAGCAAACAGAATCGGTGGGCACAGCCAACTGTGACTGTGATGTGGGACGTCGGCGTCGGTGGTGGCGGCGTCTGGAGGCCCGAGGCACGTTCCCATCGCCCGGGACCGTGCAGGACGTCGCTTGTCCCGCCGCTTTTCCACCGAGAAACATCGAGCCGCGGACACCTCAAAAGACGTCTCCGCCAGCTCGGCCACCAACCTGCGGGACAGCGCAAAGAGGGACGACAGCGGAGTACTTCCAGAGGAGGAAGCACTCTGTGATGATGATGATGATGCTGATGATAATAGCAGTGCATATTGCCGGTGTGTGCAAGTCCACGTTCGCACAAAGTCTTGCAAACTGGGCATTGTGCCATCGCCTCAATGTACCCAATATCAGATGGGAACTAAAATGATTCAGGGAAATGGTTGCCTCAGTGGGCAATGCAACAGATTGCAAGAAAAACCGTGCCGCAAGATTTGTATTTCTAAGAATATATTCTGAATTGTTATGAAATGTTTCATATGTAATACGTGATACTTTATCATCAACAAGACATAAAGCTGTGAACATAATGATTTTGTGTTTGGGACCCTGTGATGTTACAATGTCTTGCTGACTGATTTGTTCAGGTTTCAGGAAATGAGTTTTAATTTCCTGCACCTCATTTCGCTCGGTGTCTGCTTCGACTGTCGTTGATCAATTTACCTGGCACAATAGGTTGCATTGGATATCACTGTGTCCACCATTAAGTAACAACGTAGCTTTCCACTAAAATGATGTCCAAAGAAGTCACAGATAATCAATGGAAAAAAACCACCTGGGCAACTTGCTGGCACCCTATTCATCACCAATGAGTTTGTATTATTGACCTTCTTTGTTATTTGAATTCATTAAACATTCATTCAAGTACGTGAAATCTGAGGCCTTGCGAAATATTCACATTGTCGAGAACCCATTGCTGGTACTGCTTTGATGATTAATCAGCTCCTTCATTCAATGAGTACACATAAAAAAAGAGAAATAGATCATCACCTACTTTTACTTCTCTATTTCTCCACACCTTGATCTATGTGCACATTCAGACACTTTCTCATTAAATCATGTATCTATGACTTTAAGAACCTATTGCAGTTATGATGAAACACTGCAGCACCACAAGTCTCTCCATCCATGTGTTGTCTCACCAGCTTCATACTCACTGGTGTCACGGGCTCAGATCAAAAGTACAATATTGAGATTGTTTTTTTTATATTTGTGTTTCAACTAATCAATTAATTACATTTTAGACAAACACTGTGATATGTGTCACTATCACAATTACTATGTCTCACTTTGGGACTTTTCGTTGGGTGAGCAATCAAAGACCCACTTCCTCTCTTCTCCATAAAAGGAATATTAAGTCATCGAGTGAGGTAGAGAGTTGCCCAACACACCTTGTCCTGAGCCCATATAACAGCTGCCTCACAAACACAAGTTGCATTCAACGAAACATGAGGACCTTCAATCTGTGTGTTCTACTGAGCCTGGCAGCCACAGTCTACTGTGTGCCAATAGCTCAGGTAACGGAGGAGGATGAGCACCTTGCAGAGGTACGTATTCTTGCTTTTAATTATCCTATTTACTCAATAGAGAAAACTTAATGTGGCAAGAATTATCAATGATTTGCTGCCATCATGATAAAAAATATACGTTTATTTTAATGTTAGCAACATTTTTTTTTCATACACAGATGCATTATCTATTGTCCACCCCCGATGCTTATGTAAATGTGTCTTGCAGAGCTACCTGAGGAGGTTCTTTAACCTAACAGAGGAGACGGGCCCAACTCACAGATCAAGGTTCAGCCCGCTCAGTGAGAAGCTGAGAGATATGCAGAGATTCTATGGTCTGGAGATCACCGGGAGGCTGGATGCTGATACGGTGTCTGTGATGAAGAAGCCTCGCTGTGGTAATTCTGATGTCCAGATTGGCCAATACTCCACATTTGGAGATTACAAGTGGGACAAAACCCAGCTGACCTACAAGTGAGTGATCTGAATGGAGAGTGTGTGGCAGAATCAAACTGTATATGTTGCATGTACGGGAGTTTCTCATTTCAGTCTGTTTCTGTGTAATACAGGATTGAGAACTACACACCTGACATGTCTGTGCCAGAGGTAGATGACTCCATCCAGAGGGCGCTGCAGGTTTGGGCCAAAGTCACTCCACTGAGGTTCACAAGAATCTACAGCGGCACTGCAGACATCATGATCTCATTTGGAAGACGAGGTGAGGGGAGAATAACTTTTCCAGGGTCCTCAGTGATCCTACACTCTCTGTCTTCAGTTTATTGGTAGCAGCTCAGGTTCATAAAAATGTGTTTTCTTCACATTGCATCACACTCGTAATCAAACAGATAAATCATAGCATGCAGACTTTACCCAAAATAAATATCCACACACACATCTGGAGATCATGCAAACTGACTGGGAGTTGAACCTGGGACATTCTTGTTATGAAATGACAGTGCTAACCACACAGGCACTGTGTTGCATTGCCAGCTCAGATTTACTGTTTTTCCTCAGTCATTCAGGAAACAGATCACTCTTTGTTAACCCTGAATTTCCTCCTGCTAACAGCTCATGGTGACTATTACCCCTTTGATGGCCCTGATGGCACTCTTGCCCACGCCTTCCCCCCTGCCCCTGGGATTGGAGGAGATGCTCACTTTGATGAGGATGAGACCTTCACTTTCAGCTCCAGCAGTGGTGAGTTATGTGATAAATGCACTACAGAACTCCTTCTTGTTTGACATGAGAACAGTTCATCCTGAACAACTGTAACTGACATGTGACTGTATGCATTTAGGCTACATCCTCTTCCTGGTGGCTGCTCATGAGTTTGGTCACTCTCTGGGCTTGTCTCACTCTCAAGACCCCGGTGCTCTCATGTACCCCACATACTCACATGGTGACCCAGACACCTTTGTTCTGCCCAGGGATGACGTCAACGGCATCCAGTCTCTCTATGGTTGGTGCTTGCTGACATGATCATCCATTTCTGTTTGCACAAACAGCATTTCACCAGAATTCCAATAAACAATGGTCACACAGCTTCAATATAACGGGATACTGATTTCCTTTAACCTCCAGGTCCAAACCCTGACAAGGATCCAGAAGATCCAGTTGATCCCGACCCTCTGCCCCCGGCCACTCCTGATGCCTGTGATTCAAAACTGGTCTTGGATGCTGTCGTCACCTTGAGAGGAGAAATGTTCTTCTTCAAGGACAGGTATCAGATTTGCAGTGGAATGCTCAGATACCTGAATGCTTCACTTAAATGCTGCTTCTTCACACTACTGATTTCTAAACCAATGTTCATCCTTTTGTGTTCTCAGGTTTTTCTGGCGCAGCTACCCTCAGAGCATTTCACCTCAGCAAAGTCTCATCACCAACTTCTGGCCCCAGGCACCTGTCAACATCGATGCTGCCTACGAAAACCCTCATTCAGACAGCATCTTGCTCTTTAAAGGTAATCTCTCTGTTCTGCTTTTACCTTGACCTCCTGATCCAGCATTGTTTCACCACATTGTTCACCATTTCATGAATGAATAATGACCATTCCTCATTTCGCCTCCTAACAGGCAATAGAGTGTGGGCTTTCAGAGGCTATGACCTGGTCCGTGGCTATCCTAAGCCAATCTCCAGTTTAGGTCTGCCCCCAACAGTGAGGAAGATTAATGCTGCTCTCCATGATGGGGACACTGGCAAGACCCTCTTCTTTGTTGGCAGCAAATACTACAGGTGTGTTCGCATGATTTGACGTAAGATGGATTCAGATAAGCGAGATGATTGTGAAGATGGTGACTCACGCTAAAAACGTATTGTGTCGCTTCAGTTACGATGAGGTCCAAAAGTCCATGGACAAAGGATTTCCCAAGCGAGTGGACCAACTTTTACCTGGTGTGACCCGCGAGGTGACTGCTGCTTTCCAGTACCGAGGTGAGAGGCTTTTAAATCTTTGAAGACTCTTATTGAGTCTGACATGACTGACATGAACGAAAGGTTACACGGAAACTCACAGGAGACTTCTGTTCTGCAGGTTATTCCTACATCTACAGTGGAACCGTCATGTATGAGTACAGCCTGAGGAGCCAGAGGTTGTTCCGTACGCTGGACAACAGCTACTTCCTGCGCTGCACTAACTTCTAGACCAGCTCATTCATTTCGATGCAGAGATAGGCCAGCACAAATATCCATAAAATGTCATAAATGTGAAATAATGGTAACAGAATTATGTTGTTAGAAGTTGAAAGGCTTGTAACTGGTTGTATGCTGGTTGTATACAGGTTGATGGGATCAACAGAATCATGCACTTTTTATTTTGCGTTAAGAAAATGTTTATTCTTCTGATACCAACCATACTTAATTTAATAATGTAACTTCACACATATACACACAAACTTATTTCATTATTACATATTATTACATATGAATCCATGACTAGGTTCAAGACGTCTACCACTGTGTAAATACTGGTCACACCAAGGGCTTTTTTTGCGAGTTTTCATGTTCATACTGTGCCTGTTTGGGTTACTCAGGGTTAGTCCATCACTCCAAACAATTGAAGTTCAGCTCAGATGTTTCACACGTGTGGTGCGTGTGCTTTGCACTTGCCTTTTTGTGTCTTGTGATGGACTAGAGACCTGTCCTGGGTGTATTCTCTGCCCTTACCTTACTGTATATTCACTGGAGATGGGCACTAGTCGATCACCATCACTGCTCAAATAAACTTGAATTTGAAGCAAATTATTGAGTCAGTGTTTTCAGTACAATACGAACAAAGGACAGAGACCTTGCTTTGGGTCCCTCAATATGAGTTAAAACAAATATCCCATTAAAACCATACAAAATCAACTTCTTTTTCGCTCATCAGAGAAAATCTGTAAGCTATAGATTGATGTTCTGAAAGAGAGGCGTTCAAGAACTGATGGTGAAAAATGTTTCAAGTTAAATGTTTAATTTTCACTTTGAATTACCTTATGTTGGCACAAAATATAAAATGTTATTATATCTTATGGTATACATAAATATGCGCTGTGACAAGTTGGTGTGAGCAAAAATTCTTCAAATCTACAAATCTGTAGTACCTATGGTTGATTTGTTGTACATTTTCACAATTTTGAACTTTAATGGCATGATGCGCCCGCCGCCATCAGGACTTCTGACCTGTTTTTGCAGTTGAGGCAACCTGGAATGGGATTTGACCGTTTGGCCATGTTTCGCAAATGGGAATTGGGATTTCCTTGGAAGAAGAGGGTGAAGAAAGATTGTCCTTGCATGCCTCTGCCGGTGGTGGGGTGATAGCTCCGCTAACCTCCCTGAGTTAGCGTCTTAACACCAAACCTTACTATGCTTACATATCTCATAACAAGACAACAGTTTCATGAAGGCACTGTTCCCAGATGACATGGTTGAACATGACAATGAATGATCAGGAGTGACAGAAAGATTCAGAAAATAGTGCAGTATTCATGATTAAACGAGTAACAATGAGCAATGATGCCATGTTTAACATGAGCATGCCCCATTTGGCTCGATCTTAGACTCCAAGAGTGAAGAACTTCCTCCCACCGTGAGGCTGCACTCTTCATGTTCAAACATTGTCGTTCATGAAATACCACTGAATGGCTGAGGAAAGGGTAAATTCACTCGCTTTGCAGGTATTTTACCATTAAAGATATGGCATTTCACCGGGCGGCAGTGGTTGACATTTACTCAACACCACAATGTTAACCTGGCTGTGGTGCTAAATGCACGTCTGACCAACATATTGTCCTGATCTATTCATCAGAGTTATTGCCAGTGCTGAACACGACGACTTGGCTGTATGGAGTCTGTATGATTCATTTCCTGGTTAACATGAATGCTTTCTGGGAATGCGGGCTACCAGTTGATGAAGCAACAGTACAGGTCTGCCAATAGCTGACAAAAAAGACAAAAGAGTCTTGTGAGTGATGGATTTTCACCTCCGGCCTCCTAAACACACCCACTGATCCGTCCTGTATATCGGAGAATAACACCATCATACAAGCGAGGTAAACACAGTCTATTCATCCAATTCATGTGACCTGTCAGTATTTCATGATTGAAAATAGCGTTTTTTTTGACTGGGTGTGTATTGGAGAGAGTGTTTTTTTGGAGCCAGGCCTGGCAGATCTCTGTGGTATTGCAAGTATTGCAAGTCACTTTCCCGTTGGCTTCAATTTTTGTACCGCAAGACTACGTCCATCTTTGAGATGCGGCCCACGTACTCACCTTTCATCTTCATTCACCACCGCCAAACAGAAGCGCGCTCCGGGCCAGTGACGTGTTGTTTGTGAACTGCTTGTTCAGAACGAACTAATCTTTCATGTGACTCAGGTGCAATGAGTCATCTCAGTGAGAGATTCCTTCATTGTCATGCAGTTCCTTCTCTCGCCACATGACACGGCAGGCAGCTGCATAAGCTCAGTCAGCAGGACCAGAAACAAAAGTGATTGGTTCACGACTCACTCGAACGTGTGTCGGTCCCTCAGGTCCTTGTTCTCTTGTCATGTGACAACTGTGCCGGTGGCAAGCAGAGAGACAGACGAGGAAACAAGTGATGTCTGATATCTGGCATTCATTCATTCGTCACATGGCAATCACAATGAGTGGTTTTCAGTTCTTGTAGATGTGCACAGTGTACCGTGGAAAGTGTGTTTGTAAATAAATACTCCAGAAAATGATATCAACAAGTTAGGGTTAGGCTTAGAGGGAGGGATGCAGGATAAAACGTCGAGGAACGCAGGACTGTTCATCAGGGTCATAACCCTCCCAGTCGACCGGGAACTGGAAGCCTCTGCCTCGCTGCCTGAAGTGCAGAATCCAGTTTAATTCAGTTGCACAGCACCACATACCTGTTCACCCTTCAGTATATAGGACTTGTTCATATCATTCATATATATTTTTTTTTATATACAGTCTGGCATATTCAAATCTACTGTGCACCCAATGTTATGTCACTGCATCCCTCTTGTAAATATTTAAATGTAAATAAAATGTACTTCAATTGATGTTTTTCCATATTTCTTTCTTGTTTTTCTTTTGTCTCTATTTACTTTTTATTTCTGTGGTCATTGCATCATGACTACATACAATAAACATACATTAATGTGTCACCTTTTTTGATAAACGTCACATTCTATCGTTAGCTTTTTAAAGATTTTAAATTCTAAGCATAAATTTATCATTGCTCCAAATCTTGTCTGTGAAAACAAAAGAAAAGACACGTTCCCTCCGCAATGTCCACAACATACCAAAGCTCTACGGTGAGTTCACCTGCACTGTGTATTACTTTGTGTCATTACTCAAAATTGGGATGCATAGTCACACTGCAATCAAAAATACTTTGTCACAATGAAAATGGTTTCTAACTGTGCCTAAAAACCACAACATCCTCTATTATGTTTCACAATCTGACACTGAAGTCACTGGACAGGGAACAGCATCACTTCTCACACCATGTGTTGACAATACATCCTAAGTTGCCTCGTTAATGCTCCTCTCTCTCTGTCTGGCTCTCCAATAGAAATTAAACATTTGAATACACGTTAAAAGCCAGTTTTAAGAAGTGAAGTTTTAGAGATATTTTAAGGTGTGAAGGTCTGTACAGTCTCTGATGTGTTTTGGGGTATGAGGGGGCAAGGAGAGACTTTTTATATCAGAAACCATTCTTTAATCATACTTGTAGGTCATCTATAAACATCTCTTGTGTACTCACACATATTGCTGTCAGTGAGGCATTCAATCTCTTAATCTCTGTTAACTGCAGGCGTCAGTTTCATTCACTCTTCTCAAATATTTCTACTCCAAGAAAACCCGATAATTGAGATAAAAAAGTCTTTGACGCTGCTACAAATGCACAATATTCAAAACTGACTAGCAGTCTTTGGCCAGAGGCTGTGCAACTGTGAGGCAGCAAAATGTAAGCAGCAAGATGGTTTTTCTTGAAACATTGTTGATTTGAGCTCTCCCTCCAGAAACAAATGTGTAGATGCTGCTCTTCATTTCAGAAATGACAGCTCCACTGTGTTCCTCACTGGCCATGAGTGCTGGAGGGAACGTGAGTGACTCGTCTCAACCACTTCCTCAGTCCCCGATGGACAATTACAAATTTGTCAGAAACAGCTGTTTTGTTTTGAGGGTTTTCTGTGGAAAGACCTCAGAGACTCGGATGACGCTTTTCCACAGCTCAGCTCGGTTCTGCTGCAACAAGTTCCACCATAGTGTGGGATGGTGTCATCACAGCACATGTCCCAGCAAAAGGAAGCATACTTAAAGTTCATTTTATCAAGTATATTCGAGTATAAGTATAGCAGGAATACTACAGACCATGTACTTTTGGTGTACTAGAAAGTGTACCGATTGAATCCTTTTTTGGACTAAACTGAAAGATTTTTAGTTTATAAAAGTTTACTCTAAAGTTCATTCTAAGTTTGCAAAAGTACACTCTAAATTATACAGCAAGTATATCCCTGTCGTATACTTAAAGTATACCACAAGTACACTTGTCTGTATACTGCCGTTGTACTAGTTATATACTTTGAGTCCCTATTTTTAGTTTATTATTGTATACTTTAAATATACTGTCATAAACTTTGGTTCTTTGGTTACTTGTTATACTTTAATCCTATGGACTCATGTTGCCAGAGACATGCAAATGATACTGTGGCCAACCCAGTCTCATCGAAAAATGTGCCCTGGATACATTGGTCCACAGTGCAAAAACGTAGAGGAGTTATAATAATGGCCCTTAAATTGTGTAACTGTTACGTTTTTTTCTGCTTAATCTTTTCCTACCATTTCGTGTCCAAGTCCCGTGACTTTCAAAATCTGGGCCGTGAGAACAAAAAGCATGGCGGACATTCACACATTTTGAACAGAAAAGTCAATATTTTGAGTTAATTTCTGCATAAATACTGTATGCATTTTGATTACATGTCTAGCAAGAAATACAGATTTCATTTTCATAATATTTACTCAGTGAATGTACATAAACACTCCCTTACTCGTTTTTGCAAAGATTTTTGTGATCTCGTCAGCATAATGTGAAACTGCAACATTTTGGACCCTGCTAACGCTTAGCATTGGCTGTGTGGTGATTATAGATCATCCGTTCTCAGCCCTTCGTGTAAATTACCGACTATTTGTCACGCCCCTGAACGTCTCATACTGACAAACTAGGCACCCTTCAGCGTCTGTCAATCACCGCTGTCGATTCTGAATTGTCCCTCATGGAAGCGGCATGTGACAGTAATTTCAAAATCTGTTTATAACATGTTTGTTGACATTTCTCAATAGAAACATTAATAAACATTAATAATCCAGTGCCGCTATCCGCCGCTCGTAGCAGACACACACAGACACTCTCTGACTCAGTCTGCGACATGCAGCCAGTGGTTACTATTTGCGGACTGAGCCAGGAATCGACACGAAACTAATGAAGCGTCCGAGGTGTAGGGCTTCTGCAACTGCTCTTACGATTGGCAAAAACTCAGGAACCGAACGTCTTGGAAAGGTATCCCCTGAACTGTTTATTATGGTCTATTATGTTTTCGCTCTGAGAAAACACCAACTCCCAGCAGCGACCGCGCCGCCCTTTTTCGTGACGTCACAGCTGCGCCACACAGCCAGCTATGCGGCGTCCACTCTTACACTAGTACTAATAAATGTAAATGTTTATGATTTATGAAGTACCGTGTTACATCAAACAAACATCTATGTCATGATTATACGTATTTTTTTTAACATTGGCCGGAAAGAGGTTTTCTTAACCCTGATGAAAAGCCTTACCCGGAAATGAACTACATTTCTAGAAACTCTATCATTGGCTCCACAGCCAATAGGAGCCACCCAACGCATGCAGACTGGGCAAACAGGCAGATAGATAGACTGAATCTTTACAATAATGTCCAAATTGTTTATTTAGACCTAGTGGGTGTACATAACCATTTACTTTTTTTGTTTTGTTTTTGTTTAAAAGTGAGGAGAGACTTCCTGATGGGCCATAAGTCACTTTCCTACTGGTGCAGCGCTGTGCTCTTCTGCCACTTTGCCATAGGTGCCGGTATCATGACCGGGGATGCAGAGCAGGCAGCGTCAAGGACAATGGCAGGCCGAGTAAGAAGCCGGAAGCATGAGGAGGAATCTGGGGGCAAAAGCTGAGGCGATGGGGTGAGCAGGAGACGAGAGCTGGTCCAAAAACGAAGACAATCTGGTCAGGACAAGTTCATTGTCTAGATGAGTTTAAATCCTCGATTGGCTCCAACCTACATGAGGCCTGATAAGCCAAAAGTCAAATATAGCACGGTTGACCTCGAAGCAGTCTCACAAAAAGGGGGCAAATGAGACAGGTTTGTCCCAGGATGTGCAAATGTACATTTGCAAAAAATATAAACAATAAATATAAATAAATAATATTTCATATTACAAACAGAAACAATACATAGTCTTTAAAAGAGCGTCTCATGGTGTATTTTATTTTACATTTTATTGATAGTGATTAATGTAATCATATAATATAGTTTTTAGGTATTTTCTTTCAGATAAGTGTCATGGATAAGATCACCACCAGACTCTCCATCTATGTGTCATCTTACCAACTTTACTGTAACCCCTACACAAGTATTGTGACAATATATAATGTGTCACTATCTGAATTAGTACTCACTTTGGGGAAGAGCCACTTCCTCTCTTATCCATAAAAGGAAAATTGAGTCATTGAGTGAGGGAAAGAGTTGCCCAACACACCTTGTCCTCAGCCTATATAACAGCTGCCTCCAGCTCACAAACACAAGTTGCATTCAACGAAACATGAGGACCTTCAATCTGTGTGTTCTACTGAGCCTGGCAGCCACAGTCTACTGTGTGCCAATAGCTCAGGTAACGGAGGAGGATGAGCACCTTGCAGAGGTACGACTTTTGAGTTATCTAGCATGCATTCTTAGTATTGACTTGAATAGTATAAACTTAATATGGCAAGAATTCTCAATGATTTGCTGCTCTGATAAAAACATCAGAAAATTGTGACATGGAAATTATGTATTGTCCACACCCGATGCTTATGTAAATGTGTCTTGCAGAGCTACCTGAGGAGGTTCTTCAACCTGACAGAGCAGACGGGCCCAACTCACAGATCAAGGTTCAGCCCGCTCAGTGAGAAGCTGAGAGATATGCAGAGATTCTATGGTCTGGAGATCACCGGGAGGCTGGATGCTGATACGGTGTCTGTGATGAAGAAGCCTCGCTGTGGTAATTCTGATGTCCAGATTGGCCAATACTCCACATTTGGAAACAACCTCAAGTGGGACAAAACCCAGCTGACCTACAGGTGAGTGATCTGAATGGAGAGCGTGTGGCAGAATCAAACTGTATATGTTGCATGTACGGGAGTTTCTCATTTCAGTCTGTTTCTGTGTAACACAGGATTGAGAACTACACACCTGACATGTCTGTGCCAGAGGTAGATGACTCCATCCAGAGGGCGCTGCAGGTTTGGGCCAAAGTCACTCCACTGAGGTTCACAAGAATCTACAGCGGCACTGCAGACATCATGATCTCATTTGTAAGACGAGGTGAGGGGAGAATCACTTTTCCAGGGTCCTCAGTGATCCTACACTCCCTGTCTTCAGTTTATTGGTAGCAGCTCAGGTTCATAAAAATTCTTCACATTGCATCACACTGGACAACAGATAAATCATAGCATGCAGACTTTACCCAAAATAAACATCCACACACACATCTGGAGATCATGCAAACTGACTGGGAATTGAACCTGGGACATTCTTGTTATGAAATGACAGTGCTAACCACACAGGCACTGTGTTGCATTGCCAGCTCAGATTTACTGTTTCTCCTCAGTCATTCAGGATCACTCTTTGTTAACCCTGAATTTCCTCCTGCTAACAGCTCATGGTGACTATTACCCCTTTGATGGCCCTGATGGCACTCTTGCCCATGCCTTCGCCCCTGCCCCTGGGATTGGAGGAGATGCTCACTTTGATGAGGATGAGACCTTCACTTTCAGCTCCAGCAGTGGTGAGTTATGTGATAAATGCACTACAGAACTCCTTCCTGTGGTTTGGCATGAGAACAGTTCATCCTGAGCAACTGTAACTGACATGTGACTGTATGCATTTAGGCTACATCCTCTTCCTGGTGGCTGCTCATGAGTTTGGTCACTCTCTGGGCTTGTCTCACTCTCAAGACCCCGGTGCTCTCATGTACCCCACATACTCACATGGTGACCCAGACACCTATGTTCTGCCCAGGGATGACGTCAACGGCATCCAGTCTCTCTATGGTTGGTGCTTGCTGACATGATCTTCCATTTCTGTTTGCGCAAATAATATTTGACCAGAATTCCTAAAAACTGTTGCCACACAGCTTTGACGCAATGAGATGCTGATCTCCTTCAACCTCCAGGTCCAAACCCTGACAAGGATCCAGAAGATCCAGTTAAACCTGACCCTCTGCCCCCGACCACTCCTGATGCCTGTGATTCAAAACTGGTCTTGGATGCTGTCGTCGCCCTGAGAGCGGAAATGCTCTTCTTCAAGGACAGGTATCAGATTCACAGTGGAATGCACTGATACTAGAATGCGTCGTTCAAATGTTGCCTGTTCTCAGAGTTTAACAATGTCCAAATCTCACAATAGTTCAACATCTCAATAACACGCCTACGGTACAATATAAACTGCAGTATTGTAAGGTATGTCAATGATAATAATGTGGAAAGCTCCACTTATTGATGCTTATTCATTGTTGAAGTATTAAAAGGAAATATAACACATGGAAATAACTTAAGCAGAAGCTTCCGGTGTCTTAAGCTCTCGAGTAACAAGGGGAGAAAAAAAGCCCCTGCGGGAATGCACCTCACTGGGTGGAGATTAGCATAGTGGTTAACACACTGCCGTCATCTCAGATCCTCAAATTCCTGATACCTGACACCCCTCATATTTCCTATGGTCCTTGGAGATGTCATTATCGTACATTAGGCCTGGTATTGAAATAAACTAAATGTTGCGATGAGATGTTCGCTCTCTCAATACATGTGCGCGTTTTTTCTCACCGTCTTTCCGTTGCCATTGCGGGAGCATCCGTGATTTCAATGTCATCGTCTCGTGACGTTGAAGCTGTGCACATCGTAGTGTCCACTGCCATCACATATCCGTTGTCACGGCAACGGTAAAAAAAAGTTGGTTGCCAGGATCTCGGGCCGTCAGGGCCTTCTGAAAAGCAGCAAAATGTTCCCGACTGCATATTACTTTCCACACGTGTCATTTGTCGGAATATCCTCAGAAATGTCACTTTCCTGAAAGGGTCCGGCCGGGCCTGCTGTATCTGCGAATTGGTCTCCATACTGTGTGATGAGACGATGAGACACCTGAATTTTCGCCCAAGATGCGCTCAAAAAAACCCAAAACTGTCGTTCATAATTTCCTCTGCAGACTACGTGATTCAACTGGGGAAATGGTAGAAAAGCTGCGCAGTCACACAACGCTGACATGCACGGACTAGTGTTATCGATGGACGTCTGTGTCTGGCGGAATATAGTGGCAAGGCGCATTTAACAAGCGAACATGATCTTTTATGATTTTATGCTCTGTTTTTCACCACGGCATTGTGATAGCTGTAATACACAATTTCTGATTTGTAAACTAATTCCTGTCCCCACTGTATTCGCAGGTTCGTGTGGCGTACATACCCCCAGAGCAGTTCACCTCAGCCAAGTCTCATCACGAGCCTCTGGCCCAAGGCACCCGTCAACATCGACGCTGCCTACAAAGACCCTCGATCAGACACCGTCTTCCTCTTTAAAGGTACTCCCTCTGTTCTGTCGTTACCCTGACCTCCTGATCCAGCATTGTTTCACCACATCGTTCACCATTTCATGAATGAATAATGACCATTCCTCATTTCGCCTCCTAACAGGCAATAGAGTGTGGGCTTTCAGAGGCTATGACCTGGTCCGTGGCTATCCTAAGCCAATCTCCAGTTTAGGTCTGCCCCCAACAGTGAGGAAGATTAATGCTGCTCTCCATGATGGGGACACTGGCAAGACCCTCTTCTTTGTTGGCAGAAAATACTACAGGTGTGTTCACATGATTTGATGTAAAATGGATTCAGATAGGTAAGATGATTGTGAAGATGGTGACTCACTCCAATGACTTAATCTGTTGCTTCAGTTATGATGAGGCCCAAAAGTCCATGGACAAAGGATTTCCCAAGCGAGTGGACCAGGCCTTCCCTGGCCTGACTGGCAAGGTGACTGCTGCTTTCCAGTACCGAGGTGAGAGGCCTTCAAATCTTTGAAGACTTCTTCTAAAAGTCTGATATGACTGACATGCGTGAAGGTTTTCCCAGAAACTAACAGAGGACTCCTGTTCTGCAGGTTTTTCTTACATCTCCAGAGGAAGCTCCATGTTTATGTACAGAATGAGGACCAAGAGGTTGTTGCGTGTCCTGGGAAACAACCACTTCCTGAACTGCACTAAATTCTAGGCCTACTATCTGTTCATACATCGTCACAGAGTTAAGCCATATCTACAATGTCGTGAATGTCAAATAATAACATAATTAGACGGTTACAAACTCAAAGGTATATGTGTGTGTGTGCGCCGTAAAAGAACACTATCTATCTTACATATTGAATGTGAAAATGTTCATTCTTTCAATTACAGTAAATACTGAAGATAATTTATATATGTATATAATTTAATTTTGCTTTTCTATCGCTGTTTCTGTTTTGTGTTGAAGAAATTCACTTTGACATGATTACTATTGCATGCCAACACAGACTTGTACATCACTGTGATCAAACATCAACGTATAGATACAAATTTAAGACGTTTTACACTGTCACCTGTCAAATAAAATCCTTCTCACAAACTTTCAAGCTCGCGTTGTTCCTGCGATGAAATCAAACGACAGCGTCTGCTTTGGGACACAAAGCAGTAGAGGGTTGGTGTCCCTTGAGATCACACTCAATATCAGCCGAATCAGCCGAAATACTGTATGCATGTTTTTGGACTGTGCAAGCAAACTGGACTTCTATCTATCTATCTATCTATCTATCTATCTATCTATCTATCTATCTATCTATCTATCTATCTATCTATCTATCTATCTATCTATCTATCTATCTATCTATCTATCTATCTATCTATCTATCTATCTATCTATCTATCTATCTATCTATCTATCTATCTATCTATCTATCTATCTATCTATCTATCTGTACACACACACACAGTGATGATTATTAAACTTTTTATTGGAAATGAAAAATCAATCGTTTTGAAGAATCTGTCCGGAAGAAACCGGTCGGTGCTCTGTGTCCGCGCATGCGCAGTTTGTGTATTCCAGTCCGAGTGTTCACGACAATGCCCGATTCGTCCCTTGCGGTTTGTTTACATTCTGTTACCACAGGGTGGCGCTAAAGAGACTTACAGCAGTGCCTTTCAGCCAGGGAGCCATCTCACTGACGAAACTTTATAACATTTCTTTGTAGTTTTAGTGTTTTATTCATTATAGAATGACTTCTGAAGCTTATAAAGCACTGCGGGAATATATTTCCACAGGAGAAAGATCTCCTGTGGTGTCTGTGAAGAAGCTGAGACGGACGAGAGACAATTTTATAGTAAATAAATCATTTAAAAAGCTAGCAACTGTGTTCGTCTCCAACTCATACAGTTCAAAGTATTGTTTAGAGTTCATTCTTCAAAAACTCGATTGTCACAAATCTATCCCAACATCCCTGATACTTGTGATAAATGCCATGCTTCATTTTGTAACCTAACTCACATGTTCTACTCTTGTTCATTCTTTTCTCGTTACTGGCAGAATTACTTCGACACCATGTCAAAAATATTCTCTATGACTGTTAAAGTCTCTCCCCATGTTGCTATATTTGGGCTCCCAGAAGACCACAATCGGTTTACCTCCACACAACTAGATATTTTAGCTTTCACGTCATTACTGGCGAGACGCCATATTCTTTTTAACTGGAAGTCAACAAAAAGTCCCTCCAGTACTCAGTGGCTTAACAATAAAATGTCTTTTCTAAAGCTAGAAAAGACAAGATTTTCGGTGAGAGGTAACTCCGATAAATTTTACAACAAGTGGCTTCCCTTTATAACATTCTTCCATTCTCTCCAGTCTCTACCTTCTGATTGATTGCCCCCCCCTTCTTTCTCTTCTTCTTCTTCTTCTTCTTCCTCTCCTTCTCATTATTATTATTATTATTATTATTATTCATTTTATTTATTTTCTTCTCTTATTTTATTTTATTTTTTTATTATTATCTTTTTTATCGTTATTATTTTTTTACTTAAACTATTTGTTCTATTTTGGTTCTTGGATCTGTATAAATGTGTCTACGACTTGCTACTTTTCTTTTTCAGTATTACTGTTCCATTGACTAATGACATTGTAATGTTTACTTTGTACATCTAAAAAAAACAATAAACAGATTCATTAAAAAAAAAAAAAAGCCAGCAACCGCCGTGACTCAACAGGTACGAGTCGGGCAAGCAAACCGTCCTTCTTCCTCACACGTCACGTCCTTTTTCCTGAAACGCGATCAAACGTCATTGTGCGCATGTGCAGCATACACAGAGCACCGATCGGATACTTACGGACAGATCGGGTACCGACACCCCCCCCACTCCCCCTCCCACCTTGTTGCAGACAGACCCCCCCCCTCCACACACACACACACACACATACACACACGCACACACCCTGACACACACGCACTATTTTGTTTCACACTGTCTGTTTGTAATTTGGGTCCAGTCTATGACAGTGTGACGCCCCCCCCCCACTCCCCCTCCCAACCAGTTGAGAGAGAGAGAGAGAGAAAGAGAGACTTGGACTGCCACCTGTGTCACACACAAAAACCCGACACTTGGAGGGAGGGGGGCGGCTGTAGTTGGGTCATGTGTGTTGGTGATTGCCCCCCCCGCCCCGCCCCACCTCACACACACACACACACACACACACACACACACACACACACACGCAACACGCAGCATCAACAGCAGCACAACCGGGACAGGTGGAAACAATAGATAGCGATTTATGGATATTTATAGAGAGAAATGTATATGTATGGGTTATTTTCAGACATTAGTACCACCAAATCTATCAAACACACACACACACACACATACACCCACACTGCGGTATATAACCTGCCATCTGTCTAACACATCGAGATCTACCGTGCCATGTCCGGAATACAGCGGCAAGCGATGCGCCATCTCTGACAAGGATGGCATGTAAAGATGACATCTCTCATGAGAGGGGCATGCGTGGTGGCCAATGAGGCACCCGAGGTGCCACAGTGGAAGCTGTGAGGCACCAAGGTGCCACAGTGGAAGCTGTGAGGCACCAAGGTGCCACATTTGGAGACAGGTACCGGTAGTGACCTCGAAACGATCGCGAGCCACGCTTCCTTCCTGCCTCTCGCTGACATCAGCGCCGATGTTTTGAACTGGCTTCGGGAGGCCTCTGCAGAAGCGACGCAAATAGCCGCCCAGCAGCCCGCACGACACCTCCGCTCGAAAACGAGTCATATACGGTCAGCAATTGCATCAACCCCTGAGTGCGTGCGAGGACATGCAATCCATCGCAGTTCATACAAGGACGCTGTAGTAATCTTCCACCGCATCGCGTAACGGGTCGTCAGAGGCCGCGCGAGAGGGAAAGATCTGGCGAGATTATGTTCCGAGAACAAGCTGCAAGAGCTCCCAAAACAGAGCTGCGAGAGCAGGCCGACACCGAGGGCGTGTTCCTCTGTTTCTGTGGCGCGTGCGTCGGCCTTAACTGACGGCGCGCGTCGCCCCCGCTGCGCTGCTGCAGAGCTGCCGAGTTTTGATTGGACGGCGCCCCTGGAAAAAGGGGCCAGTGGCGGATGTGGCAGAAATGACCCCCATGTCCCCCAAGTGCTATGTAGAGAAATCAGTGCTTTTGGCGCTGTTCATGGCAGAGGGCCAGAGGGTCTTTAGGATATAAAAAATGCTGTGATAAATGAACGCTATGCTTAGCGCGTTTTGAAATGAAATGAAAAACACTTTATTAATCCCAGAGGGAAATTCAACATTGTAGCAGTTTGTTTTTGTTTTTTTTTGTCTTGAGAAAGATAATAGTGATTAAGCAATAATGATTGCATTGATTCATTCAGGTTTGGTTCTTGTTCTTGAGGCTGATGGCTGCTGGAAGGAATGATCTTCTGCGTCTCTCAGTCTTACATCGGACCCGAAGAAGCCTCTCACTGAACACACTCTGTTGTCTCATCACTGTGTTGTGGAGAGGGTGCAAAGAGTCCCCCGTTATCTTCATCAGCTCGCGCAGCACTCTTTTTTGGATGATCAGATCATCAGATGATCAGGTAATCCCCACATTAGTAAAAATGAAGTAGCTTTACGTAGTATCTGGTAAATTCCTGGATGGGCGGAGCAACTCCGTGACAGCATGTGTTCACGTTCTCCTCCGCCTTTAAGTCTGCCTTTCAAAAACTTTACCCCACATGTAAGGCGCCATTCACGCAAGGCACCTTCCTGACTGCATTGTGCCACACGTGACTGGCCCGGGAATCACCCGGGTGCCCAGACGCATCCATGAAACTGCGAGACAGAGAAGCTGTGATTCATGGTTCAGTGACCGTCGCTCAAGAGTCCAGAGGCGGCGTGCGGTACGTTACACTTGGACATGTAAGCCTTGGATGCAGCTGCTTGGCCATGAAAATCCAGTTCTCGGTTCACTGCTCTTGATGCCACATGGAGTCGAAAGGTCTGCAGCTAGTGAGTTGGCCGCAGAAAGTTCACTGAGCTCCCGAGGACAACTGTTTTCAAACATGTTTGTAGGTCTGCATACTGAGGTGCTTGATGTTATGGACTTGTGGCCCTGGAAGTTATTGGAACACTTGAAGCCAATGATTTAGAGACAAAACCTAATATTTGGTCATGGACATATAGTTTGGTCCTCATAGATAGATAGATAGATAGATAGATAGATAGATAGATAGATAGATAGATAGATGGATGGATGGATGGATGGATGGATGGATGGATGGATGGATGGATGGATGGATGGATGGATGGATGGATGGATAGATAGATAGATAGATAGATAGATAGATAGATAGATAGATAGATAGATAGATAGATAGATAGATAGATAGATAGATAGATAGAGATATACTTTATCGATCCTGAAGGAAAATAAATTAATAATTTATAATTAATAATTTGAATAAGTCCATCCGATTTGTATGCTTGTTTGTTTATCATTTGCCCTAATTTGTGTTGGTGGTAAACTTGCCCGAAACATGCCTTGCATTGCGCAATAAAGATAGAAATGCTCCTCCCAGCATCTATGACAGTGTCTCCAAACAAACAGTGATGGCAATGTAAGTTCCCATCAACAATAAGTGTACATACCTAAGAAACAAATGTTATATAACGTTTTACCTATATACCTAAATTATAGACACATTTGAACAGACTTTTTAAGATTGACAATGGGGTCCACTGCATGGACTGGGGCTCCTCAATCCTGTTGAATGCACAGAGGGGCCTTCATGCCAGTGCACTGGCCTCCGGAGGCAACAGCGTTCAACAAAGCACTGCCCGCTATAGAAAGGCAATATGGATGAGATGCTTGCAATCACAAAACTGTTACAGCAGTGTAGTTCTTGCACGGCTGCACGGCATGATGAGTGACGGGTGGCATCTGCAGGCACACGACCTGACGTGACACAGCCTGTCGCCTGCTTGCTCAAAAGGTGCATCGCTGTCTTCATCAGTGGACGCAGAGATGACAAGACATGAGGGGAGAGCCTTGAATCGGGCCTGTCAACCGCTGCGGAGACCGCAATAATACAATAACAAATTATTCACTTCTTTGTATCATGCGGCAATATGCCTATTTGCTCCCACTTGACACCATTTACCGTTTATCTAAACCAGAATCGCTAATATTTAATTTTAGAGCCCTGTTTTGACCGTGTCGTCATAATTGCACCTTGTTCGGGGTATTTCTGTTGCTGGTGTGGTCGCTTGAGCAACCGGTTAATCTTTAACTCCATATTTGGAATACCTCCAGCGAGTGACTCAAGAGGACAGTTGCTCAACATGCCAACTCCCTTGCATCCCGTCCTCAGTCTATATATCAACTGACCCTGGCACGGAGACACGGGTGACGTTCCAAGGGGAAGGATGGAGTCTCGTCCTCTGTGCATCATCCTGAGCCTGGCGGCCGTGGCTTACTGCGCGCCAGTCACTCAAATCAGGGCCAAGGATGAACGTCTGGCAGTGGTGCGTACATTTTTCTACCCTTGTCTAGCACGAATTTACTTTGAAAACGTACACATCAAGCTTCAAACTCTCATTCTGCAGGACTATCTGAGGAAGTTCTTCAACCTCACGGAGGAGACGGGCCCAGGCCACCACAGACGGATCGACTCTCTCAGCAGGAAGCTGAAAGAGATGCAAACATTCTTTGGCCTGGAGATCACCGGGAAGCTGGACGCTGAAACGGTGGCTGTGATGAAGAAGCCCCGTTGTGGCGTTCCCGATGGGAAGCTTGCCAGCTTCTCCACATTCCCAAACAGGCCCAAGTGGGACAAAACCAGTCTTACCTACAGGTAAATCATCGTAAAACAGAGAATGCTTGACAGGTGACTGGCATACGGTATTCTGTCTTACATCTTACTATAACATCCTTGATCCTGCCCCCACAGGATTGAGAACTACACACCTGACATGTCCGTGGCAGAGGTAGACGACACCATCCAGAGGGCGCTGCAGGTTTGGGCCGACGTCTCTCCACTGAGGTTTACCAGAATCAACAGCGGCACTGCAGACATCATGATCTCATTTGCAACCGGAAGTGAGTCCAACGAGTGGAAATAACGCAGTCTGAAAACATGCCATCATGTGGGGAAAGTCTAATCTGAATAAATGCAACTGAGGTGTTGAAGGTAAAATAAAACCTCCCTCTACTACCGTTCGTCTCAAACACTAATGTGTGTGTGCTGAAGCAGGACACAGGCTCAGATAAAGTTTCAGGTAAAGCTAACTTGCAGCCGGACATTACAAACACTGGCGAGAATGAACGAGTTGGTTCGTGTCTTGAACTTGAAATCTGAAGCAGCACGAACTGAGTTTTTTCCTCAAGTCTCTCATCCGCGTTTATCACCTGTTCCACTTGGGTGAATGCACAGATAGCGTTTCACCGACGGCGACGCTATTTTAACATTGTGCGCAACTTATTGTTCGTGGTGCAACTTATTGTTTGTAGTCCGTAACAGAACCACTCAGTGCGTGGCGCGTGGCCGCAGCCATCCTGGGGCACGTCTCATCCCCTGGCCTCAAAGACGGCCTGTTGTCACGGCTGCGACACATGCAAAAGCGTCTTTGAACACACGTGAGCCATGAGAGCTCTCCTGTCCCTAGGTCACGGCGACTACAGCGCCTTCGATGGACCCTCTGGCACTCTTGCCCACGCCTACGCCCCGGGCCCTGGGATCGGAGGAGACGCTCACTTTGACGATGACGAGACCTTCCACTTGACCAGGGGTGAGTCCGCCCCCAAGTCCTCACTCTGGCGCCGTTTTGGTCGCGATGTTTCTACCTCACCACAATTATCTATTGTTATGCATTATTTATATTCACACATACCCAAATGCTTGGGGTCTCGATGCTTTCCAGATTCAGCAACAATGTAAGTTGAGAACAGGATACGCTTTTGAACTTCACCAGCTCCAAATTATTTCGCCTCGCTTGCGTGCGATTGGATCTGTCGATGATGTCACAAATCCGTGACTCATCGGGGAGATTTAACTCCAACATGGCTTCATTTCAATAAATGTAAATAATTTGTCATTTTTAAATCTGGAAAAGAACTCTCATAATGAATCAAATCTGACGATTTGTGTTTAGATTTACGTTATTTGGTTCTTAACCCCCTGGAGTGAGGAACCGCGAGACTGAACCACTGAGCACGTACGAGTAATTTCCCTCAGGAAGTCTGGGTGCGTCCATCCTCACGTGACAAAATGAGCCATCGCCCCCGAAGAGCCGTGCTTGTCTCTGTGCTTGTCTGCCGCAGACGTCGTCCTCTTCCTGGTGGCCGCCCATGAGTTTGGCCACTCCCTGGGGTTGGGTCACTCCGACGACAGGAGTGCTCTCATGTACCCCACGTACGCCTACCGAAACCCGAGCGGCTACGCCCTGCCCAGGGACGACGTCAACGGCATCCAGTCCCTCTACGGTCAGTGCGCACCCGCCGGACGATCATCTCTCACACCTCGCGTGTGTGCGCGCGCGTGTGTGTGTGTGTGTGTGTGTTTCCGTATGTCTTCTTTAATGGGTAGGCCAAAGCAGACCCCCAACACACATACTGTAGGGGGGGCGTGACAGGCCCGGATGTACACAAATAGCACGGGAAAGCCCCCACCGCCACATTTTCAATACATTTTCAAGCCCACGCACATCCGTTGACTGGCATTTGACAGCACGTCCTATGAGGATAGAATTGGATGTTGTCGTTCGTTTGTTTTTTTTTTAGTTTTCCTACGAAATATTTGAAATGATCCTTTTTGAACCTCGAGGTCGAAACACCGGCGGCAAAGAGCCAACCAATCCTCCCGACACCCCTGACATCTGCGATTCAACCACGGAGCTGGACGCGGTCGCCACCCTGCAAGGACAACTGCTCTTCTTCAAAGACAAGTACCGGCCGCCGTTTGAACCGAGGGGAACAGTAACCCATCTCGGCTGGGTCGCGCGTGTACACGTCGCGCACAGCCTCACATGCGAAATGGCGATGTCCCGTGCCTTCCCAGGTCCTTCTGGCGCGTCTCGCCTCGGAGCAAGCCACCCCGAAAGACCCCCATCGCCAGCGTCTTCCCCAGAGGTCCCAGAACTGTCGACGCCGCCTACGAGAAGTCGGGCAGGGTCTTGCTCTTCCAAGGTACGCGTCCTCCTCACGCCGCACGCGCCTGAGAACCCCCCTCGGAGGTCACCGGAGCCGGAATCTTCTGTTGTCCGTCCCGCAGGTCGTAAAGTGTGGGCCTTCAGTGGCAAGAGGGTGGCGAGCGGCTATCCCAAAAAACTGACCAATTTGGGCCTCCCGAGTGGCTTGAAGAAAATCGACGCCGCGGTCCATGACACCGAATCCCGCAAGACTCTGCTCTTTGCCGGCAAATACTACTTCAGGTTTGTCCCGCAGAAGTTACCCTGACTTATAGTTTCCCCGAAGAGGGACGACTCCTCTCGTCAGGTTAGACCATCTTGGATCACACCTTTCTGCGTCGTTCCAGCTACGACGAGGCCAGAAAG
>CM055204.1:2808904-2861404 GCA_029224185.1 Karalla daura
TTTCAGTATTTCTTTGTATTTTATTATTTTTATTATTTTTGTTATTATATTGTTATTGTCGTTATTGTTATTATTTTTTAATTTTCAATTTTTAATTTTAGATTTCTTTCTTTTTCTTTTTTTTCAATTTCAATTTTTCAAGTGGGCTTAACAGTGATAGAATGCTCTGATATATGGGATGTATGATAGGTATTTCTCAGAACACACAATGTAGAAGCAGATAGTGGCAATAAAAGTACTGTTCAGCCTGTTTAATGAGTTTAAAAATTAAGCAATATATGAATACATTCATATATGTACATAAAGACAGATATATAAACATGAATATATATATATATAGATAGAGAGAGAGAAAGAAATATCCATCCATCCATCTTCTTCCACTTATTTGGGGCCGGGCTGATATAGATATAATCAAGTCAATATAGATGATATATAGTTACAGATGTATATACAGGCCTACATCACAAAAGAAAGTGACAACAGTGACTAGAACAAAGCCTGGAGAAATTCCTCTATACACGCAATCTTGTGTTTCACACTTGCAATAAAAATGTATATTCTAAGGTTTAACACAACAAATAAACAACAAAACCATATTTACATATATACAAAGCACCTCTTGATAGTTTTAGATGTTGTAAAACCCCTGAAAGAGGACTGTTTTGCAGAATTTCTTCTTGTATTTCCTCTCTGAAGGTCAAGAGAGGTGAGTTCTGCAATTTGATGCAGCCTTATTTTAAGAAACACAGACACGACCAATGACAACAAGTTAGAATAGTGGTTGTCAGTGCCAGATTGTGTCTCTTCGCTGTGTCCCCCGAGCAGGAAAACATCCTCTGTTCCGATCTCCTCCCGGACGATGTGTGTGACTGTGGACAGCTGTGGAGGTGGCTTGGTTGGAGCTTGGCCAATTGCCCTCTCTGCAGCTCTCAACACCCTCACTGCGCCTTCTGACGGAATTGCAAGGCCACCGTTGTGTTTTAGGCGTAGAAGGTGGTAGCTCTCATCAAATGACGATGGTACGGCATCTCTAATCAAGCTTGCACGGCATACATCACAGGACAGCTTTCGCAGTACCTGTCGAACAGCAAATCCTGCAATGTAGACCAGAGCGTTTTCCACCAGACCTCCAAACCGAGTGGGAGGATAGCTGTGGTCACACACAACAGCCGAAATGTTAGCAGAAGGAGATGGGTGCTCTTCGGAAGTTTCAGCAGAGGACACCTCTACTCGTCCTGCTTAAGATGTTCGCTGCAAAGCACAGTCGTATCAGTTGCAGCGAGCCTCTCCCTCCTCAAAGCCACTGCCCACCTCTTCCTGGTGCCTCCGTCTTTTGGAAACCTTCAAAATGAAAACATTGAGAACACGAGAGACTTGAGAAACATTTTACAAAAGGAAGCCAAGCTTATTTTTTTACCTTCTTCCTACTTTTGCTACACCCCATCTTCCTATTTCCTAATCGTCGTACGTACGTCTTTGCATCATCTTCCTGCGACTGTCGGTCAGATTTTGCTGCTGGACATGAATACAGTACAGTAATATTCTATTTACAAACTGCAACCGAAAACAATGTTCAACGTCACTTGTGAAAAGCAATTCCACGAGTCCTATTTTCAACAGTTCTCCGATTTTAACAACTATGTGCGGCACAGTACACAGGCATGCTGCTACTCCAGTTGTTTGCGCCCGAGACCTCCGCAAGATGGCGGCCGCATTTCCCGACTCCCGGCAGCCACCGCGGCGTCTACTCTTCTACTACGTCTATGGCCTCAACTACGGCGACCGGAATGCACCGCGCGGGTGACGTCAGGAAACACACCCCTCGCCGCGATTGGTCGTCGCGGTTTTCAGGTCCCAGCCGGCTGAAGGTGAAGCCGCGTCCTGCCCTGCGAGTCACGAGCCCCGAGACCCAGTCCAAACAAACCATGTCCTCCGGTGGACTTTTCACCCTGCGCGCGCGGATGTGCCGACGCCTGGTGAGCGTGCTCGTGCGGAGCAAGCGGCCGCGGCGGAGGGCCGCAGGGCCCCGCGCAGCTCGGCGCAGCTCGGCGCAGCTCGGCTAACCTGGGGGGGGGGCGCTCGGCGTCCTTGTGTCAGGTTGAAACGCGTGGATGCTAGCTTAGGTCACCGGCTGCAGTTTTCGCAGGTTTGATGTATTGTCTGTCGCTCGGAGAAGCGCCGCTTCTCGCCATAACGGCCGCGCGCACACGGCCGCAGTCGGAGCCTCGGCTGGTTTGAAGTGAACCTGGATATCAAGTTGCGTCCCGTCGACGGGGAAACTACAGCTGTAAACGGCTATTTCAAGTACTTTGCGTGTCAGCGCAGTTCGTCTTCTGGCTGACAAACTGATCACGGCTGTTTTATCGCAGGTTTTGTGTGAGATTCCCTCTAATGAATGAACTCTGCCGCTGTCTCGCCTTTTGCAGACGCACGAGTACCTCTCCAGGAGCTACGCGTCGCGCCCCTCTCTCAATGTAAGTTGTGACGAGCGTCTGTCATCAGGAGTGATTGCTTGCGAGCGGAGCGCGGCGCGCGTGCAGGCTGACGGGGGACTGTGACTGATGCTTTCAGGAGGTCGTCATCGTCAGCGCCGTGCGGACGCCGATGGGCTCCTTCAAAGGCAGCCTGGCCTCGGTGCCCGCCACCAAACTGGGCTCCGTTGCCATCAAGGGGGCCATCGACAAAGCAGGTGCGTTCGAGGGAACCCCCCCCCCCCCCCCCCCCCCCCCCCCCCCACACACACACACACACACACACACACACACCTCGTGACAGACGTTTCCCGTCTCGTGTTCAAGGAATCAGTCCCGACGAGGTGAAGGAAGTCTACATGGGCAACGTGCTCCAGGCAGGCGAAGGACAGGCCCCCACCAGACAAGCCTTGCTCGGAGCAGGTGTGTCCACCCCCATATGTCGAGTCCCCGTGTGATGGGATGTGCATCAAAACGCTGGCGTTGTATCATTCGCACAAACGTCTCTCTGGCTGCGCCTTTCACAGGCTTGACCCTCGGCACTCCAGCGACCACCATCAACAAAGTGTGTGCCTCCGGCATGAAGTCCATCATGATGGCGGCTCAGAGTCTGATGTGCGGACACCAGGTATCGTTCGACGCTGTGATCCCGCCATGCAGATGGCGTCTGCACGGCGACCACGTAGAGTCACGTGCGCCTTGTTGCGACCCAAAACGAGCTGCGCGTCACAAGCGGCTTAAGTCGAACTGATACCGTTCGGTCTTCGCGGACCGCACGTTCAGAAAGTAGAACTGCCTGCACTTCCGGTAAATCGCAATAAGATGGATGTAACGTTCTATTTCCGCGCGTCTTGTGCCGTTGTGTGGTTGTAGGATGTGATGGTGGCAGGAGGCATGGAGAGCATGTCCAACGTACCGTATGTGATGTCCAGAGAGACCCCCTCCTATGGCGGCGTGAGGATGGAGGACCTGATCGTGAAGGACGGCCTCACCGACGTCTACAACAAATTCCACATGGTGACTGCCGGCCCGCGGCGCGAGGCCTTGCAATGTTTGCAAACGGCGCAAGACGTGTTCAACTCAACTCAACTTCAACTTTTATTTGTTTTAAGTGCCATATCATAACAGCTGTTATCTCAGAGCACTTTACAAAGAGAGCAACAATGTGTGCATAGTGAGAAACCCCCTGTCCTTAGACCCTCACAAAGGCTGAGGAACAACTCCCAAGAAAAACCCTGACAGGGAAAACAAGGGGAGAAACCTCAGGGTGAGAGACAGAGGAGGGGATCCTCACCCAGGACGGACAGGAGGACACAAGCAAAACATTATTGATGGCTCACGGTTCAGGATATAAATCAATGAATTGAATTGAATCGGTCCATAGCAGCAGGCAGGAGGAACCGCAGTGAGATGAGCCGGGTAGAGGTGGTCCTGGACCCAGCTCAGCGTTGATGGAACCCGGGAGGGAAAAATAAAAATAATTTTAAAAAAAATGAAAAATAAAATGAATGGTAAAATGAAAAATAAAAATAAGAATAAAAAGAAAATTAAGAATTAAAAAATAAAATATTAATAAAAAATAAAATAAGAATAAATAAATAAATAAAAAATAGAAATATATATATATATATATAAAAATCGCTGGATCACTGATCCATCTGGATCCATCGTTTCATCGCGTGCCTGGTTCCCCCCCCACCCCCCCACTCCCGTCTTCCAACAGGGCAACTGCGCCGAGAACACAGCCAAGAACTGCGGCATCGGCAGGGAGGAGCAGGACGCCTACGCCATCGGCTCGTACAGCCGGAGCAAGGCGGCGTACGAGTCGGGCGCGCTGGCCAGGGAGATCGTGCCGGTCAGCATTCCCCAGAGGGGTACGGGCGAGGAGCCGGCCGCCGCCCATCCATCCGCCGTCTCCCCCTTGCCCGGGACTGGCTCGTCTGACGGCGGTGTGTCTCCGCAGGCAAGCCCGACGTGGTCGTGTCCGAGGACGAGGAGTGGAGGCGGGTGGACTTCAGCAAGGTTCCCAAGCTGAGGGCGGTGTTCCAGAAGGAGAACGGTAACGGCGGCGCTCCGGACCCGCCGGGCCCGTACGGGTTGCGTGTGTGCGTGTGTGTGTGTGCGTGTGTGCATGTGCGTGTCTGCTCTTTGGATGGAAACAGCGGCTGAGTGTGCTCCCCGCAGGCACGGTGACGGCGGCCAACGCCAGCACGCTCAACGACGGCGCGGCCGCCCTGGTGCTGATGACGGCCGACGCCGCCAAGAGGCTCGCCGTGACCCCGCTGGCCAGGGTCGTCTGTAAGCCCCGCACACGCACGCACACACATAGCAACACACACACATAAACACACACATAGACACACACACACACAGACAGACACATAGCAACACACACGCAGGCGCGCACACAGACACGCACACAGTCACACACACACAGACACATAGCAACACATACGAACACACAGACGCGCACACAGGCACAGACACAGGCACACACACACACAGGCACACACACACACAGGCACACACAGGCACGCACAGACACACAGGCACACACACACACACAGGTACACATACATACAGGTACACACACAGACACACACACGCGCATGTACACGCGCACACTCAAGCACGCACGCACACACACAGACAGGCACACACACAGGCACACACACACACAGGTACACACATAGCAACACACACACACACAGACACACACACACACACACACACACACATAGCAACACACACAGACAGGTGTCCTGTCGCTGTAATGGCGGGCTGTTGAATTCCCTCTTATTCTTCCCTGCACAGCTTTTGCTGACGCGGCAGTGGCGCCCATTGATTTCCCCATTGCTCCTGCGTTTGCCGTGCCTAAGGTGAGGACGAGCGAGGGCCTGACACGCATGTCCCGGTTTGATGTTGTTTTTTTTATTTTGTTGGTCTGAGCTGTGTCTTTCAAGATCGGACTGCAACTAAGGTTGATCCTAAGAATACATTTTATTCATGGTCGACAAAGATGTATTTACACTGTGTTCCTCGGTGCGTTCCACCCGTAGAGATGTAGGATTGAATCCGAGGTGCAGAAAATCTACCCGTCTGCTCATAATTTTGCCGTCCTTTGTGAATTCATGTAAATCTGTGAAATGGTGTCGCATCCAGTATGTAAGTGAGTGACCTCAACTTATTTTATGAAGACGTCAGAGGTCGTGCTCTGTCCTTAGTTATGTTTTCATTCATTTCATCCTCTTTGTGTGTGTGTGTGTGTGTGTGTGTGTGTGTGTGTGTGTGTGTGTGTGTGTGTGTGTGTGTGTGTCAGGCTCTGGATGCGGCGGGGCTGAAGAAGGACGACATCGCCATGTGGGAGATCAACGAGGCCTTCAGCGTGGTCGTGCTGGCCAACATCAAGATGCTGGACATCGACCCCGCCAGGGTCAACGTCAACGGCGGAGCGGTGTCACTGGGTCACCCCATCGGGTGAGCGGCTTCCTTCGGCCCCCCTCGGCGACGTTCTCACCCACACAGAATGGGTTGGAGGCACGCACGCTCCAGAGCTGTGCACAGAATGTGCAAAGCTTGATCCTGTTTGAGGAACGTTAATCGTACGGTCCTTCATGTGAGCGTTGCGCAAGACGGCCAGTTTGGCGTAAAGCCTGTGTGTGGTTGCCAGATAAGCATGAAATGGACCTGTGCAGATACCGATCGGGCACCGAAATCAGAATTGTGAACGGGCTTGTAAAGTGGCACCTGAGACATGAAACCAATCCTCCGTGGCTTCTATTTTGACACCAGACTTCACTCGACGAATGTTAGTCGCCTCTATTGAGAAGCGGTTCCATCATTGAACCTTCATGGGGATTAGTACGACTCTAAGATGATACTAGGTAACTGGTCTAGAACTGACGAAACGGTCCAGATTGCAGCAACATACACATGCGACAATAAATCTGCGAGGTGTATGTACATATACATTCTTATAGATATCGCATATGTGTCAGAGTTCCCCCATTTAAATGGAGATGGAGCATAGCCACGTTACTGAAACCCTGCCATGCAGTATGAACATGTTGTCTGGCTGTGGACGGCACTTTGGCCCCCTGTGTTGTTTTGAAGCGCTTCATAAAAAAAGTCGGATTAGACTGGATCTGTTAATTTGATCTTAAATCATTGTGATTGTGCTTTAAACAGCTCTCAAATAACGTTTGGTGGCTGAGCATTTTCATGAGTCTGTTTCAGCCTCATTACAAGTGGTTGACCACAAGATGGAGCCATTGAGTTGAAAATCCTCCTCTCCGCTCAACTTGACTTAACCTCCCAAACGTCCCGTGGTTTCGTGCCCCGGTTGCAAAGAGGAGAGCGAAACGCGAAGAAAGAAACGGTCGACAGTCGAGGGGGGAACCTGGTCATAGTCGGAGTGCGACGTGTTCTGAATGGCTTTCCATGTTCTGTTCCTCCTCCGTCAGGATGTCCGGGGCCAGGATTGTGGGGCACATGGTGCACAGCCTCCAGTCGGGCCAGTACGGGCTGGCCGGCATCTGCAACGGCGGTGGCGGAGCGTCCTCCATTGTCATCCAGAAGCTGTAGGAAACTCGAGGGCGAAGCGCGCCCTCGCATGTGTGCGTGCGTGCGTGCGTGCGTGCGTGCGTGCGTGCGTGCGTGCGTGCGTGCGTGCGTGCGTGCGTGCGTGCGTGCGTGCGTGCGTGCGTGCGTGGACTCCAGACGATCGAGGCCCCTGCACGTCATCTTTCTGTTACACCTCAAATGCCAGTGGCCTTACTCAGAGAGGCAAAGTAGGACTCGTCGTGACTCCGGTCTTCAAAGCACTCCTTTTTGTGTGAAACCTGCCGTGCGAGAGGATTAATGTTTAACTCCCAAGTCAACTGCTTGAATAAATAGTTTTTATGGAAACCGCTCTTGTGTGATTGATTGGCACTCGACAACGGCAACCAAAGGTTTGGCGGCCGAAGCGACTCTCTGTCCCCGCTTGAAAAGAAGGAGGGAGAAGAAAAGAACGGGCCGGGAACGAGGTCGGGGCGGTTATTTTTAGACCCGATCGAGACTGAAACGTCGGGCCTGCAGTGGAAGGTGCCGGTGAAGTTCGAGGCCCGCACTGGTTGGGACCGCGCGACGCGCACGCGTCATCCATCTGTGGGAACGACTAAAAATGCATGAAAATGGCTGGTCAGCCGGTCACATGGTGGCGGTACAATGCATTGTGTGCGGTGTAGATTTCGCAATCCGCTGACCTCCCTGGGATTCCTCCCCCTCCCCAGGGTTTACAGAGAACGGTCCGACGGAGAGGAAGTACCCCGCGGATGGCAGATGAAAACGTTGCGTCTGTTTTGTTGTAGGCTCTCGGTGTCGGCACCGGCACAGCCCCCCCCCCCCCCCCCCCCCCCCCCCCCCCCCCGGCCACCCCACGGCCTTTCTTTGGTTGCCGTGGCTCTGCCGGGGGAGTCGGACGCGCGGTTCCAGACGGTCCTCTGGTCTCCGGCCTCGGCCGAGCCGTCTCCCGTGCGTCCGCGCTTGCCTCACGGAGCCGAGTTCAATGTGTCAAACATCTGCACAACCCGCGGGGCTCGAGGAGGAAGACCACCGAGGAAGACCACCGAGGAAGACGAGCTGGGGAGCGCTCCCCCCGCATCTCTTGTTTCACTGTCGAAAAGTAACGTTTTTCCTTAAAATGCATATTTTAGCTTAACTATTGACTCCTTAATGGTGCAATCACGCGTGTTGCTTGTATGATACTACGAGGCGGTGCCGCGGATATAGTATCGTCCACACACACACACACACACACACACACACACACACACACACGTGCATTGTCCTCTCTCAGAAGGACGACGCGTCCCCCGTCCTCTCACTGGATGACCATTTCACTTCTTTCCTCTCGGCCGCGCGGTCAAACGTCAGGTTAAATATTAACAGGGTCTCAAAGTCTTTGGCCCCCCCCCCCCCCCCCGAGCTCGCCTGCCCCATTAGCGGGATGTTACTGGTTAAACACACGAACCCATTCTCTGGAAAGGCAGGTCCCTGTCGCTCGACACACAGCCTGTTATCGCGTGAGGTCCCGTCGGGCTGTGTTTGAGGACTGTCGAGGACACGCTCACTTTCTCGGGCGCACGCTAACCCTGAGCCTAAGCCTAAGCCTAAGCCTGAGCCTAAGCCTAAGCCTAAGCCTAAGCCTTATCAAAACCCAGCAGCGTGAGAAAATGACACCATACTGAAGCAGGCCTCCCACTGAAAGATGGCCAGATTTGTTTTGAAGATCTCGCATCGCAGATCAATGGGTGACCATAGCTCGATAATTGATGCGTCACTTAACGCTCTGATTTAACTTCCCCCACCTTATCCGCAAGCCCGGCTGAGCCAGACCTGATGAACATCAAGAGCGGGCCGGCGTCGATACCTGTTGTTTGCCCATGTCAAGTGATGTATAGAGGTGGCCTGCGCGCGCAGGGGAGAAGGTGTGGCCGTGGCTGTTGATTACACGGAGCAAGCTGGGAGTGGACTGGGAGCGCACAGGACCCGAGCGCCAAAGGAATTTCTGGGACCTGCAAGGTAGGTAGACGCTCCGACGGAACTGATAGATTTTAACTTCTCGTAAGCTTGACGGCGCTTGACAATGTGTGTCGGCAGCCCACTGCTCCTAAAACAGGACAGGTTAGATGTAGAGAAAGGTTTTCTTAGTACATTGTATTTATATATATATATATATATATATATCTCAATAATGGCTAAGTTAACTTACCTTACAAAGTCAGATTGTTCAGGAAAAGTATGAGCACGTTTGGTGTCTCCTCAAACCCTTTTCATCAGCATTACGTTAACAAGAGCTACAGCCTGCCGTGTACTATGTCCTGCACTTATGACCCACACATCATTGATTTTCAGTAATTCGACCTTTCCCAGGTTTGAAGGTCTCGCTCACCATTGGCGTAACCCCGTTCGCAATGGACAATCGTCAGGTACGTTTATTTGTCGATCCCAACGGCCCGCATCTCATGTCAATGTCACTCTCTCTTTCGCAACGGTTCAGTCCTGGCTTGGAACTGGCCCTCGCCGCACAAACACTGAACGCACACAGTGAACGCGTTCTTTTGGCGGTTTTTAAAGTCTTTTTGGCGCTTTTTGGGCAATGTCTTCATTCTTTCCCCCTCCCCCTCCCCCCCGACCGTGGCCCCAGGCGACTGCTCCCGTCTACGACAACAACGGGTACGAGCACGAGTATGGGAGGCCTCCTCCGTACAGCCCGCAGCCCGGCATGTACCCCGCCATCCCGCAGGCGACTCCCAGCTACGCTGCCGCCGCCGCCCCCAGGCCCGTCGACACCCGTCACACAGCGGCAACTGGAGCGCCGCAAAACAGGAGGCCGGGCAAAGGTACGATGCTGTTTGATCTGCGGCCCGAGCCAAGGCTCATTAAACCGACACGGTGCCGGATAAAAGGCTGGGCAAACAAGCACTTCTGGGAAGTCCTAATGGGCCGGCGTGTTCATATGGCGTCTTATTGTTTCCCCTCAGCAGAGGGGAAGAGCTGAACGCGGGGACAGTAAACAGCTCCTGTGCTCAGTCTATGAATAGCTGCAGCCGGATGACATGATTCTAGGAGGAAAGAGTGGGCACGCTAGGTCCAGCTGAGCTCCACCTCTGTACCGCCACTGAGTTCTTGTTGTTTTGCCACTCTCAACAAGACAGTGACAGAAATGGTCCCTTTAGGCTCGCTCCGCATCTACCCCCTGCGTCGTCTCTGGTTCGGAGTAACTGCCGAGCTGGACGAAAATGCTTTTGCATGGGTAAGCCAGGTCATTTGCATGTTTTTTTCGGTTTTACCGCACCTCTCGAATGCCGTCTCGCCTCGCAGGGAGGGTGAGATGTCCCTGGAAATACATCCTGTGCGCATCCATGTGCCTGCTCCTGATCCTGGCAGTGCTGGCCGTCCTGCTCTGGTACTTCCGTGAGTGGTTTTTTTTTGGTTTTTTTTGGCGTCCGGGCAGATTCGGGGGCGACCCTCTTGGTCGCGACGCCGGGCCGGCTCGTGGTGTGAGGCCCCCTGTTCATTTGTGCCCGCAGTGTACTACCAGTGTGCGCTGGGGAGGTCGTGCAGACGCGGCGGGCAGTGCCTGAGCTCCTCCCAGTGGTGCGACGGCGTTCGAGACTGCTCCGACGGAGAGGACGAGGCCTCCTGCTGTGAGACACCCCGCCCCGTCCATCCCGGTGTGCGCGACGGCCCGGACGGCTGCTGACCCCTGCGCTCTTTCCGCCCCTGCAGTTCGTCTCTTTGGGACACACTCCGTGCTGCAGGCGTACTCGTCCGGCCAACAGGCGTGGCTCCCAGTGTGCGCCGAGGGCTGGGACGACGGCGACGGCAACGCCGCGTGTCAGCGCATGGGCTACCAAAGGTGTGTCGACTGCCCTCCTTACGTGTCACGAAGTGGAAGCCATTGACTTTTTCTTAAGGCTGCCCGCGTCACGGAACAAGAAAGCCGCACGCTATTTGCTTCCCAGGGATGATAAAGAAACCAAACATCTCAACTGAGTTTCTTGTAAAGGCCTTAATAGACACACCCCGATATGTAGCCTTTTACGGGCTTTATCGACTAGTACGAGAAGCAACAAACTTTATTGTAGGTGTGTAGGTGCACAGTTATTACTCACTTGACCCAGGGATTGGGAAAAAAAGTTTTCGTGCTCCAATTTCACGACTCACGGCTCACGCCCCTCAGTCCGACAGAACGTGTTGGTTCAGAGCAGGTTCAACTTCAGTGAATTGGCAGTGGAAAGCGGAAAAGAACCAAGCACCAGCATGGAACTGCATGGCTTTGAGAGGGAGTGAGCGCGTGTCACTTTGCGGCGATGCGGTGTACACGCATTAGACACTGGGAGTGGCTGATTCCACAACGTTTCTTTTTGAAAGTCCGGCCTTGGTCTCATGATGGCGATCTCCCTCGTGTCCGTCCCGCAGGAAAGATTACGTCTCCTTCACCAGAATCAGTGCAGGTTCCTTGGCCTTGCTTGGCTACTTGAAGCTGATCCCTGGGAACAACAATGGATTGCAGCTCACTTACAGGTATTGCAGCCCCTCCTCCTGTACCACTGGATGCACCTCATACACATCAGCAATTTAGTCCTTAAATCGCTTCTTTTAGTCCTAACAATTCTATAAATCAGACTAAATAAGTGAGAGATTACGATCCTGTCTTGGACTTGCTTTCTCAAAGATTGGTTTTGTCGCCCTTCGCTTTGCAGCAAAGTTTGTTTTGCCGGAGCAGTCAAGCTTAAGTGCATTGGTAAGACGCTGGCTTAACTTCATTGCTATCACATGCGTTTTAGGATTTGGGATACATGTGTGTTGCTGCTTCTTCTGAAATAAGACTACAGATTCAATGACTTTACCCTCCGTCGTCAGATTGCGGAAAGAGCTCAGTGTCCACCAGCTCTCGCATCGTGGGTGGGACAGAGGCAGTGAATGGGGCCTGGCCTTGGCAGGTGAGCCTGCAGGTGTACGGCAGACACATCTGCGGCGGCTCCATCGTTGGCCCTTACTGGATCCTCTCTGCCGCGCACTGCTTCCAAGCGTGAGCGCTGCCTCTCAGGGCCCTCACAGGCCTCATTTGTCCATATTTGAATCCGGGGTGGAGGGGACTCTCGGGAGCCTCACTTTCCCTGTGTTTGCCTACGTGACAGGGCCTCTGATCCCAACATGTGGAGGGTGAAGTCCGGTGACGTCAGCTTGCGGCGGCTGAGCTCTGAGACCGGCAACTCGGTCGACAAGATCATTAGTCACGAAGGCTTTGACACAGAGACCAATGACAACGACATCGCACTCCTGAGGCTCAACACGCCTCTCACCTTCGGAGGTAATACGCTGCCAGAAATGTGTCTCGCTACGTAAATCGTTTTGGTACAATGATGCTCGTGCCGCTCATGACTTTGCTGACAACGATGACGCATGCGCACTGGTGTCTCAGAGACGGCGAGGCCTGTGTGTCTTCCAAACGTCGGCTTGGACATCTCTGCTGGACGTCAAGGCTGGGTCACAGGCTGGGGATCGCTGCGCTCAGGGGGTGAGCAGGACACACGCAGTTTTGGATGTCCAAGCGAGCACACGGTACACGTATCGGCTGAGAGCGCTCCTCTCAGGCCTCTCTGTGGGTTCTTTGTTCTAATGTTTCGGAGATCAAATGCTCTTTCGGGTTGAAAGCGCGAGTGACTGCGCTGAAACTGCCTAAACCAAGCCCACTGTTTGTCTGTGATGATCGTTTTGGTTGCAGGATCGTCCCCTGACATACTGAATGAGGCCCAAGTAACGATATACAGCAGGGATACCTGCAACGCGCGTCAGGTGCTCAATGGAAGAATCACAGAGAGCATGATCTGTGCAGGCAAACTGCAGGGAGGGGTGGACACCTGTCAGGTCTGTCTCAACCTCTCTATCTGTCCATCGATTGCTTTCTGCCTGTCTCACACACACCTTCTGTCTCTCTCTCTCTCTCTCTCACACACCTTCACCCTCTTCATATTGTGAAACTCTGTGTCCCGTGCTGCAGGGTGACAGCGGGGGTCCCCTGGTGGTCAAAGAGGACAGTTTCTGGTGGCTGGCGGGGGACACTAGCTGGGGAATTGGGTGCGCGCTGAGAAACAAGCCGGGGGTCTATGGCAATGTGACCTACTTCCTCAACTGGATACATGAGCAGATGCAGGTACAGCGTGTTCGCGCACCGCAGATGTAAATCTGTCTGTATTTTCTGCATGTGGGAAAATGATAACGATCGTTTCCATGTAAAACGATTTCAGTTTTACAAGGAAAAAACAGGAGGCTATTAAGACACCGCCAACGTGTCAAACGAGCAATCAAGTATTAAACGACGTTGTTATAGTGGTCAATGAATGTTGTTCTTTATGTGACTCACGTTTCAGAATGCTTTTTTCCACGGCGATAAGTGCCGTTATCTTTTTAGTTCACCATTCGATTGCCCTGTTCTTCCTGGACGGCTCAGTTCAGTGCTCACATTCAAAGTGCCATGAGTCATGTACTTCCTCGTCGCCTGACAAACAACATGTTTGCCGTTATATGTTCCGCCGATATCTGCTGCATTAAGATGGCTGCGCGCAGCTGATTTGGTGGCGGAATAAGACGGAATGGAATAGACAAGAATCAGAATGTCTTCTGAATAAACTTTCATCTCTTCATGTTGATATGGTTTTCTTATCTTGACAGGGGGACTGAGTTCCTGGTGAACCCGAAACATCCATCTTTCATCGATCAGCAGTACTTGGTTTATCACACATTTTTTGCACTTTAAAATCCCAAACCTCTTGATCAGGATGGTTTTCTTGAAAAACTAAAAGCTAAAAAAAGATAGAACGGTAACTACTGCCTAGGAGAGATTGAATGTTTGTACTGAACAAAATCAAACTATTTATTTGTTGGAATAAAACAAATTTTGCACAAAGATGAAAGTTTAATTTGACTTTTTTTTGGCAAATACTGTGGCGATGATGTCAGAGCACATCTGCCTTCAGACAGCGGGGCTCAAACTGCAAAAGTCTATTGTCTTTTTGCCTTCTTGGTACCCACTTTTGGTGCCTGTCTCAAGGCCACATAGGGTAATGCAGGGTCGCCAGTCCATTACAGGACACATACACAGACACACGCTATTTACTTTCGCACTCACACTTTCAGGGACAATTTTATAGTCTTCATTTGGTCTTCATATGTGCCTCCGGACTGTGAGAGTACCCAAGAAGATACAGGGACAACATGCAAACTCAAGGGCCTTGGTCTTCTTACCCCGCGAGGCGTCAACACTATTCAAATGGCCACGGTCTCGAAGAACTGCAAGACAAACACCAGGAGTCTTGACTTGCAAATCTCTATTTGCATAAGTCTGTGTCACACGATAGTCCTGTAAACTGTCACCTGCTAACAAAGGCAGCGAGACATGTTGACAGATCGGAAATTTCTGTGCGACTGTTCCAACTTCAACTGTGACATTATAAATGGGACCACGTACATCATTTTTTTTTTACAGCTTTATGACATTGTTATTGCTCTGACTTTGTGCGTCACTCCAAGACTTGTAGGTAACCGTATCACTCGCGCTTTATAGTCTGCACAATCAGTGCATTCATTAGATGTCGAGGTTAAAGTCTTCGATTACCGAAAGTCATGCACTCACCTATTACTGAAACAACATTATGGACGATAATGCTCAGCTATGAATCACAAAAACTGACCAAATCGTCTTCATTTTTTTAATCGTTATTATTTGTTAAAAATATACTAATCAAATATGAAACCTCACCGGTGTGTGTTTATGCGCATCTACTGCACTTTGCCACTTGTTGGGCTCTCAGGACATCCTCGGGTAATTTGAATTTCAGGGATTTTTTTTGCATTTTTTTGCAACCCAAATGAACGGAAGATTGCAATTTTTCTCAGTATTTATCGTATTACGTGTTAAGTTCAGTGGGGCCGGGTTCGTCGTAGAGGCGGGGAGGCCACACCGGGAGATGAGGAGGGTCCACACCGGGGGATGGGGTGTGGCGGGGGGGGGGGGGTCAGAGCCGACCGACGTGGGGGGTGGGTGCCGCGGGATGGCGGGCGGCGGTGCCGGTGGTGTCGCCGGAGCACTGCGGCTATTGCCGCGGGCTGCGTTGCTTCGTGAGCGCACCCGGAAATGAAACGTAATTTGACTGTCCGGCGCCCGGAGGGGCCACCTGGCTGCCTGGCCGCCTGTCCCTCGGAGCACAGCCTGTAAGTGGCTACGGTACCGCTACGTCACCAACAGGCGTCAGTGTCTCTGTCCATCCCGACCACGAGGACGTCAGGGAGGAGAGGAGGACCTCCTGTGCCGTCCAACCAAAACGGACGTCCCGCGTTTATCAGGTGAGCCGTCGGCATTTGTTGCCTTTTCCGCGTGAGTTGTGAGTTACTGAACTTTTTGGTGCTTTGCGTTGTGACTTGTTTTTGGGAAACGCAGCGCACGTGGATGTTAGCGATTTAGCACGCAAAGCACTGCACGGAGTTGCCCAGTGTCCCTCGAACAGCGCACGATCGGCCCGTTTTTGTCTGAGAGGCAAAAGATGAAGATGTCTGAACTCATCGATGCCTGGAATGCACAGGTGTCACTACTGGCATCAGTGTCTCACTCAAGATCAATGGTGTGTGGTAAATAAAAAATTGGGGTGATGCAATGGCATAAAAGTCTATATACACAACTTGCTCCAACGTTATCTTGACCCTGAGTATAATTATAAAACACCTGACATACAGTAACAGACTGAATATGACTTAATTAGCATTGGCAGATCCTGGTGTGAATGCCTGGCAGAAGCATACATAAATTGAATTGGATGTTGCTCTTCAACCCTTTGGAGTACATACAAAAGAGATTTTATTTGATAAAAATCTCAAACTGAACAATTTGCTGTCAAATCAACTGTAACTATAACTTCATTTTTTTATTGTATAAAATTGTACATTTTATAATTACAGTAGCTGTCAAATCTACTCTAACTAAAAGTAGTCTTTAGTTATTGAAGCTAAAACACTTTGAAATCTCTCTCTGAACAATTAAAGTCTTTCCTATTTCCGGTTCTAATGTGATAAAAACCAGGCCTAAAACAAGTGATATTATTTATGTTTTGCTGAGGTCATGTTAGAAGCACTGCAGGAATTTCTCCTAAGGGCTCAGCAAAAGATTCTCCGTGCTGCGCGGTGCCCTGGCTATGCTATAGCCAGATGCTAGGCTGTGCTGCATTCAGCAAAAATAGAAGCTCAGTGGCTCAGTGGGTCCTGAGTGCCGGATCTGTGCCAGATCAGAGTGGATCCACAAGAGGTGGAAGCACAAACATCGACTGGAATATCGTGTCAGATGCCATGATGGAAGGGAGCTGGAAGGCCCAGGTATACTTTCACGCAAATCGGTGTGCGCCTTGGTGCGTGTCCACTGCTGCGTCGATTTGGCTGATGCATGGCGTTGCACGTGCAGCCCAAAATTTCAGAGCCCAACAGCGTGTTAGGTGTGCATGGACAGTGCATGCGCCGAACTGGAGTTCAGCATTCAAAACCTACCAAAACCTACCTGCGCTTTAGAAGGCAATGGAAGGCCAAGGCCAAGCCTCAGACAAAATGCTGGCAGAGTTTCCACCAGGTGGAAACTCTCTCTCCGGGTGAAAATTTCAGCCACAACCGGTGGGTCTGGGTCCTGTCGGATGCAGGGAATTCGATGCCATAGAAAAACATCTAGTTGTCAGCAGGACCCAATCCACTTTTTCAGCCAAACCCCTTGATGGGTTGGCCTAGGCGGCCCAAACTGGAAGCGGGAGTTGGCACAGGAAAACGTCACAGGAAAATTGCCTTCATCCAAGCAGTGACAGCATGTTGAACAGCCACATGGCAATGAGCATGAGGTATAACTCTGAAAGGTGTGTTTCTGCCCTTAATTTCTCATCACCAAGACCAGAATGACTGAACTAGAGAAAGTGCATTAAAGTGTCAGGGGCACAAAGCACACCTATTTCGCATAAACCTCTTGGGTTGAACTGAGGGACATGCCCCCAGTGCCTGCCACTCAGAGACGAGTAGTAACACTCTACATTTACGCCATTACATTTACTTGAGTAACTTTAACTTTTAAGAGTTGTTCTTAACCATAATTTTAATTGCATACATTTTACTTTTTGCAAAGAAGTGTTCTGTTACACTGGGCCATATACTGCTTGCTACTTTATTTTAATGGCTCTTGGATGTGTGATCTGTTTATTTAAGTATTATTTTGTAGGATCTTCCTAGAGGCTCTGTCACATGACTGTGCCTCACCAATCAAATACAGCCAATAGTGAAGCATAATTCTGTTGTCTATCTGTCTCTTTCTCCCACACACACACTCACACACACACAGTGACAGATGTACAGTCAGTGGCCATTGAAAAGCAGTCACGATGATGGGGAGAAGTGAAAGCTAAAGATTCACTACCTGATATTAGTGGATACAGTATTTTTTTTCTTATGTGCCATTTGATGCCAAACCGCGTTTTGTTGCATAAAATATCTATAATATGAGCAATAATAATAAGTAGCAAATTGCTGCTCCAAATGCTCCAACACACCTCTCTTTCGTATGTATATCAAAATATGCTGACCTCTGCATATACACAGCTATGTAACCAAACGCTGTTCCAACATGGGCAAATCCCATTTTCTTATTTCTTGTTGCACAAGCACAAATATTTAACACACACAAGCTAGCACGCACGCACACACACGAACACACACACGCATACGCACTTTTTTATTCTTTGTAATCTCTGTTTATGGAGCCCATTGTTTTGTTAGGGTTAGTCATTGCGGCTGAGTTTGTTTATGTTATAAAGGTTTAATGTTTCATTGTTCAATATTAATCATGTACGTTTTTTATTGTTTTAAGAGATACTCTGTCCTCTGTCTTTCCATTTTTTGACATTGATAAACAGAGGTTACTCAGTACAGAGCCATCTTTCACTTCGTGCTTTTTACTCTTACTCAAGCAATTAATTGGGCGACTTCTTTTTACTTTTACCTGAGTCATATTATTCTGAAGTAACAATACTCTTTACTCTATACTACACTGTACTATACTGTCTATACTATTTTTGGCGACTCTACCCAGCTCTGCCGCAACTATACTATACTGTGTATATATATATATATATATATATGTAAATGTTGCTCTTTTATCCTAAGACCATGAGCATAAGAAGTTTTGTGTGTTGTGATTGCTTTGTGTTTGCCTGAGATTGGACTTTGTCTCATCCATCTGCTAACGATGTGCCACCGTGAACGTGTAAGGGAAGTGCAAACACACGGGAATCGATACAAATGAAGCACTGCAAAGACGGTTGTTTGTATTTTCTCTCGACTGGAGCGTGCTAAATATTTGGAGGAGATTACGGTAATTGTAGGATGGCGATTGTGTGACAACAGTCTGTTTACCGACTGTTACAATCTGTGTCGTTAAGCAGCAATAATAGCAGGGATAAACATGGAGAAATCTGATGCTTTGTGGCCCATAAATCCAGAATGCTTCATGCACTTTCCATAGAGCAGTGTCATCTGTGAATGCACCAAATCAGTCGCTGTTCAGCAACTCTTCAGTAACTATCGGTAACTATTTTATGAAATTATACACATGACTTCATACGAAATAACAGGTTTATTTGATCTTAAATTAATAAGTTTGGGATTGTGTCTTTGTATAACTCATCAAAAATCACAGTGGTTAATCAGAGTCTCACTATAATTTATTGTGCATCCATTCATTTTCTCGCTTGTTCAGTACCTAATGACGCAGCGGGTGAGCTTGTGACTCCCTCCGATATGTTTTCTTTCGTTCTTCAGTCGTAGAGATTTTATGCAAACTAGCGGGCCGCATCCTCCCTGTTGATCTGCGACGATGGGCCGAGTGTCCTTACTGAGCAGTTGGTACCATCTGCTGGCGGCACGAGACAGGTTCACGTGTGACATATCTCTGGCACATTACTTATTATTATTACTGCAGTCAATGAGACAGAACCAAATCACATTATTGCATTTACCATTTCCTAGTTCAAATTGGATTTTTACATACCACTACTAACGCATTTATTTTGGCATTGATAGGTTTAAGTGTCTGAATCTTAGTATCTACATAACAGTCGTCTATCTGCATAATTTGATAACGTATGAATGTGTAATGTATAACTGCATACCATTCATTATAAAAACATGCTACAGAAATGCCCCAGACTATAACTCATACTCTAACTACACAGTAAATTTCACAGTGTCACATTTTAAAAATAAATTGTAATATACCTCATAACCACTCATCACAGTTGTAACTGACTTAAATCCAAATTCATTTAAGTTTTCTGGAATGCTCTGAGACGGGACTGAATTCTGCTTCAGTGATTCCGCTTCAATGAATCGATTAATCAAAGAATGAGAAACAGATTTCGGAATCAAAGCATACTAAAGGCGTATGTGAATCGCCTTTCTTCTACTTCAAGCTCCCTTTAATGTTCCCCCGTCTCTCCTCCCCTCCTATTCTCCTCCTTGATCTCCCTCCATCAGCCTGGTTGTCTAATCACTGTTCGTGGAGGTTGGCTCGCTAACTGGCAGATGCTCAATCTCGCAGCCTACATCTGCTACCTGTTTGTACCAATTAACAGACCCATGATACTGCACTGACACCTCTTCAGTGGGTTAACAGATGCCACAATTAGCCACTCATTTGAATAGCTGCCTGCTTAGTGGGAGAACCCTCGGTGCGTCATCCCCAACTGCGGGGACCGCCTTTCATCCAGTTGCCTTTTTTCTTGTTGCCTCGCAAATGAGGCGTGGGAAGGCCAGGGAATCCTGGTGTGTCGAGCAAACAGTCTTTTCACGGGATCCCCGAACGAGCTCTCCAGACCCGCCGCAAGGGCTGAGTGATGGCTGCAGAGGTGCGTGGCAAAGTGCCCTGCGTGCATGGAACGGGGCGGCGCTCAGCGGCCTCACGTGATCGCCCTCTGCCCGCCTCCCAGCATGCTGTGCTTCTGTGAGGTGAGAGGGGGGGGGTGTATATAGTTCGGAGTTAGCAGTGTCTTTGTATCTACACCATAACAGAACCGACATCAAATAATGATGAAGCCGAGGGCGGTCCAGTGATGACACGGCAATGATGGTGGTGCCCCCTGATAGAACTGGATATGTGAAAACGCTGAAATAAAGTTTCCGTAATCTATTTAATTACTGTGTTTATGCAGTTTTTTATGATGTTTTACACTGCTAACAAGCACGTGATTTCCCTATGGTAAGATGATTAAATGGCTACTAAAAAAACCAAGCAAACAAAGAAAAAAAACACATAGGACTGAATTTCCTGAATCTAATAGACCAATGCTACGAAGCTGAAGTTCGTTTTCTCTGCAGTTTGTGACTAAAAAGGTCCAGTTCGCTACCAACAGCCTTGTTTATTTTGCCTGTAGGTTCTGGTAGAATGGGTTGAAGGACACAGATTTAAGACGCCACTGCAATGTTCTGGAAATAAGTAACGTAATCGTTTTCAGTCGCAGCCCCATTTGGTTAACGCTGAAATGCTTGATTTTGCCAGAAAAAAATCACTTACATTTAAAATAACAGCAGAAGGAGTAATGTTTTGGTTTTTTTTCACGAGCCTGCCAAGCGGCAACGTTTAAAATGTTACAATGTGCACCTGGCGAAATGTCAGCGCCCAGCCCTCACCCCCCCCCCCCCCCCCCCACCCCCCATTCATGATTAGCATAAACTATGCGTTGTCATGACAGGCAGCCAATTACGGAGGAGGAGGCAGCATTTATCCCAAGTATGAAGTGTGGTGGGTGTCGGGTTGTAGCAAAATGACAGCCCTGTTACTAGGGGCTAAGTGCTAATCTTGGGTGGGAAAAAAAAAGAATTCTCCGAGGATGTTTAAGTAAAAAAGAGGCTTACTGGCGCGGTTCTGCCCTAGTTCTCAGCAATACTTCGCCAGTGTGCGAATGTGAGACGTGTGCGCGCGTGTAATTACATTTGTGTGCGTGTGTGTGTGTGTTTGCGAGTGAGTGTGTGTGCGCGTGTGAGGGGTATAGAGAGACAGAGGATGCGTGTGTGCGTGCGTGTGTCTGTGCACGTCTAAGCCTCGGACGTGCGTGCACGTACGGACGCTGCGGTGTGCGCGAGGGCATTTTACTGTAATCCCGCCCGCGTGTACGTGGATCAAAACCACATGTGTCACTCCTGCACAAAGGGGTACGATCAATGCAACGCTCTCCAGCAGCCAATGAGGAGACGGCCCCTTGTTACTGGGCAGTTATGTGTTTATCCCCCCCCCCCCCACTCCCCCCCACTCCCCCCCCCCCCCGTTCTTTCGTGAGGTCGATGTCACGCGTCAAGCCTCATAGACTCTTAGATCAGCGTGAGTCCTTACGACACGCCAGGGTCCTGCGGTCGTGATGAACATCAGCACTCTCACTGGTTTTGTAGGTCAACCAGTGTTGAGCTACGGGTGCAGCCCAGCTCGCGACACGTGCGCGCTCGCGTGCGCAGCTTTTATACGCGGAGCAAAGGTCGCGCAGGAAATTCTGCGCGCAGAAGTCCCGGCTCATGGATCGAGACCGCCATCGATTTGCTCGCATTGTGAAACATTCATTCTTGGCCGACGCATTGATGCTCCTAGCAGGTCGCAGTTTCGTTCTGTTTGTGTTTGGTGTATTTACTCTCGTCCGTCACTGGAGGATGTTCCTCCGTTACACGTTGCTGTTCCAATGGCTGCGGATACGGCCGCGTGCCTCATTTCATTGTGCTGAAACACAAAACAATTCATGGAAAATCCTATTTTAGGTGTCGTATCAACTTTTCACTTCCTGCATCATCTGGTGTCGGCATGCGGTTCACCAACATGTGTCAAAAAAAATAATGGCGATTCTGAGTTGCGGCCTGGGGCCCTACCATAGACTGTATATAAAGGGTGGACAGTCTTCTGGTACGAAAACTGTCAAAAAGTCGCTTTTCTTGCAATACCACGGAGATCCGCTAGGCCTGGCTCCAAAAAAACACTTTCTCCAATACACACCCAGTCAAAAAAAACGCCATTTTCAATCATGAAATCCTCATCCAGTATTTTTTTTTCATATCTCACCCCGGCCTCAACAGCTAAAGTTTCCCGTGCCAGCGTGTAACATGGAGGTCGATTTGCCAACAGTTCTGTCATTAATAAGATATCAGAGCTTAAAGAAATGAATGAATATGGGCGGGAGGAGAGAGCGCTAGTCAAATTAATTGGACGAATAGACTGCGTTTACCTCGTTCGTAGGGCCGATATACTCCGATATCCAGTATGGATGGATATACTCCGATATCCAGTATGGATGGATATACTCCGATATCCAGTATGGATGGATATACTCCGATATCCAGTATGGGTCGTATGGATCAGTGGGTGTGTTGAGGACGCAGGTGAAAAGATATATCCGTCACTCAACTTAGAATGTGAGCCCCTAAAGAGCCTCAATGCTTTCTGATAGTCTACGTGATAACTTGATAATCTGTGCGAGGTCATTCAAACTAGCACTCTCTCTCTCTCTTTCTCTCTCTCTCTCTCACACGCACACGCACACGCATGCACAACATCATGCATGTTTTTCAAAGTTTGGAAAAACTGCAACGGGGAGGGCGTGCAAACTTCCACAGAGGGACCACAGGCCCTTCTTGCTGTGCAGAAACGGCGCTCACTCACCATGTCAAATCAAAGTAATATGTGCATGAGTTGTGTTTCATTTGCTTATAGTGGAAACAGATGATCAGACGCTCTTACCAGTACTGACATAAAAACATAACTAATACTTCCAAAACGAATCAAATCAATCAAAGAAACCAGGAACAACAACAACAACAACAACAACAACAAACATAATCCCAGTGGTACGGGATTTATTCCTCCGGCAGTACCGCTTGGGACCACGTGGTGGCATCGGTCCTCACAGGCCCGGCCACATGTTCAGCGCCGCTGATGAGCTGAATGGCGGGCAATCCTCTTTGCTGGAAGGGTTCAACTTTAATCTGGACGATCTCTCTTCGCCATTCATGCAAAAACCATACGTCAACAGCAGCGAGGCGCCGGGAAAACATCTGTCTGCGGCTCTCGGGAGAGGTGAACGGGATGAACGACCGAGGGATTTGCCAGCGAGGCGGCTAGTTATCTGCGACCGCGGCCCTGCGCAGATTAGCGTGGCGTGTCAGCTGTTATTTACCGACGATTGAGGCAGAGATCCGCCTTCGCCGCGGGGCCCGCTGCCGCGGTCCTCCACAGTACCCGGCGACACATTAAAATGGCCGTTGGAGGGAAGGGTCCCCAGTCGAGGTGTTTCGACTGGCGGACTTAAACGTTTGCCTCCCCCCGTGCTCTCCCTGTGGTCGGCCAGCGCGCTGGGTTGCTGTTGACAATTTTGTATTTAGGTCAGCGTGGCCCCCTCGGGGTCTGACAAACCACTTTCTCCCCGAGTCCCCGTGATTGACACGTTTCCTGATCGGAAGTGAAGTCCCGCTCCTCCTCCGGTTTTAAATTCTTGATGAGTAACGTGTTACAAAATACAACACTAAATGCCCCTGTTGGTGCGCTCTCCCATCTAGGACCCCTCCGAATGCCATTTGGTTACCCCCGCCCACCCGCCCCCCCACCCCCTCCGCCCCTCCCCCCCGACTCCGCTGACAATGTTACTCTTGATCATAACGTTAATGCTACAACGAGCCTGCTCGTGCGCCGCTGTGATTGTTTACTCTGCGAATGTTAATCCCCCTCACTGCGTCACGCGCCGCAAACAGACATGTGTCCCCTCCGGCTCTTCAGGATCTTGTTTTTGCATGGGGCCGCAGCACCACGTGACGCGGGCCCGGGCAGAGATGGCTACCTGTTGTCCTCTGTGCCGCTCCTCCGCCCTCAGCCACCACCCCCCCCCCTCCCCCTAGACAGCGCGGCAATAAGCGGCGGCCCGGCAAAAACCAGAATTACCGGGACATCCTCTAAGAACATAATGCCTGTCTTAGACACCGGGCATCTGTCGGCATTTCCTCACGATATGCCGGACACAGGGGAGGAGGGTGAGGTGGGGGGGGGGGGTGGAGGGAGGGAGGGAGGGAGGGAGCTTCAGGATGGGATTAAGGGGGAAGCTGTGAAGGGAGTCAAGAGGAGCGGCAGAGATGGCCTGACCACATGCTCCAGCCGTAAAGCGCTTTTCTTCTCGGCTGGCCCTGCGCCCTGGACAGCCAGTCCGGGTCAAACATGGGGCCCCCACTGGGCACTGCCCCACATTGCACTCCACAGTCGGTGTGATCCACAGGTCTGTCCCGCGGCCTCCACAGGCGGCTGGCACCTTTTTGGGAGGGTACTGACTCCAAACTGTTCATTTAGCTCAGCAACACTGTTCTGATTTGCGTGACAGGACGGAGATAAACCTGGATAGACATCTGCTACAGGCCCACAACCACTGACACTAATGCCACTACACTACCAACAGCTTCAGAATTCCCTCAATTACACGTGAATTTGTAGATTCAGCACTTGTGAGGTTTTAATATCGGCTTTTCTGACTTTTTGTATCCTAGCGAGAGAGGCTTTAAGGGTTCCTTCCCGATCCTAATCATAACCATAACCATAAGCCTATTACCAATTGCTTCTGAACACAATTGTATCTGGCATGGTATAGGTAAATCAATTCTCTGATTTTCTGTTCCTCTTAAAACTTAATAGAACATAAAATTTTTTCATGGTGCACTCAATATCTCTGATGGATATTGAGGCAAATTTTCATGAATTAACGTATCATTTTATATACGTCTTTGACTCATATGCAAACAATCTTAGTAATTAATCTATAGCAGTCTTCACATGTCTCACAAGACTTATACCAATATCCTTTTGTTTATCAAATGTTTATCAAGCTTGGCTTGACCCAGAAACAACTAATTTTCTGTTCATTGGAGTTCAGCTAGGCCAGCAAAAAGAAAACGATATCCAGACCCACCCCCCCCCCCCTCCCAAAAAAAAAGGATGCTGTATTTGATTGATTATTTAGCCTCACGTAACAGTGGAATAGTATTGTAATTTTCCGTATGCCAGATCAATTGAATTCACACAGCTTGTTTTCTGGAAAACGGGAACATTTGGGAAAACGACAAGTTCCAGAGCGAATTACAGAGTTACAGAGCAAATAACTCATTGGTTTGGTGCTCAACGTTTTTTCTCCAGTTGCACTTTTCTTAAAGGCACAGGACAGTGTGGAGAGGCGGCGCTTCTGTAATACGTGCCTGTCACCCATTCATACATGTGTAGACGGGGGGGCGGGGGGGGCTGGGGGGGGGGGGGGGGGGGGGGACAACAATTCATCTGAAAAATCGCAAGCGACGCTCTTGTGCGTGGCAGTGTGTGGCGCCGTGCCTGTGCTGTGTCTTGTTTTTCGGCGTGTGACAGATCTGGGTGTGTTCCCGCCGGCCAATGAGAGTGTGCAGGGCGTGAGGGCGGGACCACGGTGGAAGCGTGCTCAGAGAGGCCAAGTTTGGCATTCGGAATGTCAGCTGCACTCGACAGGACATGCGACGTTATTACCCTCTATAACCCTCAGAATGTAAAATAAGGCTGATGAGACGAATAGAATAGAATAGAATATGCATTAATGGTCCCACAATTTCACTATATCTGTGACCCAAGCCATTATCAGACTATGACTTCAACTTTCCAAGCATTTGACCAGGGATCAGTTAGCATGTTCCCGTTCCTTTCTATCTGTGCTTGGGTGAAATTAGCAAAGACCGCAGCCCCCCCCCCCCCCCCTTCTCAGACCACCCTTGCACCCCACTTACCCCCCCCCCCCCCCCCCCCCCCCTTCCTTTGATTGCGAAACCACCCAGAGAGTACAACGTTTCGCGCAAGGTGACTTCCAACTCCTGACAGGCTTTCTGTCGGGTAAATGTCGGAGACGGCCTGGGGCGTGGTGCCAAGCGCGCGAGGCCAGATGGGAGCCCCGGTCTTTACCTGCCACCCACCCCCCCACCCCCGCACCCCACCCCCCCACCCCCACCGCCCAGTGCCAGTCCTCCGACGCCCCCCTCCCGCCATCTGTGCCGACCTGCCCCTGGCTGTCAACAGTTCAAGAGCGGCTTGTGGCGCCGCGGCGGCAGCCCGGGAGCTCAGCTGTGGCAGATGTTGTCAAGGCGGCAAAGATGGCGGCGGCGCGACAGCCAGGCCAACATCTGCGCTCCCTGTGGGAGCGACGGAGCCGCGCTTCACAAGGGAGCCAGCCGCTGTGGTACCGTGTCAATGGGCTGACAGACGCGCCGCTTAATGTCCTGTCTTGCTCCTGGCTCATTAGATGCCCCCACTACCCCCCCCCCCCCCCCCCGCCCCCCCCCCCCCCCCCCCATCCTCACTCAGTGCATAATACTTTGTCAGTTCCATAAATATGTTCTGGGGATTAGGGCCAGATTAAGACACTGTAAACGAAACAGATTTATGTCAACTAAGTAGATTGCGGGGATGCGATACTGAAAACATCCCCGGATCATAGGTTGCACAACACCTAATCCAAATATGGTGCTTATTAAACGCGCATCGGCTCCTTTTTGTTTTCCGTTTTGTTTTTCTCCGAACGTGTCAGTGAAATCCTCCGCAGCCCGCCTCTGTGACCTTGCTGATTTCGCTGTCACTGGATGCTCTCCCCCCAACACATGCTCTTCATGCTGCTCGATGCCGGCTGTGGCATGTGTCAGGTATAGCCCTTCATTACCACCCTGCTGCTCTCTCTCCTGCTCCCACTCACTCACACACATACACACACACGCACACCAGAACAATGCACAGGATGAGGATGTGTTGGTCTAGATTGTGTGTGTGTGTGAGTGAGAGAGAGAGGGGGGGGGTGGGTGGGGGTGGGAGAGCGCAGGAGAGAAGGGAAAATGAATAAAAGGACTTCATACATTTTTATGACCGCACCGATAAGGTCAGTCATGTGCTCTGGTTACTAAGCAACACTGCCACCCCATGTTGGACAGTTACGGACCAGGAGAGTCAAACTCAAATATGTGACTGTTGCGCTGTGAATGACAGCCCCTGGCTTCTCAAAATGGCCCAGCGCACCATCACAGTGGCAACACCAAGAACGCACTCAGCTTATTCCCATGTAGAACCTCAACATGAAATCCACATGCAGATTTGTACAATAAAGAAAAGATGCTTAAGATAGAGACTTACTACATACCCCATCGTGGGGCACGAATAATACGTTTTGGTGGAATACTACTGAACAAATGGGGATGATCTGCCCAATGTAAGCAGTCCCAGTAGAACTTAAGGAAAGGGATTGAGAGCAAATTTGAACCATTACAAGGGATTCAGCGGTGTGACGTTTTAAGATTCACAAAACATCGACAGCAAAATAAGACTTCGGCTCTCAGAATAAGCCAGTGGACGTAGACAAAATGTTTAAAATTGTGTCAAATGTAAATACAATTTCATGTACCGATGAAGCCCGTCTTGCTCTTGGTACCATATGGAAATTGGTTGCGTAATGGTAGCACTTAAAACTGTGTTTTTACAGTTGCAGCGTTTACGGATGAACATTCCTGAGGTAGTAACCTAGAGGATGGAATATCCTAACACATGCATGGGCTGTCGTGTGTGCGCGCCACAGGACACGTTTCACGAACCACTGCCTCAGTAATCAACCCAAAATGCAAGTGTGAATTCAGCTACTTAAAATGAGGACCCTAAACCCGTAGAATTACTCCGGTTGACCCTGCTGTCCACTCAATCAAGCAGCGGACGGGGGTGCATTGAGCCGTGAGATGCAAAGTGGTCAATGGGGGCGATCGATGTATTGATCCGCTAAGGTGTGCCGTCGAGGCCCCTCAGCCCTGTCCACTCAGTGGGCGCCATCTGATGAGGATGGGTGATTATGGAGCCCCAATAAGGGAAAATGAGTGTTTTTCAGCCTTGTTAACTAGGACTCTATCGGGCATTTGGTTGGCCCTTTGTTCCTAAAAATGAATCATCCCGTTGGGGCCTTTTTTTTGGGAAACTGGTTCCAGTTTCGACTTGAATGTGGGGAGTGGTTAAACCTGCATAAAAAGAAAAATAAATTGCCGATTCCGGATCGTTGTGGGACAGTGTCAATGGACACTCTTGGTTGTTTCATACAGTATGTACACAGCTTATAGGCAGCATACAATCTATGTGTCTGCATAACTGCTGAAGACAAAACAGTGGCCTAAATCTGCAGCCATGAACTTCATCTTCCCGGCATCCGCTCTAACTAATCTATGTAATTGTAATAGGCAAAGCGGTAACAAAAGCGAGTGTAATGCGGCGCAAGATGTTTTCGTTTTTTGGAGGGGGGGGGGGGGTAGATGTGAGCATCCACATTGTCTGAGCGTCTGAGGCCGAATCTGTCCTATCAGCTTCTTTGCTTCCGCTCTGCCCCGGCTGTGTGCGGGCAGGCGGCGAAAAGCTTGCGGTGCGCGGCTCGCTTTTGGAGCGGACGCGGCACTCCCCGCCCCTCCCCTCCCCTCGCGATGGCGAGGTCTTCGCTCTCGCGGCGGAACACGGTTCCTCCATTCCCTCGTCCCGGAGACGCGTCGGCTCATTAAACTTGGATGGTGAGTTCGTCTCGCGTTGTGTCGAGGATTGACGGGCGGGGGGGGGGGGGGACGGGTTGGGAGATGATCTAATGAAACGGGAGGTCTCGGGGAAATGTGTCGCAACCGCTGTTCCTCCGTCTCCACCTCATAAGGCCGCGTGAAATTATCAGTCATACGTTTTATTGTTTGATTATAATCAAAGCACCTGGAAGTGTTTTGTTAATAAGTGATAAAGGTAAAGGTCTCCCAGGGGAATCTGGCTCTTTGTACTCGCTGCTTGTTTAACACACGCCCTCAGATGTATGAGCTACTGCAAGGAATGGAGGGAAAGAGGGCGACGTCAGTACGCGCAACTCCATATACGTTTGAGCATATAAAAATGATGGCACTGGATGGTAAAGGATGGAATTACCTTTGCTAACTCGGCTCAGTCTCTGTTGTCTCAGTCAGAACAACCTGTGATGTTTTCTCATGATTTCTCCCAAATCTGCTGTTGACTGTACGACATCATTTCAATGGATTGTGTAGACGGACCCGTGAAACTTTCTTGGTCTTCCTTGGTTGCTCAACGGGTGGCTTCGAAACCCCGCACAGGCATGAAATGCCCTGCTCGAGGGCGGAAACGCAGCCCGACTTGCGGCCCGGCATGAGGGCAGTTTTGCCCTACATAGTCAGTGAGAACGTGCGTGTCTGAAACGGCGGTGCTTTGAGCCCCTAGCTCCTCAGCCTCGGCAGCCCCCCCGGCTTCATTCACCTCGCCTCGGCTCCACCCACACCCCGGCTTAAGCCGTTTTTGCATCGGCCGGGAGTGAGGCGGAGCCAGACGCTGCCAAGATGGCGGCGTCCGCTGTCGGTGTGAATGAGCCTCAGCGGAACGCAGGTTGCGTGACGTCTACTCCTGTTGCCCCCCCCCCGTTGCGAAATCCAAGGGGCATCCCCATCGTCCGTGTATGAAGTACCAATAACCACATGTGACCGTATTCGCGGACAACCCAAGACGGCGTTACTAGACATCTGTTTTGTGAGGGATGAGCGTCTTGGCATCAGGACGGGATGCGTCCGCAGGACTGGGGACGTCCACTGCACGTCCACTACAGCAGCGAACGATTGCAAGAGACGGACAGCGGGACCGCGAGGCCCGGTGACCGACTTCCTTACGCGACGGCCGCTGATGAATCGCGGCTGGGCGCACAAATAGCTGCGCGCGCCCTCGACGACGCGGATGGAAGACGCCGGCTTCATTGAAATGAATGGAGACACGACCGGAGACGAATGTGATAGATGCAGGCACGATAGCGTGGCGTCCGCAGGCGTTAGCTGCGCGTGCTGTTGAAAATACGCGTCAGCGCTTCCCCGCGTTTCCCTTCGTCCGACCTGCACAGCAGAGCCGGCGAGTGGAAGAGGGCCGCAGAGATGGCCGCACGGAGGATAATGCCCTTTGACTCGATCGCAAACCTCGCAACATATCGTGGACTTTAAGCGTGGATTAGGGGAACGGGGACTGAACGCTTTATGGGCAGTAATTTTAATCCAATCTCTCCGCGCCCTAAACTGCCCACCGTGCTGCCTGGCGCCTATCAAAAGCCCCATATCTGTGCTCACAGAGCCGCTGGACACCCTGGTCCCGTCTGAAACCCCGAAGCAGATTTCCACGCCGGTCCCGGAAGCGTGGCCACGGCGCGCCCCGGAAGGTGTCCGCGTCCGCTCCCTCGCGTCCGCCACAGGCCTCGGCAGCTGGAGAGCAAAGCGTGCCGCGCAGGATGGTTTCCGATGATAATCCCTCCGAGAGGGGTAGCGCGGGGTGTCGCGAGTGCCAGGCTGCGGGCCGGTCCTGTGCAGCGGCAAATCGAGGAGGAAGGAGGAGGAGGAGGAGGAGGAGGAGGCGCGCGTTAGCAGAGCTGAGAGGACAACAAGCCCTCCCTCTGCTGCCCGGGGCTGGCAGCGAGGAGGATTAGGCAAATTCGCTGCAAACACAAAAAAAAAAGAGAGAGAGAGAGAGAGAAACGCATTGTGTTCAATGGGTGCGGAACAGGGCACGTTTCCCCCCCCCCCCTCCCTGCCGTCGCGGCTTCGGATGGTTGGAGTCGGTGATGATGATCTGTTTTATTTTGGGGGGGGGGCACCGGGGCCGGGAGGGGGGGGGCACCGGGGCTCGTGCGCAGGTCCGACGTGAACGCTAAGCGCAAGAGACAGACAGTGGGGCCCGGGCGCGGAGCTCAAGCCCGGCCCCCCCCCCCCCCCCCCCCCCGCCGCACCGCCCGCACACAAATGGGCCACGATGAATCCGAGCGGGTCGCACGGCAGCGCGTGTCAGCGCGGTTACCGCCGCGACCCTCAGAATCGCTTCGCTTGGCGCGCGACGCTGCGATCCGGATGTGACTTTCTTATCACAACACCGGGCCTGCGGAGCAACACGGCTGTTTGCACACTGAACACTCAAATGGGAGCATTTATCCTGCGCCCGTTCCCTGCACGTCCCCCGCGTGACAGCCAAAATCATCATTCAGCGGGGCCAGTGAAGTGGACGTAGCTGGCGTTTTACGTTAGCGTCAGCGATGCCGATACATTGGCGTTGGCGAGTGCTTAGTGCGGGGCATGTTTGCTGTTGTTTTCATGCATTAATCCTCCTCCTCCTCCTCCTCCTCCTCCTCCTCTTTCTGCCTTGAACGGAGGTGAACTCGTGCAGGGGGGCTGTGGAAGCTTGACATGGCCGCCGTTTGATGCCCCCTGGTGCATTGGGGGGGTTGCTGCTTATATTTGTCAAGGTCAATTAATGAATGCAAGGGGCGAGGCTGGCAGGATCCCCAAAATGCCCTTGGGGCTCATAAATTATCCAGAAAACACATTAAAAGACAGGATCTGATCTCCTCCAATTAAGTCTTTTTTTTTTCCTCCCCTCCTCGCCAAATGCCTCCATGGTATCCAGTCAGGTGTAGCCTACATCACTCCCCTCTCTCTCCCTTCCTCCCTCCCTCCCTCCCTCCCTCCATCTCCTCCTCCCTCCCTCAGCATCCAGCCTGCTACACCACAGCAGTGCCGGCAAACCATACAAGGATGTCCTGCATGGACTAATTCTGTCTGCCTCACGTTCATGTGCACTTTTCCTCCCTTTTCTTCCCCCTGGTAAAACAATAGAGTTTCGCAGTATTTTTTTTCCCCTTTTTTTTTTTTTTTGCTGGAGACGCTCCTTCGGAGGTTGAACCTTGCGCCACCCCGCCACCATCCCCACCACCACCACCACCACCACCACCACCCCCACCCCACCCTGCACCTTTAAGGCGATGGGGAGAGAGGAGAGCGGCTGCGGAGAAGGAGGCGCGGGTTTATTGCACAGTGCTCTGAGGCGGCGCAGCTTGTAGGCGCAGGGGACGGACCGGTGTGCGCAGTTTGTGTGTGCGGCTGCGGCGGGGAAGATGCGTGTGCTTGTTGCTCGCCGGACGGAGAGAGGCGGCGAAGAGAGAATGAGTTCCCAGCGCAGCTAACAATCAACTCCCATGCGCTCGAGAAAAAATCCAACTTTTACGCATTTTCCACCTGAGATGACACGCTCCCGGTGCACAGATTTGTGATTTTGGTTTATCCACCTTTCCTCGGGTCTTTTCTTTACTGGAGCATCCCCCTTTTTTTTTTGGTTTTTCGCTGTTTTTGTTCTTTGAATTGTTGGAACCGTGGAGTTGGGTGTGCGCAACGGCCGGTTGTCCTATGCGTCTGCAGCCTCTGACTCAGCAGCAGCAGCGGCAGGAGCGGAGCCACAGCGCACCTGGAGCGGAGCGCACCGAGCCAGCCCCGCTGCCCCGTGCTCCGCGCTGAGCTGCGCTCCCCACACCGGGGCACGGCCGCACTGAGCACAGCTGTGGATCACACACCAGCTCCAGCCAGCACCAGGAGACAATCAGCAGCGGGAAGGAGCTCGGTCCTCCTCCTCCTCCTCTTCGTCTTCTTCCCAACGTGAAGGATAGAGAGAGAGGGAGAGAGAGAGAGAGAGAGAGGGAGAGAGAGAAGGATAGAGAGAGAGGGAGAGAAAGAGAGAGAGAGAGAGAGAGAGGGGGAAAGAGAGATTTGCAGGCTTCCCTTCCTTTCATTGCAATTGACTTGTTGAAGAATAAAAAAAGGAAGAAATAAGAAGAAAGAGTGCGGGGAGAAAGAAGAAAAAGCATAAGCTTGGATATTGAACGGAGCGGGGCATGTGGATATTGGCTCTTATCTTTTCCCAGTGCATCTTGAATGGTAGGTAATGATTTGTGCACTTCAACTTTACGCGGATTCTCTCAATTAATCATCCTGTGAGTGTGCAAAGAATGCCCCAGTGTAGCGTGCGAGCATCCCCCCATTGGGTTTTCTTTTCTTTTTTTTTTTCCTCTTTTTTTTTTTTTTTTTTCTCCGCTGCCCTGCTATTGAGCAGAGGAGCAGGCTGTTGCTATGTCCGGGCACAGGCGGTGGGCTTTGCACCGGGATCCACCTTTTGCGTCTTTTAAGTTAAAGAACGTTTCCGCACTCATTCATTGTCAACAACCCAGAGAGCGTATTATTAAATAGAGGGAGGGAGGCGCACACGCACATACGCGCGCACGCACGCACGCACGCACGCACACACACACACGCATAGAGGGAGAGAGGGGGGGAGAGAGAGAGAGGGAGAGGAGAAATGTAGGTTGAGTGATAGGTGCAGCCTGTGCTGCATGAACAACAAGGATAAAATCGTTTTTTTTTTCCTTTTGTTTGATTTTTTTTCTTTCCATACAGCTAGATTTCAGGAAATTCTAGGCTAGGAATAAATCGTCTCAATTCATTTGCTTAATTCTCAGTTTGCACCAGCCAGCCTTATTTATTGTGTCACACTGCAGAGGGCCTCAGACTGGGTACTGCGAATCTGCATTCACAATGAGCAAATGAACAGTTTCTAATAACTTTCTTTTCTGATTGCCCTCAGAAAAAATTATATCGGTGGATAATTTAGTTTCACACGTTTGCATTGCGGCCGGTGTATTCACCGTGTGTCTAAATGCTCCAAACCCGAATAAATGATTATTATTTACCCGTCGAAAGTCAAAAATACCCCGTGCAGGAAGGCTAAAATTGAGGCACAGATCCACATGCAGACGCGGGACATTTGTTGACGTGCAACGGATGACCGTGTTCCATTGCATGCTACAATGAAAGGCATTTTTTTTTTTTTAAAGAAAATCATTTGAAGTATTCAAATGAAATAGCACGCGCATGCATTGCATGCTCCGCACCCCCTGTTATTGACGTTTTTTTTTTATTGTGTGCGTGGAGAGTCTTCTAGAAAAGGGATCAAATGGGCTGGCCGTGTGTTTTTCTTTTCTCCTTTTTTTTTTTTTTTTTTTTTTTTCCGGCATTGCACCCGCCATATTAGAAGCACAGACATGGAGTCATTTTGGACTGGGAAAAAAAAAAAAAAAAAAAACACGAGACGAGCCCCTATCACCCTCGGCCGAGTGTACGTCCGGCAAATCCTTTTCTCTTTTTTTCGTTTGTTTGTTCACGACGAATTCCTCGAAGAATAGGTCTGATAAGTAGCAATCGTGTGCCTGTTTTTTCGGACGAAAGGGGCCTGATTTTTTTTTTTTTTTCCCCTTCCACGGCGAATGCAGGAAGGGTGTGTGAGGAAGAGGGGGGTGGGGGTGGGGGGGGGGGGGGCGATGAGGAGGACAGGGGGCTGCTGTGTGGTGGGGGGGGGGGGGGGTGGGACGAGCGTTTGTTGGGGGGCAGAAATCGGCTCGCAAGAAAATTGGGCCATTCAGAGGATCCTTCGCGAAGGTGGACGGGGGGGAGGGGGGGGGAGAGAGGGGTTAAAAGAGAAATGAAAAGGAGAAAAAAAAAATCAAAAGTGGACACAATGCACAGTGAGGGTGGCGGGCGGCGCGTCCAAGCGAGGACGACGGGAAGACCATTTTGTGGCCACGCTGAAGGGTTCAATGAAGGCAGTGGTTATTTATAGGACGGTGGTGGTGGTGGTGGTGGTGGGGGGGGGGTGGGGGGTGGGGGAGGTAAAAAAAGCAGCGAGGGTGGCGCAGCGGAGGCTCCGACCGAGGCGAGGCAAAAAACGGGTGGGAACGGCGAACGGACGGGGGGCGTCCGTCTCGGGCCTGGCCCCCCCCCCCCCCCCCCCCCTCCGCTCGCCGGGCGCAGCCTCTCCCGCTCGGCCGTCGAACGGCTCTCCAGTCTCGTTGGCCCGGGCAACAGCGTTTGCAAAATGGCTGCTGCGGGAGGCAGGAAAACTTTGAGTGGCAGCGGCGGCCCGGCACTGGCCGATGCCGCGGCTCCACGCGCTCCCCGAGATCCGCTTCAGCCGAGGCTGACCTTTTTTGGTATTGATTTCTGGAGATTCAGACGTTGTTTTCCGCGGCCCGAGATGAAAATCTCTCGGAGGGGGGGGGGGGGGCGTCGTGGGGGACCTCTCTCTCTCTCTCTCTCTCTCTCTCTCTGTCTCTCTCTTTGTGTTTTGCCTCCTTTTCCCCCGGCCGTGCTAAATGGGCCGCGGGCAAAATGAGAGGAGCGCCTTTCCGCCTGCCGCACGTTTGTTTTTTTTGTCCCCTGGGAAGACCTGCAAAGATCAGCCTTAACGGGCAGCTTTCGTCAGAATGGTAGATTTTGCCCCTCTCGAGGAGGGAGGGACGTGGCTTCCTGAAAGAGGGACTTTCAGGGCTCTGGTCCAGTGCGGGGTGCGGAGGTTGTCTCTATGGAGACCTGTGTAATGAGCGTTGCTGCAGTGTGAGCTCCGGGCTGGAGCAGCACTGCGCTCTGTTCAAGTGACCCCCGGTCCTGCCTCCGACACTCACTCCTAGCGACTGTCATGTGGAAGCCTCTTTTCATTTTCACATTCTATCCCTTATGTCAATATTTGATCAATCGTATGGCTTCTGTCCGCTCGTTTTCCCTCTGGCTGTTGAGACTTCCAACAATATTTACATCTTTTTTTGTTTTTCGATTCTAAGCGGTTAAGGCCGCGGATCGAGCTTTGCATTAGGTATTTATGAATATCCCCCAACTGTACAAACTCCATTTTGTCCTGAATTCCTGTTTGCCAGGATGAGGACACATTTGCAAGCTCATCTGCAGTGGATATAAACAATTCACCACCGTGGAGAGTGAAATCTGCTGTAGAGTTCACTTTGGTGGTGCTCGAGCTTTTAAAGGGCCCTCGCAGAAGTGTCTATTAAAACCTAAATGGAATGGGAGCAACATATTCCGGTTATGAAGAGATAAAATTGGGGAAATGGCATAATGTTGTTTTTTTGCCCAGCTACGCCGGGGGGGAAAATCTGACACACGCTCAATTGGACACTAATAAGCTGTGTAAATATACAGCGAAAGCCGCTCAATTGGCTCTTAGCATCGTTCTGTGCATGCGTATTTTAAGCTTTCAATTTGGGATGGCAGGGGCCTGCCGGAGAACAAGGTGCCTCTTTTTATTAGGCTTTTTTTTTTTTTTGTGTGTGTTACTTAATCCAGATTTGAATGGTCATGATTAATGCAGGAGCCGACCCGACTTCATTTCCTCTGTGTTATGCAAAGGGAGGAATCTGGACGTGGGCTCCCCTCCGAGCGCCGCGCGGGACTCGAGTAGATTGAGGGCGCGAAACACACTCAGCGTCTGAATACCTGACACCATCGCTTAGGCGCTGCATTTGCTCGGGGACGGTCGAAGGCACAGAATTAATGTCGTCATGGTCAGACATCGCAATAAATCATGCAAAGAGGCGCGGGGTCGGTCCGTATCATCACACTCGTGCTTTATACTCGTGGATCTCCGACAATTAAGAGCAGCGGACTGATTTCAACCCCCCCCACCCCCCCCCGTCCGTCCGTGGTTTACGGACCCGTTCGGAGGAGAAATCTGCCTTTTTATGCGTCCCGTCGGCGCGATGATCAGGAGTGCGTTCCCCGGCCTCTGCCGCTCGTTCGTTTCGTCCGGGCCCCTTTTGGTAAAAGTTTCGGAGTGCGCCTTCGGGATCGGCCCGCCAGCGGCTCGAGCGTGATTGACATTTTAGGTAAAGGTCCGGGGCCCGGTTAAATGTCGGACCGCTCAATAAGGCACACGGCCGGGCCAAGCTTACTCACTCCAAGAACAACGAGCCACCGTCGAGCCCCCCGGCACGGTGTGCAACTGCCCCCAACTGTCAAGACCCCTACCACGTTAGAAAAGAACATATATGTGTTTCAAGCGGACAGATAGCAGCGTCTGCTATCGTCTGCTATCGTTGCACCCACCAACCGGAATTTGCAAAAGCGTCATTTCTGACTGTTCGTGGTGCTTGAAGAGAGACGTACGTTCGGCCTTCGCGCGCACCTTGACTCACTTGACACTGTGGGGCTACGTTTTCGACTTGACGATCCCCAGCCGAAACGGCCGAGGGCCTTGAAGGTCACATGGGGGCCCACCGGGGGAAGGAGGGCCCGCGCCGACCGGCGTCTTTTGGTTCACACCTGTCACTTCGCGTCCGGCCGCGGCGGCTTGACGGAGTCGCAGGCCGCTCACGTCAGCGGACGAGGGCGCCCGGCCCGGCGCAAAGTAGGCCACGGCCGATGCTCGCGTCCCGCGGGGGGCTCGCGGCCGCGCCCTCGCGTTTATTGTCCCTTCGCGTTGGGACGAAAGCGGCATTCTGCGGCCTGAAAATGCAACCTGAGGCGAAACTCTAAAAGTCGAGACGCTTCCGTTTTATACGTGAGAGAAACACTTTGTCACTGATTATCTGAATTACGGTCGGAGCTTATTCTTTATCGAATAGCCCCCCCCCCTCAAAATGAAAGGATACGGGTCGGAATAGGTTTTTTTCCCCCCTCTCATTCTGTTTAATTGGACTTTTAATGGACTCCTCCAATCGCACTTGGATGCCATGGAGGTCAAAATGTTTGCGCCCGTTCACGGGGTGGGGCTTGTGCCTTCGCAGCTTTGCCGTTCAGATGAGAGTAAACTCAAGCATATGTTAATGGGTGCACATTGAACTGTTAAAGGTTTCATTTAACCCAGGCCGGAATGCTTAAGGAGATGATGGTGTGTAGTGAGGCGGAACGAGGGGGGAAGCGAGGGGGAAGAGGAGCGCAGTCAGCTTGTGCTGCGTGGTATCTAAAGCTCAAGGAATCGCATCTAATCGGGGTGGCCCTCCATGCAGAAACGCAGCTATTTTAGGACCTTTGCAATGTAGTTATCCTGCTGGACACTGACCAAGAATCGGCTGTGGTATTCGCATGTGTCAGAGAAAAAAAAAAGGCAAGATTTTTTAACAGTTTTAACAGTTGTGACGCAAAGTGTTGCACATGCAAGGCCCCACATTTCTACTGGTGTAAATGACTGTACATAGCTAGTATACATAGTACCTTATAGTTAGTTAGTTAGTTAGATGGTATAGTAAGATAGTTTGGAAAGACCTTTGTGCTTCATAATGAGCTGAACGCGAACTGTGCTGCAGCAGACGTGCGAGCATCGTATTGACTTATCAAATGTTGGCAAAGCATGGATTTGAATTGAACGAGGTCGAGACAAAATGGGGTAGATGAAAAAAAAGAAGACCTGCGGCCATCCCAAAGTACTACAGCAGCTTTTTACAGACCTTCGAGACAGTTGAACGTCTTACCCCCCGCAAAAGACGGAAAAGATCGCCCCGGGTGAATTTGCATCCAAAGGCGGGAATTTTACCCTGACATTTTTCATCACAACGAGGCAACCCGGTGCCCCTCTGTAATTGGGATAGAGACGCTTATTAGCGGAACTCATTTGACATTTTATGCGACGCGCCTTTCTGGCGTCCCTGCGAAACGGCTTGGCCCGGGAACGCTGACCTCGGCGTCGACGGTCAGGGCGTGGAACGACGGGCCGCGGCCCTGGCGTCGAGTCCACTGGACCGCTTGCTTAAGGAGATGACAATTAGCGGCGGTATTTGTGTCCGTGAGGCCTCGATCGTAAAGTAGGGCAGTAGGTTAATGCTGCGCCGGCGCAGGTACGAGGCAAGAAGTGTGGACCGAGTTGAGTTCGGGCCGCTGCGTAGGAATAAGGGTTAGGGTTAGGGTTAGGCCGTATACCCTGGACGTATTCTTCAGATTTGAGACTGCAGGATCTGCTGCAATCCCAACAGATCCGCCGAGCTATCATTGTAAGGTCCGAGGATATCGGACCAAATGAGAAGAATCGAAGCATCGTGAGTTATGTTGGTGTGCAATCAGTTCGGTTTTCAAATAGTAACCCATGTTACCTGCCAACGCGCAGTCATGAGGCAGTATGACCTTCGCAGGGAGTTGGGAGTGAAGCAGATACACACTCACGGCGCTTCGACCTGACTCCAGAGATCAGTTTGTCTTGATTCTGACATTTACGTTTGCATGCACATTAAGTCATTTAGAAGACGAGAGAAACCAAAAAAAACCACAATGTCGAAGCTACAGATATTTGAGTGGAGCACATTGACCATAATGCTAACCTTACATTACATTACATTACATCTTACACTTCAGTGGCTTTCCTTTCGGCTCGCGCATCAAGATATGGCTGTATGGAAGTCACGCAGTATCTGGAAACTATATCACAGAGGGACATGGTGCGATTCCTGTGTTCATTTGGCGGCCCCCGCACTGTAAACTGAACCTTTGCTGCTGTTGTGCAGTTGCGGTCGCTCTCCGGAGAGAAGGTTGTTGTCCGGGGTGATGGAATTGCTCGCCAAACAGCCAACGTAGAGCCTCTCCCCGTTGGGGTTTGGTCCACGTGCTCCTTACATGTGATGCATGGACGCATAGATACCTGTCTGAGCTGTGTGTGTTTGAGAGGCAGGGGAGGAATTAAGTAACAGAGCTTACAAAGCACCTTAATAGTGGATGTGCGACTTTGAGAAAACATTTACTATACAATTCTTAGTCGAAAATGCAGAAAGCCGGTGCACTGCAGTGGTTGCTTCGGGTATCTTATGTCATTCGGTCGCATATGCATCGATGGTTAAAAATCTGTGATGTTTAAGAAACGAAATACAGGTGAGATTTAGCTCATCATTTCACCCGACGCCACGAAATGAAAGCAAACTGCCTATCGCACAAACAGTTTCTTCCCCTTATTGGTAGCTCCCAATATGGTGACCTGTCTGTTTTCTTAGATGCTAACGTTGCACATCCAAATAAAACAAGCGTAAGGTATGAAAACAGACACATAGCATAAACACCCAGTCTGAACCTGGGTGAGCGCTCTAAGTAGGCTGGGACTTTTGTTAAACCGGGTCCGTCTCAATGGACAAAATGTTTCAAAATAGAAAAAAAAAAACAAAAAAACACGAGTAGGTCAATAAATGCGATTCTTACAATGGTCATTTCCTTATGTTAAACTGTAATAGACATGAGCCACGTGAGCCACTGGGGGCCTCACGGGCAGCCTCTCTGCCCTGCGCCCGGCTATTGGTCGTGTTCCTCAGACATAACCGCGGCCCGCTGATTAGCATTCAACGTCCGGGCCCGCTCCTGCAGCCTGAAATGTGTAACATTTTCAAACATTCTGGCAAATGTTTCATTAAAGCGTTGTCACCCCCCCCCCCCCCCCCCCCCCCCCCCCCCCGGCTCCGTTCGGCTTCCGTCTCCACTCTATCAGGCCTTCCCCAGAAGTGATTATGCTAATTGCTGTTTGATCAGATGATTAAATTATAATTTGATTAATCCCGGGCGCTAAACGCTCCGAGTGCGCTGCTATGTGTTTTGCTGCCTGCCGGTGTTTGCAGAGCCCCCCTCGGCGCGACACACACAGTCCACGTACAGGGACGGGGGGGGGGGGGGGGCGGGGGGAGGGGGTTGGGGCGACGTATGTAGGGCTGCATTGGGAGCTGGCTACGAGCATGAACGAAACACAGCTTTCGATGTACCGCGGTCGGGTAATCGCGGAGAACACGGCGATTAATAAGGGAGCGCTCATCGGTGTGCGGACCGAGCGCAGCTCTAATGCAGAGCGCTGCCATTTTCCCAGCCGTTGCCTGTGTCTGCTACTCCCAATTGGCTGCGTATCCATCAGGGTGATTTATAATCACCGGGCCCCCCCGTAGGAGTGAGCGACGAGGGCTCCTACGTTCCGCACGGGGCGTAGTCTTGTTGGGCTCTCCGATTGGGAGCCGAGGTTTAGCGAGGTTTCTGGAGAAAAAAAAGGAAAGAGAAGAATAGAAAAAAAAAGGAAAATCACCCACACATTGGCTGGCTGTGTGTTGTGCCTCGTGGCGATGAGGGAGGAGTCTCCAGCAGTGGGGTTAGCGAAGATGAAATAGTCTCGCCTTTGAGGCAAATGGAAGGCTGTGTGTGTGTGTGTGTGTGTGTGTGTGTGTGTGTGTGTGTGTGTGTGTGTGTGGAGGGGTGGGGGGTGGTGGTGGGGGGGGGGGCAGGGAAGGAAAGGAGGGAGGGGAGAGAGTGCTGGTGGGTGGGGTGATGGGGGCAGGGGGAGCGGTGGTGGTGGTGGTGGTGGTGGTGGGGGGGGGTGGGGGGTGATATTTTTCCGAGGCGCGCAGGAGCATCGCTGTGAGCGGAAGAGGCGGCGGCCGCGTCTAGTCATCTGACCCACAATCCCATTTAACCCCCCCAGACTTTGATTTGCCCTCCACTGTCAACTGCCGGCGCGCTCCGCCTCTTTGTCTCAACCCCCCGCTAATGGCTTTTGTGCTCGCCCCGAGACGACGCAAAAGCACCGAAACGAGACCACGTTCCTCCTTTTTGCAGCCGGTTTCAGGCCCAGTAAGGGGGGAACAGGCGGAAGAATATCCAAGCTCTGGACCCGATTGACGCAGCGCCTTCTGAACTGGCAGAGCCCCGTAGCGCCGCCGGATGGGCCGCTTGTTTTGCAGAACACCCTCCAGTGCATTTCGTATCCGACCGCACTCTCACCACCAAATGCAAATCAGCGTGGCTAGGGCCCGCAAATGGACGACAAGAGGGCGGGCTGCAGCCCACCACGTGGCTCAACCTCCTGCACGGACAGTGTCAGCGGACACCTCAGGCCCCCGCCGCTCGACGTCATAGCATGACGCGGCTTGTGTTCGGGTATTGAGTCGCGTGAAGGTGTCCGGACAGGGGTGGCGACAGCTATCCTTCGGCCGGTTAGCAAGGCCCCATTGTTGCTCCCGTAATGGAAGAAACGAGGGAACTGTGATTGGTAATTGCAGTGATCGTAACGGAAATGACGCTTGGTTTTTTTTTTATAGCCGCATAAGTCTCGCCTCACAATTGGCCAAATGCTCCATCTGTATTGCTGCTTTTTCTTTTCTGGAAACCATAACCTCGGTCCTCCCATCGCTGTGCTACCGTGTCTATTTAGAAATGTATCCCGGTTTCTTTTATGGAACTCTTGATGTTTGAGCGCATCTTGCCCAGTTTCTTCCACGTCACTTTTGTGTCACGTCACTCTTCTCTTTAAGAAGTCACAGCAACGATGGAGGAGATGGACTTTTCAGCGCTACCTGAACTTATGTGGATGTTCCTCGGTGGCATTTTGGCCAGCGGTATTCCCAAGCTGCATTTCATCGATCTCAGTCTTTCACGTTTCATGTATTCCTGGCCAGATCCAGATCCAGTCAAACATTTTGTAGTCGCATTTGTATGCACAGCATGAATGTACAGTAAATGTGTTACATCAACCAAAATATAACTCAGAGACACATAAACGGAATCCTAATGCTGTGTTCACACACACACGCTAGTTGGTATTCCCGAAAACATACACAGCTATGCGTCACTCTATCTAAACACTGTTCAATACAAGAATTCCAAAAATGTAAATATGAAAACCGGCGCACGTTGGAAATCTCTTGAGGGAATAATGCTCAGGTTGTATTGAAAATCCCTTTGGATGCGACCGTCACTGTATGTTCACTGCTCCTCTGCTGTTCTGTAGCATAACATGTAGAAGATCTGTCAGCCAAGCTGTCCGCCTTACTGCTTCAGCTAATCTCCTCGTTCATCCCTCCCTGCTGGGTTTAATGTCCTCTCTCTCGACTCACCTGAGTTCCAGCTCCCCCCCCCCCTCTCTCTCTCTGTCTATCAGCCGCGTTAGAGTTGCACTTGACAGTATAGCGAGCCGAGGTGGGAGGAATTTTACTGAAATAGAAATAATGCCTCTTTCCTGCTCTCCAAAAGCATGCACAGTGCAGATTGTGCTGGGATGTGTTACATGCAAATTTGAGTCAAGTGCCGCAGAGCTGCTTAGACAAGAAAGTCAATAACGGCTCCGGCTTAAAAATCCCCTCACTAAAAATATACTGTCGCAATTTGTTGAATGATGAGACAAGAACGGGAATTTTTACATCGACGAGCCTTGGGGGAAGTCCATATTTTGCCCACTTTGACATCGTTTCCGTGAGTGACGCATTTAGAGTCGATGTTAATCTGCAAGAATGTCCATCACTGTACCATTTTAGAGGCATAAAACCAGAATGGAAGCAAAGCTTAAACTAGTATCTGCAGTTTAGCAACTCAAGTGAAGGGGTTTTGAACAAAAGCCTAATTTAAACGGAAAAACCTATTGGAAAAGCAGAGGAGTCTGTTCAGTGGATGTTGAGATAAGAAGGTAAACAGTCGACGGAGCCTGAAGACATTGTCCTCTGGGTAATTTAAATCTTTCCGCCAAATTGGGGTAAGCCATCGGGATAATCTGTTTTGCGAGAAGCGGGATTATTCATCATTCGCCACCTCGGCCTGGAGTAACGTTTTGCGTCCCGTGAACACCCCCGCTGTGGGCTCAAACGGGCTGGTCCACGGCGTCTCGGGAGCTCTGGGATGTACCGCTGTCAACATCCAGCTCTGACTCACATTTGGATGCCCACGTGGAACACTGTTACAAGTCGCTACGTCGGCTACATCCTGTCCCTTCAACGCTGCGTCGCTTGAGTGGGGTAATGGAGCGTTATGGGGGCCTCGTAGGGTTGTTTTTACCTCTCCCGTCCTTTCCCTTGATGTGCCTCCGCGCATTAGCAGCTCACGTTTGTTTACATCCTCGCAGGAGATCCTCCTGTTCACTCCTTGGCCGCCCCCCCCCCCCTCCTCCCCATGCCGTCGCAGTCGATTTGCGGTATTTGTCCATTTCCACCTCGACGATGGAACTGATTAAGGTCTTCAAAGCGCCCGGCGCATGGGAACACCCCCCCCCCCCCCCACCCCCCCACCTCCGCCGTTGGCGCTCATGCAAATGAGCGTTCATATGCATCAGCTAACCCACTTCACAGCGACTCGCGCCTCGGCCCTCCGGAGGGTTGACATCAGAGGAGGGGTATCATTGTTTTACATCGGCGCTCCGCGGCACCGAGTGCGCCCCTCGACATTATTCATGAGGGCAAAACGGGAGCCCGTGATTCGGGAGAACGAGGGGACCCCTGTACTGTGATCTGCATCTCCGTGCAGCCCGTCTCCTTTGCCGCTCAGTGTGTACACCCCTGGGGCAAGAGGGGAGGGGGGGCGGCGGGGGGGGGGGGGGGTAGTAGCGGAGGGGGCATGGATGCTTACTCACTGTCATCATGAGGCCGTCCTGTCCTCCACCCCGTCTCTAACCGAGCCCCCACCACACCCTCACTAACACGCGCGCGCGCACGCACACGCGCACACACTTCTGCACTCTCCCACCCCCCACCCTCGTCCTCCCCGGGCTGTCTCTGCAGAGCCCTGCCTTAATTACCTGCATTGCCTGCCATGAGCTGTCAGTGTGGCTCAGTGCTCGCTTGCCCCAGTGGAGTTGCCCTAATGTCTCGATGCCGGGTGCCCACTGTAGCGCCGCAGAGATCCCTGACCTGGTGGGGGCCATACTGTGGCTGAGAGCCAATTGGACTGCAATCATTAAATACATTAGAGGCCTGGGGCAGAGGATGCATGCGGCCGTGAATCGCTACTTCGGCGTGGAAAAAAAGCCGAGGCAAAAGATAGGGAAAGGGGTGAAGTCCTGGCTGACATTTTGGAATCATGTGAATTTGATCATTTCAAAGAAAACAACAACAACAAGCAACCGCTTGGCCACCGCCACGTACGGTTGATTAATGTTGTTCGGCCGAGGTAAACACGCAGGCTGCGCAAAAAGCTCCTGACACATCAGCGGGCTAATGCACACGCTAATGCACGGGCCTATTTGTGTCGTGGGTTAGTGGGCCCTGTATTGATCAGACGTTTACTTAAATAAATTGCTCGGGTAGTTTGGGAGCAACCGCTGATGGGGATCGTCGGAGCGCGGGCTCGCGGCTCCGCTCCAGCGGCCCGGCTGCGCATTGCTGTGACGGTGGAAGGCCCCTTGAAGGCCCTCGTTTATTCTTCTGCCATCTGAACGCCGGCGAGGGGCTACGTAAACGCCGCAGCGCGTCTGCAGGCCGGCGTCTTCCGTTCCCGGTTGGCTCCGACCGCCTGCCTCGTCTCGCCTGTCAGAGAGGTCCACGTCAGCCTCCGCGTCCGGGGGGCCCCCCCCCCGGGCATCGGCGCTCATCCCCCGCATCCCCCCTGACACGCCTGCGTGCACTCTCCTTGACCGCGGCGCGTCCCGCGCCCTTGAGCTCCCTACGCGCGGCGCACCCCAGGCGCACGCTGCATTAGGCGTCGCCTCCCATCCCCCGTCAGGCGCCTGAGCGGGGGGGAGGGGGGGGGGGGCGGGGGCCGCCAATAGGTGTTGACACCTGGCACCGTGCCGGCCGGGGGGGCACTGTGCGAGCCAGCCGCCGTCCCCCCCCCTCCCCGTCCCCTCCTCTTGGGGGTCCGCAAAGACGGAAAGCGCAGAGAAAGAGAGGTCCATCAATTATGCAACGGCGGCATTCATATTTGAACGCGATCGCTTTTTCCTCTTTGCGGTCCGGGCTCATGGAGAAGCGGCGTTGATTGAGACGAGGGTCTGCCGCCGGTGGACATACGGCGAGCGCGTCCGGGATTCCACCGCGACGGCGCGCGCGTGATGCCGACGCTGCGGCGGAAGGACCGGCAGATTTCAGAATCGGAACGATCTGGTTGATCCGGAATGTCCACGGCGCAGTGGGAGACGGGTCTCCAGAACGAACCTCGCACTTTTGAAGCCCGTTAGATAAGCCGTCGCAAGGTGGAGGGGAGGTTTGCTCCAGAAGTGAGACTCGCTATGGGACAGGAATCCTGTGAGACGTGCACCAAACCCCGAATCTGACTGACCGACTATTGATGAGGGTCCAGACAAATCTTTCACAAAGGTTCGGCCTGGTCTTTTTTGTTGATCCCATTCCCGTGTCCTCAGCCGTATCGATGGATTCTCACGAGTGCGCCTCTTCCCTCCGCATTGCATATCTCCGCGGTGCACATGTGCTACGTCGGCGTACACACACGTTACGTCTTACTGTCTTGTGACAGCCGTTAAGCAGATTATTATTCAACGGTGCCCCGCACAAACGCACTTGATGACAGCCGGCAGCCACCCACATGCCGTCTCTTGTGCTTGCGAGAGCGAGCGTTGTGCTGAACTGCGCCGGTTGGTCTCGGGATGTTGATTCACAACGGAACGTTCGGATGATGTTGTGATTTCCGCTTCATTAGATAATCCTCAGCCGAGAGTCGGAGGGAACATAGATGGCGAGGGGTGGGCGCCGTTGGGACGATTCCAGTGCGTTGTCGGACAAGGGCTGCGGGTGAGGCCCAGCGGTCCTGGGCTCTGCTTGGTTCTAGACGTGCCCTGGAGCGTTTTTAAATCGAGGTCGAGCGGGTTTTTAGTTGCGGGTACTTGTGAAGGTCCGGGGGATGACAAACACAGACAAACGGGGGCGGCCCGTGGGCAGCGGGGCCCAGTGTTGCACACAGGCTTCCTCTCTGGCTTCCCCCCCCCCCCCCCTTTCCCCCCCCTCACATGCCCTCATTGACTTATTTACTTATTTATTTACTTATTTACTTATTTATTCAGCCCGCGCATCCTCGCGCTAAGGTGGGATGAGCCGGAGCGCTCGAGATGGAGTCAGAGAGGCGAGAAGGAGAGGCGAAGGTCAGAGGGGAACGCAAGCAAGACGAGGCAGAGCTGGCAACCGGAGGGGGGAGAAGGGAAAGGGCTGAGCAAAAGAGAGTCCTCCTTCGCAGGTCTTATGGGATATAGCTAAGTTGGAGCTTGCCTTTGACCTCTGTCGTGCCATCTACGCCCATCCGCCTCCCTTTTCCGTGCAGTCTTTTTTTCTCTCCGCCTGTCTGTGTTAACTGCAGCTGGTGTGTCACTATGGAAGTGCTTTCCATGCGGGGCCCGGCCGCCCTTCCACTCAACCCCCACCCTCACTGTTTTCCTCGGCACTGCGCTGAAAAATAAATGCGCTCCCACCGTATCCATCTGAACTATCGGGATCTGGCAGGGTCCCGTGTCCATCAGGCTCTCGCGTCTTAAGGAATCAGCCACCCGGAAATGGGCGGCGGCGGCGGTGGAGGTGGTGGTCTCAATTTTTTATGAGTCGGTGCAAAGCGGCTCGAGACAAAAGCAGTTATGAGGTAGCCTCCCTCCTCGGCTCAGTCACCTTCCGAAGGCAAAACGTGGCCTCGGTTCGCACCAAGGCCTGTGCTAACGAGGAGTGCGAACGTAGGTCAGATGATTAGGAGGAGAGCAGATCGTCGCATCGGTGACATCTGTCTTATTGACTCCACTTAGGGGAACGCTCGACCAAACCATGTCCGTTAAGAGAAAACCCGGACAGCAAGATTGCTGAAAGAGTCTTTGTTAGATTTCATTATTCCATAGTGTCTTTGTGGACACGTCTTCCGTCTCGTGTTTTATCATGGAAACCTCAGACGTTTACCTGGGCTGCCTCTTATCATACGTCCATCTCTTTGGCGCTCTTCCTGCGGGGCGGGGGGGGGGGCAGTCCGAGGAGACTTCCCGTTTCTTTATTTCTGAGGGTTAGAGTTTCGCCGCACGACTCGTCCCACAAAGACCTGGCCGAGGAACGGAACGACTGATGTCGCCCCGGTAGACGCCAAAGAGCCGTCTGAAGAAGTGTAACATAGCTTTAGAGTAATGAGACGCATGTTGAAAACGTTCTGTGGGTACTCTCTGGTTTCCTCCCACACTCCAAAAGCATGTATAAAGGTTGCTGGAAAAGCCCCACGGGGTGAATGAGAGAGCAGCTGACTGGAGGAGACCTGTCCAGGGTGTGTTCCCTACCTTCGCTCCAACCGATTGACTATTTGTTGCCTCGGTTGAGCTTTTTGGATGCGGACGATGAACGGCCTGCTCCGGAGCCGGATGGAGTTAATGGTCGGGAGACAGTCAGCTGCCCGCCATTCAGAACAGATGCTTCCCATTCCATGATCGTTTCGGTGGCAGATTTTCCCACTTGAGAAAGCCACCGGCAAGCTGTTACTCTCCGCGATCGCGTAGCCACAAATTAGCCCCTGATAAGTTCTGCGCGGACCGCCCGTCACAAACGGGGACAAATGGGGATTCGGTGAAGTGGCACGTCAGCGTTTGACCGAACTCCAAAACCTGTCAGTAGCCGGAGTAGCTGGAGTGGAAAGCCGACTTGGAGCCAGAGCTTTCCCTGTGTCTCCTGCCACCTCTGGGGGAAGAAAACCGGTGTCTGCTAGCTGTTGACAGCCACAGCCGCTCGCCTTTCAACACCTCGGGGCCCGGCCCCGCCGCGAGCCGCACGTGTGAAGTGAGCGCGGCCCCGGACGTGCCGAAACATGTGTACGCCGCGGTGTTTGTTTGCCTGCCGTAACAGGTCTGAGCGAGCGGCGGGTGGAAGTGGCCGGTGATTTGAGCGCGCTCATTAGGAATTTATGAAGCGCTAAAATGTTTTGGTCTCCGGGGAGGGGGGATTGGCAGCTGTCGCGCAGGCGGGCAGGCGACGGGAGGGGGGAGAGGGAGCGGGAGAGCCTGTGACAGAGAGAGAGAGGGAGAGAGAGAGAGAGAAAGATAGAGAGAGATAGAGATAGAGAACAGAGGGAGAGAGAGAGAGAGAACAGATTGGAGCCATGCTGTAGATACGAGTGTGGAAGGGAATACACCTTTAATCATCCCATGACAGGGAAATTTCGAGCATTTGAAAATAAAGACATTTACTGTAGGTGGTTGACCCGGTTTGCAGAGTAGCGCTCTGTACCCTTTCTGACCCGTAGCACGGCTTAGTCACTCTGCAAATTTTGCTCTTTTTTTTTATCCCGCAGCTCACCAATTAAAACAAATCGGGCCACTACATTTTAGTGTCTGCATTTACTATCCGCGGTAAAACTGCTCAGCCCGGCTACCTCAGTATTTATCAGGGAACATTTCGTTTTATTATCTTTATATGCATATGTATTCGGCGATTTAGCCGCCGAGCTAAGTGCTAAGTACTCGCTGGCAAGTGCTCGGCGTCTGGTGCGGAAGCCACGGCTTGTCTGATGCAAACTGCATTGTCAAGCAGGTGAACACGTGTTCTATTCTACATCTATTTTTGTCACCGCATCAAAAATATTTAATGTTTAGTTTTTTTAGTTTGTTTAACATCCACTTTTTTTGCATAAACAAAATACAAGTCCAACAGTTTTTCCGTGGTCTGAGCCCTCGCCTCCAAAGACGACAGGCACAGGGGTAGTATAATGATCGATAAAGCCATGAATAAACAGTGCTAAACTGCTGAAAAACAAACAAAAGAAAAACCAAAACAAACATTGGTTGGGTTGATCCAGAGCCGGAGCAACTCCTGCATTACCTGGACGCACTACAGACAGAGATGGTGACCGATATGAGTGACGCAGTAGAGGCGCAGAGGGTCCTCTGGGATATTTCGTAAAGCGGCGGGAGTCCCCCACCCTGCCTTTCGGACCCAGCCGGTGTGCGTCCCCTGGCTTGCCGCCAGCGGTGTGGGTTGTCCGTGACGGCGAAGGGTCGCGTTGTCAGTCTTTACCTGACGCTGTGACTCACCACCGGGGGGGAAGTGCGTCACGTTGCGCCGGCCCGCCTCGTTGGCTAAGCGCATCCCGGCGACTCGAGCGACTTGACGAAGGTGTGGACGCAAATCAGTTTGTCGGGAGGGAACGCGCGGTAAAGGGGACGAATAAAGCCTGGAAAAAGCCATTGCGATCCTGTCGGTGCCCAATGTATAGTGTCTGCGCTTCAGATGGCGACTTGAGCTCGAATAACGACGAGCTTTTGCGCGCACGTTTACCCCGAGGAATCGCCACTCAAGGTCTCGGGTGCAGGAAGGCGGATTGTTTTTGAATGATTTTTTTTTTAGGGCTAATCTATTGGTTCCACGGAATCGGCCGCTCGGTGAAGGGACGGCAAAGGGAAAATGGAGCCCGAAAGCGAGATCCCCCCCTCGTCCCGAATCGCCCGATCGGAGTGGATTCGTTTTTATGCACGCGGCGGAGGGTGCTGCGGGCGTGGTCCGGCCCCTCCGAGCCCGGCCGGCCGGCTGAGTTCGGAGGAGAAAGCAGGATAGCACGATTCTGCCCAGTGTAACAGCCGCCCTGTTATGTGGTGGGGCTTTAACAATGGCGGGCCTCGGCGTGCCGCTTTAATTATTTAGGGACGTCTGCCCCGCCACGGTCGGTTTGGATAGGAAGCAGGAGGAAAAAAGCATTCCTATTCCCGGTCTGACGTCTTGTCTTGTTCTCTCCCTTTCCCTCCCCTGCAGTTTTCTGTGAAGATCTACGTTCCAGCTTATATTTTGTCAATGCATCTGTGCAAGAGGTAGTGTTCGCCAGCACCACAGGGACATCGGTGCCCTGTCCCGCCGCAGGTGTGCCCCCTGTCTCACTGCGCTGGTACCTGGCCACCGGCGAGGAGATCTACGACGTGCCAGGGATCCGCCATGTGCACCCCAATGGCACGCTCCAGATCTTCCACATCCCCCCGTCCAGCTTCAGCAAGCTCATCCACGACAACACCTACTATTGCACAGCGGAGAACCCCTCAGGGAGAATCAGGAGCCAAGATGTCCACATTAAGGCTGGTCAGTGAACACTCCTACCGCTTTCTCCATTGTCCGTCCGGACAAAATGCTTAACGTGCTTGTCTGTTCCCCCCCCCCCCCCACCCGCTCCCAGTCCTACGAGAGCCCTACACTGTCCGGGTGGAGGACCAGAAAGCCATGAGAGGCAATGTGGCGGTCTTCAAGTGCATTATCCCTGCCTCAGTGGAGGCCTACATCACTGTTGTGTCCTGGGAGAAAGACACAATGTCAATCAACGCTGAAAGTAAGTCCCGGCACCTTTCTTCATCATCAACAGCCCCAGAGTCATGGTAGTGTGACATCAGCAGTCACTTGCAGAATAGGATTGCATTTTGCCGAGGCTAGCCATGATTTCTTTGAGAGTTTGTGGTAATAAACCTGACTTGGATGTGAACTGGAAGTTGTACATTTTCCCAATTTGATTTCAGTATTTGTACACAGATATCACAGCAAATGAGCACACGTTTGTGTGCCTGCATGTCAGATCTGTTGAATGGCCCAACTGCACAAAGTACTGAAATGCGATAGTTTGTGTGCCGCGTGATAGTAAGCACTCTTGCCATGATTTCGACGGAACAACTGGCAAGAAAGGAGGATACGTCACGTAAATCTAGACACGGACACAGAGATGCCACCCTGTTGTTAACAGTGCGGCTGGACGGAGGGCGAGGTTTACCACTGCGATTCAACGACGACTAAAGTGAAGCGTTTCTGGGCTCCCGGCCCTGTACGCTGAGCTTTGCGACCGCGGAGACTGTGGGTAGATGGTCTCTTCGCGACTGTTTACGCACAGGGCTGGCCCACACCGGCCACGACGGGTCTGTGTCTGCGTGTACAGTCGGTCTGACCCTCCCTCTGCCTGGTCCTCCACGGGCCGCCGTCCCTGTCACTCAGTCTCGGCGTATTGACCCACTTCCGCGGCTGATAGGAGGCGGCGGGCCGCGCACGCTCCGATCGTTGGGATCGCTTAAGTGGAACGCTCGCCCGCGACCGCGACCGTTTCCCCCCGCCCCGGGGGGCAAATTCGCTCTATGTGGGGCATTTAGCAAACTCAATGGACGAGGCCTAATGCCATTTTGTTTTGGGACGGAGGGCAAACGCTGGCCAGCGACGCAACCCCCCCCCCCCTTCCCCCCCTCCCCCGCCCCTACTTTCTGTTGACGTTTCACATTTGTCCGCTGAGGCGAAATCGGCCATGTTGGGATCTATAGCAATCACTTAATTGCCCATAAATGGATTCGCCGCCAGCGTGTTCTCGGATATCAGTGTGTCCGACGGCTTATGTTGCTGATGGAGCGTTCACTTTGTATTGTATTTGTATTTGTATTGGTATTTGTGTTTGTGTTTGTGTTTGTATTTGAGTTCCTTGGACCCGTGGCGGAATGGTTGGGACTGTTTCCTGTGACGTCAGTGATCTTCGGGAAAAGGTTTCGGCAGGGTCAAAGCGAAGTGTTTATCCCGAGCGATGGAAGTGGCCGCGTCCCTGGCTGTCAGCCATCCGGACGCTGTCAGGATGGCTGACAGCGCCCCCCCCCCCCCCCCCCCGCCCCCCACGCTGAATAATGGAAGACGCAAGCCTGCGAGTCCGCGGAGCAAATGGTCCTTATTCACGTCTCAGCGCTCCGTCCGTTCCGCTCGCCCTCCGCTGCGCGCGCGCTCTGAGTGCACTTTGTGTGCGCGGCGGCGGCGTCCGCCGGCACCACGTGCGTCCGTAACCGACAGCCCGGCGGGCGGCGGCGTGACCCCTGGCGCGGGCGCCGGGCGTTTCAATTTTTCATGGAAACAATATCGACACTCGGGCTCCCGAACAAAAAGTTAGCGAGATGCGGCTTTTCGCTCTCTCGCGCGCGCTGCCATGAATAATTGAGTCGACTCTTCGGGCGGGGGGTGGGGGGTGGGGGGTGGGGTGGCGTGACGTACGGGCCGCCCCTGTCGGACGAGGCCCAGCGGGTCTCACCGGGCCTAGGCCTCTCTGAGTAGCCGAACAAAGGCTCCAGAGGAGAGCCCCA
>CM055204.1:2866404-2881314 GCA_029224185.1 Karalla daura
GTGGGAGAAGGGGGAGTCGGCTGTGAATGGCTGCTCTTATCGCGTGCAGGCAGCTGCTGCAGTGTCTTTGAGAGACAGAGGGGCCGTCCGTGCATGCCACTCACTCTGCCTATTCACAGCTTCCCTCCCCTCTCCGCAGCCTCCTCGCTCCGTGTCCCTCTACCCCCCCCCCCCCCCCCCCCCCTTCCCGTCCGCGCTGCCTTATGCAGCAAGGAGGCGAGTGGAAGAGAGGACGGGGGGTGGTGGGGGGGTGGAATCATGACTCGGGCTCTGAGCGCAGACTCATGACCCGCAGGCCTCTGGATTTCACGTCCTGGCGATGATTCTCGTAGCCAGGGCCGGGCGTGGGCGCATCGCCGCGCCCGGCGCTCGATGGCTGGCGCCGCCGCCCGCTTGGCTCGACGCAGACACTTCAACATGCAAACGGCGGTTGTTCTCACGCGGCGACCGCCGAAGGCCTCGAACGTGGCCTCCGCCAGCCTCGTGAGGCTCGCAGATCTCTCTCTCTCTCTCCTCTCTCTCGATGGCGCGATTTGTTTTTTGTTCTCCAACAAAATCACTTTTTCAAGGCAACCGCAGGGAAGGATCCCACCCCCCCCCTCGCCCCCCGCTCTACGAGGCATATCAAAACTGGGAATAATGAAGTGAAACCATTCAGTGGCGAGCTGCTGCCAGTGGAAAAGGTATTTCCACCACTGGCCGCCACGGGAAATCACCTTGATAGATGGACGGCCCAGGCATCCGGGGGGGGGGGGGGCGATATCCCCGAGCAATGCGTGTTGCATGCAGAGTGCATTCTGGGATTTGCAGGCCCCCCGTCCCTCCCCCCACCCCCCTCCCATCTTCGCTCAGGTGCCCTGTCATGTATCGCGGCGGCGTTTTTCAAGCTGCGATATTTAACCTTGACTCAAAAGGGGAGCAGATGGCGAGAGAGGGACGGTTAGAGAATCGGCTCGGACCCGAGAAGCCCCGAGACGCTTCATGTGTCCGCCAAAGGCGACCGGGGGGGAGGTCTTTCCGTTTCATTTCTGGAGGGTTTTCCTCACGGAAATGTTTTCTCTCGCCGTCGGATCAATTTGTTTCAATCGGATGAATTCATTCGTTCGAGGTTAATTCATTCAAGCGGGCAAACCAAAAAAATACATTTTTGTAGCGTTCGTTATTTTAATTTTAAGGTTGTTTGCAATGAATTAGAAATAGATGAAAATGAGCAAAACAAAGAACCAAAAAAATGTTTTATATTAAAATATATATTATAATGTTTCACATAATTTTAGAAAATTAATTTTATTGAAAATATATATTTTTTTTGAATATATATTTTCAACAAAATTAAAAACTGATTGCATTAAATCGTTTTTTCTAAAATGTCAAGCTCATCATGTGAATTATTATAATATAATATATAATATACATGCTAAATCAGGAAATTCCCAAAATGTGCTAGTATTTATTTGTTCCATTTCGTGCCATCAAACCTTCAACATTTGCATTTATATTTTTAACTGGGGTCCCTTTAAGATCAAAACCGTTCCCCACTATTGTTATCCCACGTCGGGAAATGGATCCGAAATGACTCCGCGGCGTTTCGTTCGGGGACGTGCTCGCGTTCCAAACGGATCGCGCGGAAGAATTTCGAGGGAACCGAAAACGTGAAAACGGGGAGACAGACGTCCCTTCGGCCTGGCCGGCCGGCGTTGCTTTGTCCAAGGTGGGGAGACGTCCTTTTTTTTTTTTTTTTTTCTTTTTTGGAAACGCCCGTCTTTTAATCCTTTGGTTCCGCGCGGCCGGGGCGTGAAAATAATTCGGGGGGGGGGGGACGGCGAAAAATCGGACCGATGGGCGAAGGCACGAGGGGTCCCTCTGCGTAATCCACGCTAATCCGTGATGCGGAGGGAAGCGTCTAAAAATACCCCCGCCCTCGGAAGAGCCAACATGTTTAATTGCAACGTGCCGCTGTTGTTTCGTTTTTTTGTCCTTTTTTTTTTACGTCCGATTTGAAATCCACCGCAGTGCCTGACGGCCAAGGGGCGCCCGGGCGGTCGAACCCAACTCGGGCGAGGTGAATCCATTTCACCCCGATACAAGTTAGTCTAAATATTTTTGTTTCGTTTTTTAGTTTATTTTTTCCGCGCGTTTGTTGCCGCCACGACCCCCCCCCCCCCCCCCCCCCCCAGACGGCTTTTTTTTTCCCTCCCTCTCCTCCCTCTCTCCCGCACACGGTAAATAGTCATGTTGTTGCTGAGGGCCCGAGTTGACGCTGCCAGCGCCGCCCGATTGGCTGCAGCCTGCGATGACTCGCCCCGCGCCCGGCCAATGGGCTCCTCCCGCTCCTCCCCCCACCTCCCCCTCCCCCTCCCCGCCCCCCCCCCACCCTAAATAAATTGCCTGGAGAAATTGAACGAAAAAAAAAAAAAATTAGAGAGAAAGGGAGAGAGAGCCTTTCATCTAATTGAGAAGCTCATATTAGCTGTGGTGGGAAGATAAGCCCTCTCTCTCTCTCTCTCTCTCTCTCTCTCTCTCTCTCTCCCTCTCTCCCTCTCTCTCTCTCTCTCTCAGCGGCCATTAAGCTCACTGTATGTTCGCCAGTTTCTGCCTCTTCTTTTTTTTTTTTTTTTCCTCTCCACCCTCCTTTGGTTTTCATAAGCCGCAACCTCGGCGCGGTGCGCTCGGTGTCGCCGAGGTGCGGGCTCTAAGTTGTGTGTGTGTGTGTGTGTGTGTGTGTGTGCGTGCGTGTGTGTGTGTGTGCGTGTGCGTGCGTGCGTGTGTGCGTCATCGGTGTGTTTGGCAGGGGGTTATGCCGGCACACGTGTATGGCTCACCAAATGCAGGGAGAGCTGTATGCAAACACGCAAACACACACACACACACACACACACACACACACATCAGCCTCCTTCAAATACGCTGAATTTGAACTGCTTTTGACACGTCTGTACATTAATCGCAGCACAAATACGTAAAAAAAAAATAATACTTAAAAAAAAGAAGAAATTCAGATCATAGTAAAGAAATTAGGGCTATGTAAATACTCAGTGGAGGCCGTGAATCTCAAAGTGTGCGTGTCATCAGCGAGCGGCATTTAGTCAAGTGTGTCATGTGTCAATTAATGCCCCCCGACATATGTTCTAATTGACATTGTGGATAAACCTCTGCCTGGATTTATCATCCGGTCTGATTCTTGGGGTGTAGACGTTCCTCCTGATTATACTGTGTCTTCCAGTGCCTTGATCCCTTTAGCCCCCCCCCACCGTGCCCCCACCCCCACCCCCCCAAACCAGGATTACATTTCCACAATATAATCCCAGTCGGCCAGCCTGGGGGTCACACTGAACCCCCCCCACATCCTCCCACCCCCAAATGTCTTGGTGTGACGCTGATACTGTGGGACTCTTGGAAGGGGGGGGGGGGAGCAAAGCAATCAAGTGGCGGTTTAGCGGCGATTTGTTAATCTTCTCTCAATAAGAGTGAGGAAGGAGGGAGACTGGTTCAGGGTTCTCTGTGTCTCGGCTGCTGCTGCTGCTGCTGCTGCTGCTGCCGCTGCCTTGGCTTAGCGCCTCTATCAGTCTGAGGCAGCCATTTTGTGTCAGCCAGCCTGCGCGTTGCCAGAGCGGGGCTGCCTCTCGGCTAGCAGGGGGAAAAGGCTGGCCGGCTCAGGCGGACGGCGCGATCGTTGTTGTTTTTGTTGTCGTTTTGTTTTTGTTTTTTTACGTTCCTCGCGTTTTTTTATCCCCTCTGCTTCGGAGAGAGGACGCTCGCTGAAATGGTTGGCAGCGTCGACGCGCCGGAGGGCCCCCGCGCGGAGGAGGGACGGTGCGACGCTAAGAGCTTGGGCCGTGTTTTTAAGTGGCCATTTGCTTAGGGGGGGGGGGGGGGGACAAAACGGAAAAGCGGTTGCGATCCCTTTCACTCGGCCACAGCTACTTCAAACGAGCAACAACAAAAAAAGCAGCCGGTGCGTCCCGTTAAGCACAATTCATTTCATTTTACGGTGTCAACCCCGTATTTTTAGTTGGAGACGAGAGGGTACATTTGAAACGCAAACCCTCTCTCTCTCTCTCTCTCTCTCTCTCTCTCCCTCTCTCCCTCTCTCTCTCTCTCACACACGCACACACACGCGCGCTGTCCTCTTGCAGGCAGGTGCACTGCTCATCGGTTACAATCACCCTCCTAGGACTCAAATAGTTCCTTATCTGTGTGAGAATAGCAGCGCTGTCGTGCGCTCGGGCAGGGCCTGAGCAAACACTGCCCGCCTGAGCGATCAGTCGGCCCATTCAGAGAGGCCCCATAATGGCCGGTTTCTTTGGGCCTTGTTTGCTCTCTGTTTTGTGGCTTTGGCGTCTGGCAGATGGGCCATCGGGGATTATACCTGCTAATGAAGAGAGGTGGAAGAGGGTGGCGGGGGGTGGGGGTGGGGTAATGGGGAGGTGAGGGTTTATTTCCAGCTACGGTGTGGCCATGCGGAGGACAAAACAACTGGTCCTTCGCGGAACTAATGGGCTCGCTGCTTTGCTCATGACCTCCTGGGTGAATGGGAGCCGAGTTCATTTGTGATTTATGGTCCGGCATCTGATGCTCTGCTCGGGAACGCGTCCTCCTCAGATGTCAGCATCAGTACATCATAAACATATCTCTCCCGAAGTTAAGCTAATGCAACGCGCGGGGGGGGGGAAACAGCCGAGAGACCTTCTGACTTTACATACGGGACTAAGCCCAAGTGTACACCTAACTGTAGACAACCTTCCTGTGTTTGCGTTTCATTTTGTTTGCGTTTTCCCCCGCTCCCTGTTCTGCTTTAATGGACGTGGGCTTTTATCCTCGGCCCCGCAGACCCGAACAGGACAGAGATGCGCAGTGTCCGGCGTGATTACACAAGGGGTATGTCCAGACAGGATGTCCTAATCCAACCCCCCCCCACCCCTGACCACAGGCACACACACACACACACGCGCGCGCTGCCCCTCCCTCTCCGCCCCTCAACATATGGAGACGGGAGGAATTAGCGCCGTGGAAGAAAATAAATGAGTTAAAGCGGCCAGCGGCTTAGATTCCACAATATTTGTTCTTGGGTGACCCAGCTGAGTTTCTTAGAAGCGCAGGTCGTCGAGGTGAACTGGTCTTTGTCCTGTATGCCAACATGTCCAGGTCAGAGAGGCGGACTTTTAGGATATAACTCACTTGCACTTCGCTGTTTTTATTTCTGCACTGCAGTGCCGAGCCCCGGCAGAGAGGCGTGGCGTGCATTGTTCTCATGGCGCGCCGCGGCGAGCACCACAAAGCCACAGCCTGACCCCAACGGGCTCCTCGTGTGACCCCCACCAGCACGCCCCACCCCAGATTCGGCCCAGATCTCGTTAAATAGGATTAAGCTGGCTACCTGCCATTCGGTGGCTTGGACAGGACCTCTTATCTCCTGTCTTCAGATGGCTGCCAAGAACAACATAATGCACGGCGACCTACATTAAACAATGCCACACGCAGGCTTCAGACCAGCTCTGCGTCTTCTGGTCAGTGTGGGCATTGTTGCCGCACAGCCGAGCCGAGCGTCACGGATAGGTGTAGGTCACTGGGCCTCTCACACGTCAGATTAGGATGTCATGGCTTCGTGTCCCCATGCCCAGGCCAATTACATGTTTTGATGCTGACCGTGGCAGGCCAGGTGGACTGTCCCGCATAGGGTCTCGTCAGCGCAGGCCCACTGCAAGTACGCGTTGTAAAGCGCTTCATGAGGCTTAGCATCGCTCGCCCCTCCCCGCCCTGACTTAAACGCATATGCTTTGTCTATGTGTCGAGCGGGACGTGGCCCTGACGGAGCCAACAGAGAGCACTGGAGTCCATGTCCTCCAAAGCACATGTGACATGTCTCGAGCAACCTCCCATACTCTCCCTCGAAGCAGGAACACCAATTCAGCGGCATAAGAGGCTTTGTGGTCAAATCCCCACTTGATCTTCATAAAGTTTGTGTCTTACAATTAAGTACAGATGGTTTGCAGCTGGTTGTAAGGCTAGTAAATAACTTGGGCCTCTATTTTCGCCAGGGATTTGGTGGGGTAATCCCTCTCTCTGACAGTTTACCCGATTCAAATCAGTGCGAGCTTTGCTTTCCTTCCTCCACTCCTTCGACCGTTTTTTTCCTCTCTCCACTTATCCCCCTCATTCCATCAAAAGCTCCTTATCCTCATTTGAATATGCGATCATTTAGCGAGTGCATAAACTCGACATGTCTGTATCTAAGAACAGGGACGCGGGTGATGTAAGAGTCTCAGTCAATTACCCCCTGAAAAACTCCCGCCCCAGTCCGAAAAGTCTGAAGTATGTGGGTTGGAACAGTTTTTATGGGACCATGGACTCGCTGAGAAGTACAAGGTCAGCGTGGACCCCAGTAAGCCGCTACTAGAGCAGTTGGGGATCCATGAAAACAAACAGGCACACTGCAAGCTGCCACGCTGTATGTTCACCAGATTCTCACTAATGAATGGCAGGTTTTCTTAAATACGGGTGCTGTCTCCTTTTTTGTGTCGTTTCATCCAGCAAATGCTAAATAGGTTCCTTTCAGCCGACAGTATTCACAAGACCCATCAAGCCCTCAGCATTTAAAAGAACAAATGGTTAAATAACCCCGTTTAATGGCCACAGCTCTCACGTAAAATATGCAGAGAGCCTTGGGTGATTCCGCAAGACACTAAGTCTTAAGTACACAGTAGTAAGTCCACGATGACATGATCAGTAATGCTTAGCACGGCAACATATCTTCATAGCCCATATAATGCATGTCAGTGTGCATAGAGGACCCCTGTTAAGCAGATCTCTCTCCGGGGACAGTGCCGGGGCCCAGAGGACGGCACACCCTAATGAGCGCACAGTTACAGCGCTCACACATCCTGCGAGAGCTGTGATCACTGGATGGCGGAAAAGCAAACGCTCCCTAGGAAACAGCTTGACCCCGCTACTCCTTGTTTCCCCTTCCTGCCGTTCCTATTATTCAAATATATTTATATATTTATGTCATTATTTATCCTCTGTAAGTGGAGGGAGCCGGCGCAGCAACACCTCATCTGCATAAGACAGTAGCTAACTGCCCGAGCAGCGCCTCGGGATACGAACAGATGGGAGTGTTTAGCAGCCTTACCCATTCACCCCTCCTACCCAAAACGCGCACACACACTGACACACACACACACATACCTCATCCACGTCTTCTTCCCCACTTCTCCTCTACCCTTTTTTTTTCATTTTCATCCCTCTACGCTCTCTCCCCCCCCACCCCACCCCACCCCACCCCGCCAAATGTTCAGTTAACCTGTCAGTTCTCGTCGCCCAAAAAAATTCAAGATGCCATATGCCGCGCTCTGACTCCTCGCCCTCGGCTGCCGCTCCTCCCCGTCTCCTTCATGGTGACATGAAAGCCCCCCCCCCCCCCCTTGAAAGGCGCGAGGACGCCTCGCCTCTGCTGTTTGATTCGGCAGAGATCACAGCGATCGCAGGCGTCGCTCGTCTCGTGCAATGAAAGCAGTCGCTTAGCGCCCCCCGCCCCCACCAACCCCCCCCCACCCCGACGCAGTGACGCCGCATTTACCGCACGCGCCTCCGTGAGACTTCCCACGATCCACCTGGGACTCTGCAGCGCAAATGACTTAAGGTGTCCCGTCCCGACAGGGCTCCCGTCAGACGCGAAAAGCAACGGAGGACCCGTACCGTCCTCATCACCCCCCCCCCCCCCCCCCCCCCGTGGCCCAAGAGCTTGTCCCGCTATAGCATCTCATAACTGCGAGCCTTTGCAGTCCTGTCCAGTGAATTCCGGGCCATTTGCCCTTGCGCAGAGGGCAGCTCCCAGCAGGCCTGGCCGTAGTGACAGTTTGTTGTTGTTTATAAGGTCATCCCCACCATAGGGGGCAGCATATTCATTACACCCACCCCATGGCTCTGTTTGTCTCTGGCAGTCTGTTTCTCTGTGGGCTCCTGTCAGAAGGTCAGAGGGTACTTACTGTCATCCTCCTCTTGTCTTCTCAACAGGCCACCAAAGTCATAATGCCTCCGGACAGTGTTGAAAGGGTAATTGGCCTCATCGAAACAAAAAAGTCCAAGTTTACATTGGGAGTCAGGGGTCTGTGGAGTGCCGCATGCAGATGCAGCTTCATCTAGCGTTGACTGAGATTGGTCACTGAACAACCTCCGTCACATTCAGTGACATTGCATGACCTCTGAAAGAAGGCATGCAGTACACAAGGCGTGAGGAGGCCTCACTTGGTTCTAATGTTGTCTGTGAGCAGGTTGTGGTAGAGGGTTTAAATGAGTGAAAATGCTGCGTTTTCATAGTCACCAGCAATTACCAATCATGCCCAGTTTCACAAAGTCTCAGTCACATTTGTGTTCTCTTAAGCTTGTTGTAGACGTACTGTGTTTGGATTGTGAACAGTTCGATTCTGACAGGCATGATCGTGGTTAATGATGCTCAGGTTTGATTGTGCAGTCAGTGCAATGTATATTTTATCAAGTGAAATCCTCGAGCGGTTAAAATCCAGCCCCACAATCATCGGCTCCCTGAGAATCACCTGCAGCCACGCGTTGTGCTCCGAGGGAGCAAACACAGAGAGAGACAGAGAAACATGGAGTAAGGAAGTGTCTGGGAGTGGGAGCAGCAAGGTTGTTAGGAAGAAGTGCTGACAGTCCAATCCGGCACAGAGACCATTCAGAAGACAGCTCCTTTTGTTTCTGCCTCCCTTTCTTCTGCCAGGGTAGAAAAGAGGGTGAATCTCTATGTGCGCAGTAACCCACTGACACCTCCCTCTGATCTGCCTCCTGCACTCTACCTCCTGCAGCCCCCCCACCCCCACCCCCCACTACATCCCCACCAACCCGCGCCCCTCCTTCCACCACAGCCCCCCACCAGCACTCTCCTCTCTCCACCTCCTCTCCCTCCACCGCTCTGTCTCCCTCCCTATGCATATGCCATTGCCTAAGAGTCACTCTCCTGGTTGCCACAGTAACCAGCTCACCTCTCTCTCTACTCTCTCTCTCCCTCTTTCTGTGTGTGTGTGTGTGTGTGTGTGTGTGTGTGTCTGTCTGTCTGTCTTTCTCCCTCTCACAATGCACCTAAACAGGAGAATCTGTCTCTGTCAGAGTGGAACAGAGGAGAAAATTGGAGTGGAGGGGGGGCATATTTCAGTAAGATTGTCGTTGCACAATTGTCTTCCTTTTCTACAATTCTTATCACTGCAGGCAGCATAGTGTAGGAGACAATGGAAGTCGAGGGGGAAATGCAAACATGAAGGACTAGAGATACGATAGAACAGAGTTGGGGATACCTGGCAGTGTACATGTGTACAAACCAAGCCATCCTAGAATGACCTTTATATTGTTGCATCTACAGCAGCAATGGCACAACTGCTAACAAGCGCTATCCACCTGCTCCAGCCATATTTCCCCATCCCCCTCCTCTATGTCTGCTCTCCCATACCCCCCCCCCACCACCCCACCCCCTCCCCTCTCCATTCTGCCTTGTCGTCTGTAAGGGGCAGTTGGGTGGTGGTGGTGGAGAGTCTGCCCATGTATCCTTATTCAGCACCTGAGTGTTCTCTCTGTCTGTCCGCCTCCTTTTTTCATCCTCGTCTTTGACTGTCTCCCTGTCTCTAAACGGGCCCAAAGCCCAATTACTCCCTCATTACCTCCTAATTACCCCGGACACAACAGCAACTGGTCGCGCAATCACAAAGAGAGCAGAATGTAAATCAGTGACGTCCGCGCCGGCATTATTTGTGGGACTCTCCTTTCTGTCGCCGGGTGTTGGCATGTTAAATGTTCCCCCGGTGATTGTGGTAATTTAGAGCAATATGGTAATTGAGGTGCTGATGGCTATTCCTCCCCTCGCCAGACGCTGTTTTCGTCCTTTCATGAGCTGTTGTCGGCTAAATTGCATTGAAGCTTTAATTGGGTATTTTAGATCACGGGCATCACAGTTGATGAGTGATAAAAATCAGCTCAGTGATCATTGATTATCACTTTTCAGAGCATGCTCCATAAATTAGATCGCCATCGGCCCACGCTGTTTTATTCATATAAGCTGACTGAGGGTGCACGTCGGGGTGCAGCCGGGGCTCTTGTGTGCCACCGCCAAGACTCTAAAGACAGTGTCTCGATTTGGGAATGAGAATAAGAGTACCTTTAATTGTCCCACAATGGGGAAATTTCATTTGCATGTGCTTGAACACAGTTCATAATTTCACCGGATAGCTTTGCTTATTGTGTGGAATGCATTTCTGGGCAAATTATCGCACTGAGAAATGAATATACATTTGAACAGAGATGTTATGGCTGTATGGCCATTCAGGAACCATTCGGCAAATGAAAAAAGTCAATCAAGTCGCGTTTTCATGCATTGGTCGGCATGATTGCGTCCCCATTTCAGTTTGCGTTTGTTCATGTTCGCGTTATCGTTGTGTTGACCGCGAGAGCAAACGCCGTAACCGAGAACCGATGCTTTTAGCGTCACGGCCGCGCCTCCCTTTGCGTGAGGGTGCGTCTCTTTGACTGCTGTGGCGCCGTCTCAGAAAACCTCCCTGGGTCTGGTCAAGATCTTTCTGGGTCCGTTGATTTTGAAGGTTGTTTTCACTCGGCCAAGTGCAGCTACTCTGCCCCACACATCGGTGCTTTAATTGCACAGTTGATCTTCTGCCGGACGCCGCTCCCTGCCTTGCACACCTTCGCGGGTCCAGAGAGATGCTGGATTTAGTCAGGCCAGCTCACAGAAGTGAAACAAGGACTCAAATGCAGCCCAGTAAATGCAGTCCAGAGTGAAAGGTCTCAGCTGTACGCATGGATTTGAGTCGGTCATGAGGACGTAGTTAAAAACCTATGAATTTCACAAGGGTCCCAGGGCTTTTTTTGTTCCTGCCTAAACTTGTTTGAAAAGTGCCTCAGATTCAGAATAAAAGTCAATGTTGACACTGATGGCACACACAGAGTTCATTGTGCACCGTTTTCAACCTCACTAAATAGATGAAAGCCAATTGTCCAACCATCATCCGTCCATCCATTATTCATCTATCATCCATTTATCCATCTTTCTTTCCATCATCCATCCATCCATCATCAATCATTCATTTATTCATCCATCCATCCTGTCCAACCATCATCCATCCATCCATCCATCCATTCCTCCATCATCCATCATTCATTCATCTACCATCCATCCATCCATCTACCTTCTCTCCATCATCCATGCATGCATGCATCCATCCATCCATCCATCCATCCATCCATCCATTCCTCCATCATCCATCATTCATTCATCTACCATCCATCCATCCATCTACCTTCTCTCCATCGTCCATGCATCCATCCATCCCTCCCTCCAGCCATGCGGGCTGGCAGTATCTGCCGTGCGGTGTTTCTGTGCTCCTCAGCAGGCAGGGCTGTTTAACGAGGGCAGGGGGACGGCATGGCACTAATTGCTGTGTGTGATTTATCCCAGGCTGGGAGCAGGCAGGAACACAGGCAGACGACGGCGCTCCGAGAGCAGCTGCTTCGCCCAATATTTACTTAACCCTGCGCTGGCGGGCCTGGCACCGGTGCCACTGACGATGGGTCTGCGGGGAGTCATTTCGCTGCCTGGTGTTATGTATAGCAGCGGGGTTGGGGCCATGTTTGGAGACGAGTTCAGAGGGGGAATTTGTGCCGTATGGGGAGGTAGATTGGAGCAATTAAAGGGAGGACTGTGATTGGCCTCCTGACAGTTTCGCTGCCACGGGGCAATTGTTGCGAGGTGATGTAATCACAACCTATTTTCTTCATCGGCTTCATTGGCTACAGAAATACAGCATCAAAAATGTACACGTAGTGCATCTTAAATCTGTGTTTTTCTTTCTTGCGTGAATGAATGGGAGTAGTCCTTAATGGTGATTAGTAGCGCTTTGATTGTGGTCCTATATTGAGGAGCACGATTTGTACAGTGCTCACTCCTCTGTCATGTGCTAGCAGTGATAGACACTCTCATCCCACGCCTGTCTGCCTGCCTCATCTGGAGTGATAGTCTGAGACACTGTAGGGTCCGCATCCGCAACTCAATTAGTCACACCTCAAACAAATTAGCAGGGGAAGGTGCCAAGCTATGCTCGCATGGAACTTAAACAGTATCCAAATATTCACACTTTGTGTGAGCTTAATGGGCCATTTACACCTCGGTGAATCAAACAAACACTGGGACTGGGCTCTCTCCGCACGGGAGAGTGCTGGAAGAAAGGGAAGGGTGGAAAATAAAAAGGAGGGGAGCCCGACGCTGTCTCCACAGCAACATTGATTGATATTCTTCAGGTGGAGCAGCTGTCAAGCGGCCTGACCACTGCAAGCTAATGCTCTGCAGGGAGAGGGAGGGGAGGGGGGGGGGGCGGGAGTGTGGGAGGAGGAGGGGTGACACCGAGGAAAAAGGCAAGAGATGAAAACCAAGGAGACAGAGGGGACAGCGAGCGGGAGGGAGATGGAGAGGGGAGGGAGGCGAAATTGAAAAGCGATTATACAGAGGCGAGGAGATATTTTTATCATGATTTTTAGAGCCGTGGCGGATGGGGCGCAGGCCTCTGCGAGAATTTGAATGCGTGGTTGTCGGGCCGCGTGATAAACAAGGGGTGTATCTCCCTCCTGTAATGTGGAAAGGATAAGCCCCGTGCGCAGTCAGGTCATCAAAGACTTGTCACATCACTGCTCTGAGGGGAGCTGATGTATCATCACCTTGTATCACTTCATCTCAGTCATCGGCTTTCCAGACGTGTCCTTAACTGCACATTTTTGGGACTATATCCCCATACGTTTTCTTTGATTAGACCCCGCACAATGTTGCACCGTCTCGCAGCTCCTTTTTTCCCCTTCTCTGTTTGTGTCCAATGGATGCACTGTTAAAAATCTTAATGCATGGCATCTCGGCTTTCATGTGCCAATGAATCAGCATGAGCGTGCACGTTCCCCTGGCTCGGTCGTAAATATCCAGCCGCACTAATAAACAAATGTAGGCCTGAGTGAAACAACCTTGTAATCTAATTGTTACCGCGGCTTATGCTGGAACCTTTTACGGGGAAGTTGGTCAAACGCCAGTCCAGCTGGGGGCTGGGTGTCCCCCAACCCCCCCACCCCCCACCCCAGCCCCCACCCCCCACCCCAGCCCCCACCTTCCAGCAGAATCGGCTTCCTCCTGGTGCTCATGGAGTGGCACACGCTCTCAGGGATCATAATGATTCATGAAGCCTCGTCTGTCAGGAACTGTTTATCAGTTTACATCTGCAACCGTAATTACTCCGGCAGGCCTACTAAATAGCAATGTAGCGGCGGATCCTCATGAATGTGGCCTGTGTTTGCAGCCACAGGTTTTATCGCCGCTAATCGGAAGCACGTTGAAGCAGATAAATCAGACACCGGCGTGCATAAACGGCATTAGAAGCCTCGTAATCGCGACTCCTCAGGTGGGGCCCAGCGTCTTCGTCTCTCTGTCTCTCTAACCCTAACCTTAACCCTAACCCTCGCGATACGGTATATAAAACCACTCAAAAGCTGCTGCTAAAACAGCTGAAGGGATCACGACCACCCTTCGCTTTGTGAGTAATTGAATGCAAAACCTGATACCCTGCTGACTTGCAGTAACGCATCGTTTACAATGTGCGATTGATATTTGGTCGAGTGCAGATCAAACGCCATAGCGTACAGCTTCTGTGGCTTTTGATGCTGGTGTTGATAAAATTCACCCTCCCGTTCTGACAGTTGCATCCTCCGTGTCTCTGCAGCACTAATACATACAGTACATTCAAAAAGCTTTGTTTCTGTGCCATGTGTGAGCAGTTTCAGGGCAGTTGAGCTCCGTGATTTATATCTCTGTCGTCAGCCAGCTCCAGCCGCTTTGCTTTCACCAATGACCAAGCCGTTAGCGCGACACATGACACATCGGGGGTGTTGCTGTCAGCTGTGTGTGCTATTGTAGCCGACCTCCAGGTCTGGTTCACTGGAGTATTTCTCGCTTCTGGGGCCAGGAGGCTGGATGATCGGGACGACGCCGCCTCCTTGAGTGGTCGTGCCCGACATGAATAAAATGGCACTCATGGCGCTCATTCCGCGGAGAGTCGGGTCCTCTGCCCCGAACAGCGGGCTGACCGTCGTGCCAGGGTGTAGCCCGTGTGGATGGAGGCTGCAGCCGGAGGCCATGGCCGGACAGGGTGTCTCATTAGAGAGCGCCACCTCCGTCCCCATCACCACTGTCATTTGCTTCGCAGCCCGGCAGAGAAGCTTTAACCTGCCAAGGTTTCCTCTGTTTTTTTTCCTGTGCCTTTTTCTAGACTGGTTCTATTAGTGCGTCGGTCCGTTAATAGATGCAGACTGTCTGGCACGGAGAGGGGGGGGGTGGGGGGGGGGGGGGGGGGGGTGAGAGGATTTCATTCCATTTGTGAATGAAACATTCTTCTTTGTGTTTCTCAACCTCCCTGTCCCCTCAACATCCCGGACTGTCGTTTAAGGTCAGGAATGAGCTGCGTTTATCAGCTGGGTTCTTTTTTTTTTATTATTATTATCCGTATAAACTGTGTTTGGTCCGCTGCAGAGGAGTGCAGTTCAGCACCACGGAGAGGTCCACTCTCCTCCGCCAACCCGTTCATCCGCAGATGTTGACGTGAGATGTTTGCTCTGTTGCCGTCTTTTTCTTCACTACTTCGCGTTGCAACCCGACCGAAATGGCTCGCCGACACATTTAGGCACTTCGAGGCTTTGGGCGGCCCGTTCTTTGGTGGAATGTGTGTGCGGGCTGCCGAACTGTTGCTCCTCGGACTGTGCAGGCGACATTGCCTGTGTTGTGGTGACCCACACAGTAATAAATCCCGATTCACAATTGGATCAACGGAGGTTGAAGATTGATCAAATTTCATTCATTCAAGCAGCTCT
>CM055204.1:2886414-2903914 GCA_029224185.1 Karalla daura
ATTATTGAACGCACGCTGACCTCGCACTAAAAGCAGAACTCTTCAATTAGCCGCCCCGCTAGTAAATGTCACCCTGCGGTCAATAGACCGAGGCCGGACCTCTCCTGCAAATTAGCATCCACCCCACCCCCCCCCCGTCCCCGTCCCTTCATCTCCAGTCCGAGCCCCCGCCCCCTCCCCACAGAGCCCCGCTTCTCGCCCCCAGCAGCCCCCTTGTAAAAGCGGCCATCACATTTGCTCCGAGGCCACATCCAGGCTCGCGCCCGGGTCTGGGCGTCCATCGAGCGGCGTTTCAAGGGTGTGGCGTGGGTTTGTGACGTGTGCCCGTTGGTGATTCCAGCTCCCGATGGACCGCCGCAGGACGTGCAGCTGAGGCCCTCTCCTCTCAGAGCATCCGGGTCACCTGGCGGGTGAGTTCCCCTGGTCCTGCGCGTTTCGTTTCTGTCAACACGGGGCGATGCGTGGGAGCCGCCCTGCTCCTGAGTCCTGTTTGTTTGTAACAACATGATTTAACAAGGTGCCAAATCCCATGGAGATCGACTCATTGTATAGACGACATTGTGCATCGTACTACATTGTATAGCCTACGTATGGACTATCGTCGTCTCCTTAGCCTGGCGATGTAGCAGGTGAGAGAGTTTCCACGTGCTGACCGAACCCTGCCCCTCCTCCGCCAGGCCCCCAAGAAGCACCTGCAGAACGGGGCCATCCGGGGCTACCAGGTGGGCTACAGGGAGTACAGCTCCGGCGGGAACTACCAGTTCAGCGTGATCAGCGTGGAGACCACGGGGGACAACGCCGAGAGCCTGGCGCTGGACAACCTGAAGAAGTTCACCCAGTACGGGGTGGTGGTGCAGGCCAGCAACAGCGCCGGCACCGGGCCCTCCTCCACCCGAGGTGGCCGCCACTACGCTGGAGGACGGTAAGGGGCAGGGGGGAGGCCGGGGCCGTCCGCGCGTAACGTCAGACTAAAGCGAGGAAGTATTTGCAATAAGAAAAGGCAGACGCGACGCAATGGACAGAGGGAAGCGGTGAAGCAGGGTGCCCGGGTCTGTGGGGCTCTACCGCAGCCTGCCTGGAGAACGGGGGGCGCTGCGGGGCCCAGCTGAGGTCCTCCAGTTTGCCTCCGTTTGCCGCTCTTGAAACCAAAAACTCTGCCTCCCCAGTGCCCAGCCGGCCACCGGAGAACGTCCAGGCCGCCGCCACCTCCCCGGAGGTCATCTCGCTGTCCTGGCTCACCCCACCCAAGGACGCGCTGAACGGCAACCTGCTCGGCTTCAGGGTCATCTACTGGGCCCAACCTGCCCGACGGAGGTGCGCCATCTCACCCGCTCATTCACACTGTGCCGTTCGGTTTGTCAACCTTTGCATCCGCCTACCGTAGGGGCGTCCCGGGTGTAAATGGCTCGAATTACAATGAAAAAACACATTTGCGACGTGTATTACTTGCGTGTCGTGACCTCGTTCGGCATGCAGACAAAAGCAAAAGGAGGCTCGAGGGCGCAGCTTTGGCTAGAAGTATGAGTTCCCCCTCCCACCCTTAACCCCACCCGCCTTGCTCGAGCTCCTGACAGCGCGGTCACCTTTGACCCCCCGCGCCGTCGCGTCGCGTCGGCTCGCCCCACGAGAGCGCGAGCGCCCGGGACCCGACAGGCGCGGGTGGGCTTGCACGGCAACGGTCTCGGTTTTCGGTTCTGATTTGGAATGACCTCGACATCGCGTGCGCGTGTGCGTGTGTGTGTGTTGCACATTCAGTGGTTCGTTCGGTGGTTTCATTGCTGTTGGCTCGTGTTACAACCCCCCTCAGTCGCAGCAGTTTGTCCCTGTGATTAGTGGCCAGTAGAGGGCAATGCAAGCCCTGGAATCCGGAACACGTCTCACGTTTTACAGAGGTACAGGGGAACAACCTGACGCTTTGCATTGTGAGAGTTTTCACAGGGCGTAGCGGCTCAGTGCAATCCAGCCTTATCGGAAGCGTTCATACGCACACATTTGGAGTTGATGTAATGATGCGAGACCCTTCGCATGGAGGGGCAGCCCACATAGAACAAAACAGAGCCCGACGGATCCCACAGTGGTCCTGCTGTGTGGAGCTGTCCCATGTTTCCCCTGGAGGCTGCCACCCAGTGGACACCGTAGCGCGTTTATTTCGATTGCTCGGTGAAAGCAGAAGAGCGTAGCGACACAAAAAGGCGTCAGCAAGTCAGGTGCTAACAGCTGAGGGGCCGCAGGTCCGCCAGGGGCCACAGACGCCCTTGGCCGCGGGCCTGTTCAAACCCTGTGATCGAATGTGACGTGATACCCAAGTCCCCGCCGCGGCCTGACATCGACTTCGTGCGCGTGATCTGTGGTGCGATTGCTCACCCCGCATCGCATCGGGCCTTCATTCCCTCCCTCTCTCCCCCCCCCTCTCGGCCGACCAGAGCTCGGGGAGATCAGGAATGTGACGACCTCGAAGCCCTCGCTGGAGCTGGACGGGCTGGAGAAGTACACCAACTACAGCATCCAGGTGCTGGCCTTCACCAGAGCCGGGGACGGCGTTCGCAGCGAGCAGATTTACACGCGCACCAAGGAGGACGGTAGGTTCAAAGACATCACTGCATTAGATGGAGGAGCAGTTTTGTGAAACTGAGCGTGCTGTGCGGCTGTGAAGGAAGCCCAGTGGTAAAAATGAGGTGACAAGGAGGCAGCGGGCTCTTCAGTGAGCTTATCAAGTGGTGGGCCGCAACTCCTGGAGGACGTGACGCGTTGCTATCTTGCCTTGTCGTCCTCTTTTGCTTCGTAATCGGTGTAAAAAGCGCCGTGGGAACCTTCAGGGCGACAACGTTCGCTGAATGCAATGCAAATGTATCAGCGACATCGTCTCCTTTCGCCCGCAGTTCCCGGTCCGCCGGCCCGGCGTGAAGGCGGCGGCCGCCTCCAACTCCGTGGTGTTCGTGTCCTGGCTCCCGCCCCTCAAGGTGAACGGCATCATCCGGAAGTACACTACCGTCTTCTGCTCCAACCCGCACCCCACGGTAAGAGCCCGCCGCCCGACCCGACTCCATTCCCTGGCGTGCGGAACTGAAAGCCGGTGTCGTTCCCGTGTTGCTCTCGGTACTTTTGTAGAAAAGTCCCCGGAAAAAAGCGAAAGCAGCAAAGTCTGTGGGGGGAAATGTGCACTTTCATGTGCTCCAGGTGGCACGAACAAGTCAAGCGCTGCCAGACCGCAGCCTGAGGTACGGAGGTCTGTCTTAGGGAGTCCAGGGGCACAGAGAAAGTTTGGAGACGACGCATTAAAACATTGTGTTGCTCCGAGCCCATTCGACGCTTTCGGGTCGCCGGAAAACGTAGAACGAGAGGAGTGGGAGCCGCGTGTTTCACGTCTCCAACGTCTCTCCCCCTCCCCCCCCTCCTCAGGTGAGCAGTGAGTTCGAGGCGGGCCCCGGACGTCTTCTTCTACCGCATCCCCAACCTGAGCAGGAACCGTCAGTACAGCATCTGGGTGGTGGCCGTGACGGCGGCGGGCCGCGGGAACGCCAGCGACATCATCACCGTCAAGCCCATGGCCGAGGGTGGGTTCCCGGGCTCTCTGCGTGCCTGATCGAAGTTAAATACGGTCAGAGGGAAAGATGCATCGCGTCCGGAGACCCGTCTCGGGTGTCGGCGAGGGGGGAGGCCTCATGCGAACGAGATTCCTCGATGGGGCTGAGGTCCTCCTCGCCCTCTTGCCCTCACGCACCCTTGTGGATGTGTCAGAAATGTGTTACCCAGTGGTAAAAACGGGCTAGCTACCCTGGGCTAGCGCTAGCCCAGGATAGCATCGGCCACCCTGGGCTAGCGCTAGCCCAGGGTAGCATCGGCCACCCTGTTCTAGCGCTAGCCCAGGGTAGCACCCGGCCACCCTGGGCTAGCGCTAGCCCAGGGTAGCACCGGCCACCCTGTTCTAGCGCTAGCCCAGGGTAGCACCGGCCACCCTGGGCTAGCGCTAGCCCAGGGTAGCACCGGCCACCCTGTTCTAGCGCTAGCCCAGGGTAGCACCGGCCACCCTGGGCTAGCGCTACCCCAGGGTAGCACCGGCCACCCTGGGCTAGCGCTAATAAGCCGATAGCGTCTGCCGATAGAGTCGGCCGGGGCCCAGGGCCCGGGGCGGTCTATCGAGTCGGGGGTCGGGCTTTGGCTTAGGCTAACGGAAGCAACGTGTGCCCCCCTCTGTGCAGCTCCGGCTCGGATCCTGACCTTCAACCGGACGGTCACCACGCCCTGGATGCGGGACATCGTGCTGCCCTGCAAGGCGGTGGGCGAACCCGTCGCCGAACCATCAAGTGGCTGAAAGAGCTGTGAGTGCGGCCCAGAGACGCGCGCCCTCGGGCGGCCGCCGGCCTAGCCTGACTGACACCCCCCTCCCTCCCTCCCCCTCCCTCCCTCCCTCTCCCCCTCCCCCTCCCTCTCCCCCGTCCCCCGCGCCGTGTTTGTGCGTTTCAGCAACGGGACGCCGGCGCCCGTGGCCATCGACAGCCGGCGCAGCGTCCACGGCAACGGCAGCCTGGTCATCCGCACCGTCAAGGCCGAGGACTCCGGGAACTACACGTGCGTGGCCAGCAACAGCTTCGGCTCGGACAAGATCGTGCTCAACCTGCAGGTCCAAGGTGAGGCGGCTGCAGGACGCAGATGTGCGGCGGACACTACACGAACGGTTCCGCGCGCGTTCTTCTTGAGTACCATCGGTCGTTGATGGTTTCGCGTATGTCCCTCAGTCCCCGCCTGACCAGCCTCGCCTGACGGTCACCAAGACGACCACCACGTCCATAACCCTGTCCTGGATCCCGGGAGACAACGGAGGCAGCTCTATAAGAGGTCACACACACACGCACACTGATTCTCTAATTCAGCCGTTCCGAGCTCCGTTCTCGTTTCCCGCTCGTCCGTCCCGGGCCCACCTCCTCATCAGGCGCTCCTCCTCCCCGCCCCCCCCCCCGTCCCGCCACAGGCTACATCCTGCAGTACTCGGAAGACAACAGCGAGCAGTGGGGCAACTTCGCCATCAGCCCCAGCGAGCGCTCCTACCGGCTGGAGAACCTCAAGTGCGGCACCTGGTACAAGTTCACGCTGACGGCCCAGAACGCCGTGGGGCCGGGCCGCATCAGTGAGATCATCGAAGCCAAGACCCACGGCAAAGGTACGGACACTGACAAACAACACCTACAGGCACGGTCGACCATTTGGCCGATTCTTCACGCCGATCTTGCGACTTCCCCCTCCTCCTCCTCCTCCTCCTCCTCCTCCTCCTCCTCCTCCTCCTCCTCCTCCTCCCCCTCGCCGTGCAGAACCCCAGTACTCCAAGGAGCAGGAGCTCTTCACCAGCATCAACGCCACCCGGGTCAAGCTCAACCTGAACGGCTGGAACAACGGCGGCTGCCCCATCACCTCCTTCACCCTGGAGTACCGGCCGGTGGACTCGCCCACCTGGACCACGGCGCAGCGCACCTCCCTCACCAAGAGCTACATCCTGTACGACCTGCAGGAGGCCACCTGGTACGAGCTGCAGATGAAGGTGTACAACAGCGCCGGCTACGCCGAGAAGCGGCTCAAGTTCGCCACGCTCAGCTACGACGGCAGTGAGTAGCCCCCCCCCCCCCCGAACGCAAAACGGCGAGTCCCGGTCGGTCTGTCTGTCTTGTCCGTCTGATTTGCGCGTAGTGACACCTGAGTGGGCTTGTCTCTCTCACAGCGTCCCGCACACGTGGAGGAGAAAGGGCTTTTCGTCGTTTCTTGTTGGGGGGGGGGGGGGCCTTCGTGCGTGGGGGAGGGGTGTTGTTTCGGATGTTGGAGTCCTCACTGTCTGTGGTGACCTCGCGCACAGGCACCATCGCGCCCCTGGTGAAGGCGCCCAACGTGAGCGAGGGCGACCCCGGCGGCGGCGAGGGCCTGAAGATGATGGTCACCATCTCCTGCGTGCTGGTGGGCATCGTGGTCATCTTCATCGGGCTGCTGGTGCTGCGGAGGAGGAGGAGGGAGCAGAGGCTCAAGAGGCTCAGAGGTGAGGGACGCGACGAGCTCAGCTTCCTCCCCCTCCCCCCGCGGCACGTTCGCTAACGTTCTCTCCCTGTTTTCCAGATGCAAAGAGCTTGCCGAGATGCTCATGAGGTAAGGACGGAGGCCCGCTCACCTGGGGACATGATCCCAAAGTGATGATCCAGCAGTCTGATAACCGGGCTCTCTCTGTCTCGCCCCCCCCCCCCCCCCCCCCCCCACACACACCCAGTAAAAACACACGTCCAGCGGAGCCGATCAACAAACAGCAGCAGAACCCTGCGCATGCACATCGACATCCCCCGGGCCCAGCTGCTCATCGAGGAGAGGGACACCATGGAGACAGTGGGTGAGTCCGCCTCGCCTCCACGCTCCGACACACACACACACGCGCACACGCACACACACACGCGCGGAGCCGCCCTCGGGGCGCTGAGCCTGTTGCCTGTCACGCAGACGACAGGTCCACCGTGCTGCTCACCGACAACGACTTCGGGGAGACGCAGAAGCAGAAGTCGTCCACGGTCACCCACACCGTCCACTACCAGTCCCTGTCCCAGGCCACCGGCCCCCTGGTGGACGTGTCCGACGCCAGACCAGGAACCAGTAAGTCCAGTACGGACGCTTTTTATTTTGCTTCATCATTCGCCGCACGGACGTCCGCTTTTGTTGACCGGCTGTGGTCTTTTTCCCTTGATTTTGGGTTTTTCGTTGCTTTTTTCCTCCATTATTGCCATTATTTATCTTCATTATACTTGTGGTTCATGCTGAACGTCTGGGTCTGTGAGATGGTTCCATCCCCGCCACACTCACACAGCCTGACACACTCATTCGTACACAGAGAGATGATCCCCGGGCTCTGACATAACATTCGTTTTGAGTGCTTACTTAAGACGGATGTGGTCCGACGATGCCTTACGCGCAGAGTCTGGACCACATTCTCTGGGGAGCGGAGAAAATTCCAAAAAGTGACCAAGCGCCTGGCAACAAAGGCAAGGGGCGGACGTGTGGAGCTTCCACTGGCAGAGCCGTCCTGCGTTAACACCCTGTGCTCTCCGCCCCAGACCCCACGGCCCGGCGCACGGCCAAAGCTGGCCCCGCCGCCCGCAACCGCTACGCCAGCCAGTGGACCCTGAACCGCCCGCACCCGCCTGTCTCCTCCCACACCCTCAGCACCGACTGGAGGCTGCCCACGCCCAGGGTGGCGGGCTCCGTCGACAAGGAGAGCGACAGCTACAGCGTCAGCCCATCTCAGGACACGGGTAGGCAAGCCCGTCCGTGGCCGTGCTGCACTGGCCTCTCACCACCGGCCACACTGTCTGACCGCGTAAACACAGTTACGCTGTTACGCTAACCGCTTGACATTACCTGTTCCGCTAACCCACCCCACTCCTCCTCCTCCTCCTCCTCCTCCTCCTCCTCCTCCTCCTCCCTCCCGCCCCGGGCCCGCGCGCAGACCGAGCGCGCAGCAGCATGGTGTCGACGGAGAGCGCCTCCTCCACCTACGAGGAGCTGGCCCGGGCCTACGAGCACGCCAAGATGGAGGAGCAGCTGCGCCACGCCAAGTTCACCATCACCGAGTGCTTCATCTCCGACACGTCCTCGGAGCAGATGACGGCCGGCACCAACGACTACACCGACAGCCTGACCTCCAGCACGCCGTCCGAGTCGGGCATCTGCCGCTTCACCGCCTCGCCGCCCAAGCCTCAGGACGTCAGCCGGGTCATGAACATGGCCGTGCCCAAGGCGCACAGACCCGGTGAGGAGTCCTAACGCCCCCCCCCCCCATCCCCCTCCCCCTCCCCTCAGCACACGCTAACCGTCCTATTACGCCCACATAACACTCGATACGCGCTCGCCCGATGATCAGCCGTTGACTAACGCCGCCGGTTGGGGCCAGGTGAAGTGCTGAACTTGCTCCGAGGTCCGGGTCAAGTCGGGTGGGGCTTCTCCTAAAGAGAGGCTGGGGGAGAGTTAGGGGGGATCCATTCTCGGCCCCCATGAAACGGGACGTTACCGTGATATTAAAGTATTGATGTTTCACGCGGCTGAATGAAAACCCAGGTTGAAATAGAAGACGATGGATGTTAAGAGTTGCTTTGATTTCTCACACCGACATGCATCAGGCTGTTTAACGTGTAAACTCACGTCAAAGAGAGGCCGTGAATGAGACGCCGCTTCCGAAAACCTACCCCAGTTGAGACATCCAACGCTACACCCTGTCAGCCAAGCAGAGGCTGGGTCTGTGACCCTTCAGGGATATACATCCACCTAAGAACCCTAAAAGCTGTGCTATAAAGCAACACGAGTGCCAAACTGGGAAATTTCGTTCATCCTTGATTTCTCCGTTTGCCGAAGGGATGTGCTGTTGTCGTTGAGGTAAACGTAAATGAATGCATAAAGCGTCATTGAGGTATTGCGTGTGTGCGTGTGCATGGTGCAGTGGGAGGAATGAAAATTGAACCTGATTGGATGACCTCACTGCTAAATTCCTGCACCGCGATGCTGCTATTTAGTGACGTGAACAACCTAGTTCACTTAAACAGCAACATGTAGAGCGCCCCCGTTTACCTTACAACAGGTAAATGTCCTAACGGTACTGGACTCAGGATTCAGATCTTCTCGGTTCTTCTCAGTCTTAGCTAGACTCAGCCCAGTAACGGTCTCTTCTCCTCAAAGCGGAGAAGCGTCAATGGGAACCTGACCTCCGTAAAGGCAGGCGGGTCAGTGCCGTAGATGAGATGGAGTCGACGGGGAGGAGGGGATGAAGGCTGGGGGTGAGACTGTAAAATGATATGGGGTCAGTGTCGGGGCAAGGGTGGAGGACGTCGGCCTGCGTGATAGGACAGAGTAAGCCGTGTCGATTTGTGGCTTCTGGCCCGCTGACCAAGCTCTGTTGCCGTGGCGCAACATGGAGGTGAGTAACAGTCCTGAGACCCAGGTGGCGCTAACCCAATGTGCTCTGTGCTCTGGCCCGCAGGCGGCGAGTTGGTTCACCTCCCTCCGTACCTGCGCATGGACTTCCTGTTGAACCGGGGCATGTCCTGCTCGGGCTCCTCCAGGGGGACAGCTGGCGGCGAGAGGGCGGCCATGGGCCAGGCCTGCCTGGAGCCGCAGAAGAGCCGCTCGCTGAAGCGGCCCTCTCGCATGGCGCCGCCCACGCCCACAGAGGCCCCTCAGGCCAGCAGGGACCCCGGGGCCCAGTGGCAGCCCGGCTCGGCGGCCACGCTCCCGCACAGGGAGGGCTCGGAGCTGGCCCAGGCCGCCAAGCTCAGCACCTCCCAGGAGTCCCTGCTGGACTCCAGAGGACACCTCAAACAGAGCAGCAACCCCTACGCAAAGTCCTACACGCTGGTATAACAGCAGGGGCACTGTGCGGGACCCGAACTCACCCCAACACTGGACTTAACACTCAAGTGCAGTAGACTGACTTTCACCACGCAGTTCTGTATATACGTACCCCCCCCCCCCCCTCCCCCCCTCTCCACGGGCGGGGGTCACTTTTACTAATCTCCTTTTATTTATTTTAGGGCTTTCTTTCGTTTTCTTCTCTCTCTCTCTCTCTCTCTCTCTCTCTCTCTCTCTCTCGTTCGTATCGATTTTTTTTTCTCGCTTTTTTCTTTCCTCCTTCGTTTTTTTCGTTCCACCCGAGGGGGAAAAAAGAGGAAACCCACTCCAGCGGAGACGACTCCGGCCGGAGCTTTTGCCAAACTAATTGCGTAACGAGGGAGCGTTATTTATTCTTGATTGCCGTTCATTCTTCATGATTAATCAGTGATTCTTAATTGTTAGTTGTCGGGCTATTAACGATCATTCATTGTCGGTCACCGAACGACCCGCTACCACCGTGACTGCGACGTCCCCGCGAGAGCCCGGACGTCTTTTCTTTTCTCCTTTTTCTCTTTTTTCGTTTTTTTCGGGTTTTTTTTGTTTGTTTCGGTTTTTTTTTTTCCGGAGTGGAAGATGACGATTTGGAGTCATTTTTTTCCTATGGAATATCCCTCTGAGACACTGAACCAAGCTCGGGAGAAATCTCGCCGTGAAAGCAATTGACACCGGTCCAAAACTTTTCAGCTGCTCTCAAATTGTTACTTTTTTTGAAGAAAAAGCAAAAAAAAAAAAGAAAGAAAAAATCTATTTCCTATGGATGCATGGGGACTGACCAATTAAGAGACGATGAGGATTGCGATCGTGGCTGGACAGCCCAGTCGAGCATTTTGTCACACTATGAAATGATCCAATGTGAAGATTTATTATTCTTATTACTATAAATATATATATAAAAAGAGAAATCGCTTTTATTTGTGGATATTACAGGGAAGAATTGATTTGGTTAATAAAGTCCTTAGTCATGTTTGCACATATCTCGTTTTAATTAGGAAATGGAGTCTCTGTTGATCTTTCTCTGTGTCCCATTCTCCGATGGTGCAATATGGAAAAAAAAAAAAGAGATATGAAAAGTATATGGAAAACTATTTGCTCTATACTGTACTGTAATGATGAAAAATAACTATGTTGTGAGTATAACTACGGGGCCGGACGCTCTCCAGCTGTGTATTCAGGTGTAGTTTACTACCACTGCTTGTTCGCCAGGGTGGTAAATGATGTTAGCTAGAGTAGAGAGGGTTTAGAGAACTAATGGTTTGCACTTCACAACGCCCACGACTCAAGTGTGTCCAGATAGACCCCCCCCCGACCCCCCCCCTTACTCTCAGTGCACTAGGTAGAGCCTCCGGGGCTCTCACTCTCCTCAGTAGATTTACTGTCGCTGCAGCGTCGCAGCGGCGCTCCTCTACAGGGAAAAGAAAAGAAAAAAAAAAAAAACGTGAGACAATCCAGCAGAGTCCCCCCCCCCCCCCCCCCCCCCCCTTCAAACCTACAATGTCTATGGGAAATATCTAAAGAAAAAAAAAAAGATTTGTGGATATACGTAAGACGCTGTTTTTTTGTTTGTTTGTTTGGTTTTTTTTGGTTGTTTGTTTTTTTTTTTGGGTTGTTGTTTTGGGCTCCTGTCTACCCTGGCCAATTTCCGTTCTTTGGGTTCCTTTTGAGTTAGCTCGAGGGACGAGGAGGTCGATCCAAAATGCTGTGAGGTCACCATGTCGGTTTCTATGATTTGGTTTCTATGACTCAACTGTCTCCATTATGGTTACACATTTTAACGACGACAAAAAGGGAAAAAAAAAAAAAGGAAAAAAAAAATGTCACTTTTTATTTTTAACACGGGTGTTCACCGTGGTGGCACTGGAATAAAGAGAAACTAACACCGAGTTCAAATTTGATTAATAAAATGGCTGTTCCCCAAAGTGTCCTCTGCGCGGGTCTGACATGAGTGACTGGTGGTGGTGTGGCGGTGCAGCAGGCAGCAGATGGAGCCCGGAGCCTGGAAGACCGAACGCTCGCCTCGTTTTCATCCCAGGAGCAGAGAGAGAGAGAGAGAGAGAGAGAGAGAGATGCGGGACCGTGAGCTCCCCGACGCTTCGGCCTCCGTTCCTGCAGGGGGCAGTGTTGTACAACACTCAATGAGGCGTCCTCCTCAATTCTAACCTCAGATCTTTTCAGGTGGTACAAGGCGCAGTTTTTGAGTCATTTTGTCCTTTAGTGGTGTCTTTTTGCTGTGCGTTTGTTTGTCTTTTGGACCAGTGACTTCTTTTCATGGCTAGACTGGGACAGCTACCTCCATGAAGTACTGAGGAGGGAGAATGTAGGACTAAAATCATATACAGTATAAGGAGAACAAGGACCCTGCCTTTATTGTCAGACACACTTAGATCACATTGGATGACGAATAACATTTTCCCAGCTCACGATGGGACCGAGCCGGTCCCAGAGGAGGCAGGTGAGAAACATCAAAGGTGAGATGGAAACGGACATCAGCGATGACATCCACAGTTTTATTACAGCAATTGATTTATCGAGGAACGTGGCATGTCCGTGTTCACACAGCCTCAGAAAAGCAGCACATTCAAACAGTGTGGGTGTTGACATAAAATGAAGGGGTATCGCACAACACGCGGCGTGTTCAGGGTGGAAAAGTGAGGAAAATCATATTCAGCCACAAACTGGTGAGAGTTGTAATTTCATGAGGAAATAAACCTCCCGCAGAGCAGAGTACAGGAGGTGGTGGCGTCTCCTCACCGCTGGATTTTCCAGCTGTGACCACTGCATTCGTGGAATAACCGGGCGCTGTGAGAGCTTTTTTGAAGCCTCGGTGGGAGGGCCTTTTGCGAGGTATCGTATCCTGTTTGGAGAAAATGGCTGGACGCCGCTTTACGATTTCCTCCACTCTTAACTGTGAAACGACCGGTAAACACGTGCCTTATGATGCCTGCCGAAGATCTGAAAAACGAAGATCCGAGGGCAGCGTTGGCGTTTTGAGACATGTCCAGCTGCCGCCTGTAACCCGCCATCCTGCGCCCATGAACCCCTCGGAGCGAGGGCTCCCCAGGGAAATGTGGGCGATCGGGAGCCAGATTGAGCCACAGAACGGGCTGAGCATTTGCGCTTGATGGAATCCGTCGGGTTGAAAGGGCTCCGAGAGTAAATCTCACCTTTGATGGAGTCAAGTCAAATTTATGCTCTCGGATCTTAATTCTTCATTGCGAATGCTGTCACTGGCGCGGAGGGACCTTGGGGTGACGTGATTTTTGTCCGACCCGAGGAGTTTCCCCTCCTAAACCGGTCCGGCAATCGAAGCCCGTCCAGCCCAGTCTGCCGCCGACATCTGCCGTAGTTCACCTTCCGTTCATGTCTCCTCCTCTCGCATCCACTCGCTCGGTTGTGGACTTCGGCTGCCGCAGCACCGCGGTGCCATCCGCTCTGTTTGCTTCCGCAGCATCCTGCTGGAAGTCATCGAGCCAACTAATCTGCAAACAGACTCTCTCACTTAAAGTCTCGGCAGCTCTTGTTGTGAGCCTGGCCGCATCGTATCACCAAGTGGTGAGCCATATCATATGAATGCCTGGTCTGGCTTTTCACCCAGAGTTAATCTGAGATTTGCGTAATTTAACCAATCTGGGGTTATGGTCAGGGGTTATCATGGTTGCCACCAGGGTGGCTTTTGGATGCATGCTGCATGTTCTTCCTACTCTCGTTCCTCCCACTGTCCAAAAACGTGCACTTTGCTCGTGAATTGCTCCGAAACGTATGTGAGAGTGAATGGCGTCTGTGTGGGTGTGTTCTGTGATGGACTGGTGATTTGTCCAGTATAAGTGTCCTGTTTTTGCCCTATGGGAACTAGGATGGGCTCCAGCAGACCCCTGCAACACCATTGAGGTAAAAGGGTATAAATGTCAAGGATGGATGACCTCTGATTGATGCTCTCGGGCCTCAGCCTCTGTCCCTCTCTCAATATGCGCTGTAGAACATATTATGCCTATATTTCCATCTGCCAACCAGAAAAAATGAAATGACAGGATAGAGCAACTTTCACTCCTTCCGAATCGTTTTATTCATTTCTCTGCATGAGTGTACATCGGCGTATGTGTGTGCACTGCGTGTGGACCCGTGCATGCATTTCATCATATGTGTGCTTGTACAGTACACACGTGCGAGCCAACAGGAACAGTGACACTGCTAAAATCACGACCGCACAGGAGCGAAAACGGGGAGAGAAAGGAATCACGGGGCGAATCACAGCGTCTACGGTTGCTAACACACACACAAAGCTCCACGTCACAGAGTGAAAGCACACGGCGGAGGGTTGAATGAAAGCAGTGGTGGGCAGTCACTTCACCTCATCAGAGGGATGGGATGGTAACAGACCCCCAGCATCCTCTGATTCTGACAGGCCTGGGTTCAAGTGTCAGTCACAGCCACGCGCGTGGCTTTATCCCCCTCCCACCTCCCGAATCCAAGATCGGAATTGTCTGACAACTCATGAGAGGACGTCGGTTGGTTGCCAACACGCGCCGACTGCGGCGGGAAAGAGTGTTCTGACTGACAGCCTCACTGCGAAGCGTCACAGACGTGAAAAGAGGACGAAAAAAAACAGCAAAATCATGGGAAAGATTGATACAGGTACATCTAGAATTGGATAAAGTGGGGGGTTTTTTTCGTATACAACAGCCATTAAGTTAGTAATCACACATACACTTTCACAGAGGTACCATTTAACCCTAGACCACCCCAAAACCCGACCTCCACCTGCAGGGAACCCACCCCCGCCCTTTGGTTTCAGTTCGTGACGGTGCAGTTGGGATTGGCATGCAAGACCAGGCCCGCGGCGGGGAGGACGTGGCCGCCGGCGCCCGCTCTAGGACTTGACGCCCTGTTTCTTCTTCTGGAATTTCCTGAACTGCGACTGGATCGCCACGGCCGCCTTCTCCGTCTCCGGGTTCTCCATGTCGATGTCAAAGTCCTCGGGCAGCTCATTCTTCTTCTCGTCTGGGCAGACAGGAGGAGGAGGAGGAGGAGAGGGAGAGGAGGAGACGTTAGGGATCAAGCTAAAGCCCTTTCTTGTAAACACAGCCCCCTCCTGACAAACAGAATATAAGACAACACAATTAGCGGTGGACAACAAAGTGTGATACAAGCAGTTGGGCGTGGTGAAGCGCAGCGGGCGAGGACAGGCCACAGTAACACTTCAAAATACAGGCTCTGTTCAATAAACTCTCAACATCTATTTGGAATGATGTTGCCCTTTAAGAAGCAGTTAAAAGATGGGCGAAGGCCATAAAATCCATTGCATTTCTTTTTCAATCTCTGCCAAACTGTTTGATTGAGTAGCCTCATCCATGTTGGACGTAAATGTCATGACAGACATCACCATCTCACTGACTCCAAGGTCCGTCTGCGAGTGTCCAAGGAGTTGTACGGTTGTCACGGCAAGGGCTCCACGTGGACTCGGGCTTGAGCATGAGAGCCAGAGTGCTGACTTTAAGGTCCCGGGATCACGCCGGCATCATGAGACACGGGCCAACCACATTCTCTGTGGCGGTGAGCGGGCGGTGAGGGCTGCGGTGCTCGGACGCTAACGCGGTGCGGACGTGTGAGTGAAGCGTGCGGGAACCTCTGTGGGAGCCGGATGGAAGGTGGCGGAAGTCACTGGCATGCAGCGCCGTTCTCCGTGCCTGCCCCACCATCACCTGCGACTTCCTAAACGGGACACTTACTTTTGGCCGGAACCTTTCCTTGACCTTGAGACCCTTGGTGACACACACGACAATGAAACAAATTCATATTTCATGATTGGAGATGCCACACAAAGCTCTCCCTCTCTCCCTCTCTCCCTCTCTCTCCCTCTCTCCCTCTCTCTCTCTCTCCCTCTCTCTCTTTCTCTCCCTCTCTCCCTTTCCCTCTCTCTCTCTCCCTCTCTCCCTCTCCCTCTCTCTCTCTCTCTCTGTCTCTCTCCCTCTCCCTCTCTCTCTCTCTCCCTCTCTCTCTCTCCCTCTCTCTCCCTCTCTCTGCCTCTGTCTCTCCCTCTCTCTCTAAAATCACACCTGCGCCACAGGATCGATGCCCTTTACACCACAGAGGACGCGAGAGCGCGCAAGCTGGGCGCATCCCAGGTCCAGCAGTGTAGCCCGCGCCGCGGAATGAATGAATCAAATTGCCACAACGAACGGTGGGATTATTCCCATAAAGGGGAGGTTCGGCAAAGGTCACGTTCAAACAGGCCCCTGCGAGATTTAGATTTAGATGGATGAAGGCCTCCTGCTCGGAATACCGAGCAGAGAGAGAGGTGGCCTGTTGGGGCGGGCAGCCACTACCAAACCCCAGCCGCAGGTTTGTTGGAAACTCGTGGAAAGAACACGGTTGTTTCCTCAAAAGGGGCGTGAGAGAGGGGGAGAGTGTGTGTGCGTCTGGGAAAAGGAGAAGCTATGGGTTTTCACACAGGCGGGATGCCCTTTCGGTCACTCACAGCGGGCCGTGACAGCCTTATTCACTCCCCAGTCGGTGTGTTGGCTGTGAGCTGCAGGTGCAGAGGGTAAGATCCACCCCGACAATCGAAACAGGGAACTGCACTGAATGTGTCAAACGCTGCATGCTCACCTGTAGGAGGGCAGTATCTTTGTGTCTGGGGAGGTTCAGCATAAACCGATTGAAGTGTAGGTGTGTTTTACCGGCCTGGGCATCTAATTATGATAATAATTATTCTATTTTTAATTTTGTGAGTGAGAGTGAATGATTTGCGCGGTCCAGAGTGTATTGAGACACTAGCAGACCCCCAGACACCAGTGGGTATAAAGTGGAGTGGGAGATAATGGATGGACGGATAATTATAATTATGCTAATGAATTAATGATAGCAGCGTCCGTATTGAAACGGGGACAGCTAATAACGGAAACTTTAAATGCGTCAAATTAGCGGAATTTTCAAACAAAGGAAGCGCGTATCGATCGCGGCGTGGGGCTTTTTTTCCAGATCATGACTGGATTGTTGTTGCCGGGCAACAAAACAATGGGTTGCTCTAGGTAAGTGTTAGTGCGAGTATGAAATCTATTTCTGGGCGCCTCCAAACCACTCGTTTTCTCATCCGCGAGATGCGGAATCGCGTGAGCGAAATGCCTCCACAGAAGGCAATCCGCCACCTCCGCTTCTGAGTTGCTGAACGACGCCGAGCGCTGAACATGTGCCCGGGATCCGGCTGCCACAGCGACCTGTGGACTAGTGGAGCTAGGCCGAGCGACCTTCCTCTGGCAGCGACGATAAAATGCAGCGTTTAATTACGTCCGCGAGAGGCCTCCTCCCGCCGTGTGAGGGCGTGGAGAAGGTGTCAGGGCTCAGGGCCAAAGCAGGATGAGTGATGATCCAGAGACGCAGGGGCCCAGGGCACTGGACGGGCCCGAAGCTCCTTCCACTCTGTCCTGCATACCATAGCATACTATAGCATAGAGTCTTTGCATTTATCCTACTGCTTCTTCATTGTCCCTCAATGCTTTTGTCACTTCTTGCATCTCAGCTGCCCAAGTGATCCACATTTGTATCATATCAGCTTCCTTGTGTTTCGATTCTCTCATGTGACAGATAATTCATAAATAGACTTGAGTTTGGTTTTTTTGTTCTGTGAAAGGGTGTTTCTCAAACTGCACATTCGTTGGAGTGAGTCGAGCTCCACCGGCTCCCTTTCCACCCCCGAAAACAAGGGAGGGAAGTGCACGAGTGAAGTGCGAAATTGGACAAATGTCAAATGAATGCAATTCACGCTTCTATCAAATTCAATTGAGCGGCGGAGATCACCCCCAATCACCCCCCCCCCCTCCGGACCGAACTGAAGCTGCAATAAACTTCATCACCCCACCAGCTCGGGACAGAAACCCATTTCGACACAAGGTCTTAACTGTGTTATCAGCAACCGCAGAGAGAGAGAGAGAGAGAGAGAGAGAGAGAGAGAGAGACCCTTCCAGGGCTGCTATTAACCTGCTGCAGCCGTTGTGCTGGAGATGGGGCCACTTCGAGGGGCGGGGTGGGGGGGGGGTGACATTCAGTGATTCCTCTGAGTGTTGTTTCATATGCAGCCACGGAACCCAACTCTGCAAACTCTGCA
>CM055204.1:2906414-2998940 GCA_029224185.1 Karalla daura
GATTTCGAGCGGAACGTTCTCCGTGGCCCGGCTCGATCCCTGCTCGAGCTCAGCGCTGTTTGATTCTAAACACTGAGTGATTTCTAATGGCCGGGGAGGTGTTGCAGCAGCAGATTTAATGGAGGAACGGCACAATTGAATTATCTTTTGCTTTGTCTTAGTGGCTTAAACGCATTACAGAATTCCACTGTGAATCCCATTATCTCCCTGCGAGGCCCCTCACTGTTCAGTCTCTATGTTTAACAATGTAAACAATGTGTACACGGATGCCAGAGCTGCGCAACGTATCGCAAGTTACTCATTATCGCGATGTCAGCATGGGCGTTGATATGTGAGCTTCTGATTGGCCGAGGTGCTATTAAAGCGTGGATTCACACATCCCCTGGCCAATGATTGGTCATCGGAGTGTTTTCATTGTTTATATATGACTTTATATACATATATGGCTTTATCGCATATTGCCTGTTGCCTCCCTAATATCATGCAGCCTTTTGCTCAGACGTTCGTCCAACACGTATCAACATACTGAGATCACACTTATTCACTCTCTTACTGCTCATGTAACTATTCAAGGCCAACAGTGTTCCCTGGTGAACGATCATACACTCGGTCTGTTCCGTACTCTCAGGGCGTTTTAGCATTATTATACGTTCCGTTTCTGCATAAGATGAGGCGCAGCTCACGCACCACTCTGTTTTCCTGCTCTAAAAGAGTCAGGATCAATGCAAATAGTACTACGGGGTTCTTTTTTTACTTGATAGAAGCAAATCCCAGTCGGGCCGGGACTCTTTGAGGAGTTTGCATGATCTCTCTGCGCGCCCGATGGGTTTTCCCCAGGCACCGCATTGAGGTCGGTTGGTGAATGGGGTGAAGCCTGGTTTTCCTTACGTGACCACGGCTCTTCGTCTCTTCTCTGCTCTCAATCGCTCCGCGACCGTCCACTTTTCATTAGCCCACGCACCCGTCAGCCGCGACCTTGCCTTGAACCACCCGTCTGGCAGGGGCCGCACTGGGAGCCTGCTATCATCGTGATTAACGCCGGCGAGGGAGCGGGTGCCAAGGGAGCTTTTGGGGCTATATAATTAGCGAGGCCGAGGCAAAGAAAGGGAAGGGATTGAAGGGGAGTTTAGAGGAAAACACAAGTGGGGACGCTCTGCGGGACGACCCGCGAAAGGGCCCAGAAAGCGAGCGAACGCGAGAGGCGGGAGGGATATCGGGGAGATTCCTGGAAGCAGGACGCAGCTAGGTGATTACTCGGAAGTGTGCCCCTTGCGTGAAAGGAGATGAGGTTTGGGCGGGCTAAGCCTCTCGGGCAGGTCGGTCGCGGCAGGAGACTCCTTTTAATCTACGTTGGAGAGAGGTCAGCTGGGGCCCGAATATTTCGATCTCAGCTTCGGAGCAGCCACACTCTCAAGCCACATGCTCCGATCGATGAGATGGGAATGAATCAATAAAGAGATACGGTGCGCGGGCTTAAATCACCCGGTGCGACCACGGCCAGCCACAGCACACCATCAGAGTGGCCCTGGAGATTCCCGCAAATCGCCCCCGGGGTACAGGCCTGGCACGCGGTGCTGCAAAAGCGATGGATTAGAATAGAAAAACGTCTCAGCGGGGAGCTGCGGCTGGCGAGAGCGCCGGGAATGAATGACCCGTTTGTTTCATTCCTGGCCGATGTCTCCAATCAGCACCTCCAATCACGCTCCGCACGCACCGACCTCGACTGGTGGCATCCGCGCATTGGTTTTGCCAGACCCATAGCTTTTTGCAGCGAAACCTTATCTTACAAATACTGTTTATGTAAACACGCCGATAGCGCTGCGGATCAGATGTGCAGATTCATATCGACTCAGTACCTGCCAACCTGTCGTAAATAGTTTGCAAATAACGAGGGTTAAACCCGATTTTAACCTCTGGTAAAAAAAAACATCTAGTCTCCAGTCCAGTCCACAGTTGACTCCACCGACTGCAGTAGTCACGCGCCTATTCGGTTTTCTCTCTTTTCCAGGCCTGTGGACCAACTGGCAGCGCGGCTCGTTAGAAAGCTGGCTGAGCAGAGATCATGTGTCTCACACGGCTCCAGCCATGAAGCCAGCCGGGCGCTGGTGCTGATGCTGGAGCTGGAGCTGGAGCTGGAGCCGGAGCCGGAGCAGCAGCAGGAGCTGGAGCTGGAGCCGGAGCCGGAGCTGGAGGTGGAGCCGGAGCCGGAGCCGGAGCCGGAGCCGGAGCCGGAGCCGGAGCCGGAGCCGGAGCCGGAGCTGGAGCAGGAGCAGGAGCTGGAGCTGGACCCGGAGCCGGAGCTGGAGCTGGAGCTGGAGCCGGCGCGCACGCACCCCGCTGTCACAGTCCCCCAGGATGGAGAGCGGTGCTCGCCCGCTCCCGGTCCCATATGCCGGAGCCAGACACAGCTTGAGGAATGGGACGGCAACAGCGATAATTACGGCGCTAATGATGATGTCCTTCTGTACAGTTGCACGCGCCACATATGGCTCCGCTCCGCCGCGGTTGACTAACAACGCACAAAGCTTGACAAACACTGGAAATAATCATTATTGTTGTGTTCTCCCTTGGGCCTCTGCATCGGAATCTACTCGTGTTTTTTTTTTGTTACGTCAACTTCATTGTGTCTGGCGCCATCCGTCATGCTTGGACGTACGACGCACAGGCAAACGGCAAAGTTAATAGACTACAACCCTGCTTTGAGATGCAACAGAATCAGAGTCCTCACATGATTGACTGGGAGGAGAAACGACGGCGTTTAGTTCATCCCAACAAGTTGTGGGAAGCGTTTTATTCTCGAATCGAGTAGAATCACGCAGCCCTTTCAACGCGCCCCTCTTCAGAATGAGCCTCCTGGGTGCTTTGAACGGAAACAAATCGCAGCGGAGGACGCGTTTTGGGATGGGCCGGGTTCTTACATCTGCTGATTTAGAAAAAAGATATCTCTGCTGCTACCTGCTAACAATGAATTATACACGGCTGTGTGCTTGTTTTTTTCCGGCATCAGCAGGGGCTCACAACTACATCCACGGTGTCCACAGGAAGAGTTTTTTTTAAGACTTGTTGTTTCCACCGCTGCCTCCGAGTACGGCATTGGTCCGAGCGATTGAGCTTAGGTCTCTAGCCTGTGTGTGTGTGTACGTGTGTGTGTGTGTGTGCGTGTGTGTGTGTGTGTGGCGGGAGGGGGGGGGGCTATTTTTGGTTCTTACGGCAGCCTGGGCTCCTCGGAGAGACTCCGTGCCGCACTCAGGACCTGTTAACTATTTAACGAGGAGACGGCAAAACTGGGTCACAGACGGCTCATCTCGGCGCCCTCACAACTCCCGGGCGGCGGGACGGGGCCCCCGCGTCTGAGGAGCTGCTGGCTCCGACGCGGTGGCGGAGCGGGCCGGATCCAGTCCGCATCTGCATCCAATCACGCTTACTATTTCTGAGCAGCACCTCGCCTTCTCCTTGATGAAGACGCGACGTCGCAGCGAGATATTTGCAGCGCAGGTGGACCAGGGTTTAAAAATAGAGCTCTTTGTTGTCGGCCCCTTCAAACGAGAACCCGAGGCCTCGCTGCGACAGTCCGCAGCCCCGCGTGATCAAGCGTCTCCTCCCGTGCCGAGCGGAGCCGGGCCTTCGGAGCCACGGGGGGGCCTTTGCGCTACATTACTTCGTCATGCGAAAGCCGCAGTTTGCTGTGTACCCCGCAATCACGATGACGAATGGTAATTCGATGGCTCTCCATGGTTAAAGTCTATCCGAGACTGCTAAGCTAGCAGTGGGCTGCAACTTTATAAAACAACCCGAATCCGTCATTGAATCTGGCCTTTCTCGGTGGCGCTTGCAGGTACCTCCTGTACCCAGTGTTGGAGCGCGGACGTAACGGAGCCCCCGCGGGTCCTGCGAGTTCTTTCTTTGGCTCGGAGGATGGAGGTGTTCACGAGCAAACGAATACGAGCACGCCGATGCCAGCGGCGCACCGTGCACAGGTTAGGTGGCGAGCACAACGTGTTCTTTTTGTGGGTATCGATCGAAATGTTTCGCAAACGACAACGTTAGCCCAGTGATGTGATGAGATGGGAAGTCAGAGGATCGCTCAAGATACTACAATTCATCCAGAAAAAAAAATCTGTAGCAATCCACTAAATTTTGCCTATTTGTTCAGCTGTTTATATATATATATATATATATATATATATATATATATATATATATACACACACACAATTTGACTTGTGAAGCAGTGTTCTAGACACTCAAACATGAGACACACATTTAGGCATAAATTGCGTAAATTGCGTAAGGAAATACACAACAAAACTGGACGATTTTGCAGTAGAGAAATGGGGAAGTCATTAGATGCGAGGGGAGAGACTGAAGAGGTGGACAGCTGTCTGACAGATGGCAGGGTGTGTCTGCGCGTGTGCGCGTGTGTGCGTGTGTGCGTCTGTGGAGGGCGTTCCAGAGGGAGCTGCAGCTGGGACCTGCTGGTCTTCGGGGTGTTTGCGTCGAGAGCCCTGAGGCAGCTGCGTCCGGGGGCGAAGCAGGTGATATGGGGGGGGGGGGGCGATAGGTCGGCGAGGGCACTGTGGGCAGGGCGAGGAACATTGAGCATGCGTCTGACCGGTAGCCGGTGAAAACTGTGAGGCACTGGGGTCAGAGGGCGTCAGCAATGGGGAGACAGGAGCAGGTGGGCAACTGAGTTGTAAGCATGACAAAGGATCTAAAGCTGTGGTCCAGGGACGAGGACATGGGTCAAGTTCAACAAATGAAAAGGATGAACAAGGATCTGAGGTTCAGTTATGCTCCATCTACTCCATTAGCGACGAGAGAGAAATCGCTGAAAGTAAAGCTGTGAACTGAAGTTGAACTCTCGCCACCTAAACACTGTGTTCCCGGCACAAGCCAATTCATATGTCCACATGGCTGTGGGGCAATATCTGTGTCCTCTCTTTGTGGGTTCCACCTGTCCTCCCTATTCATCTTTATGTGATGCTGATGCCTCTGCTAATTACAGGCGGTCAGTCACGGCCCAGACCTCCATTTAATTGTCGGCATAAATCACAGGGACAGTTTTCCAGCGGCGGGAAAGGATGAAGAGGAGTAATGATGAGGGGGGCAGATAGCGAAGCTCCAATGATTGATGACGCTAAATCAAACATAATAATTCTCGGGCGCTATGAGAGGAACGTCCCATGCGTTTAGATACTGTGGTGTTATACGATAATGTGATTTAAATCCCGTGATATCAAATATTTTCGAACCTCATCTTAAAATATCAACCATTAAAAGATAACAAGATTGTGACTACATATGTTTTTGACACATTAGGATATGAGGACTGTTTATTTCCAGTTTCCAGCTGCTTTTCAGCGCATGATTCATTCCTGTTACTACGATAATGCTGACTGTACTTGAACTTTATCTCATCTAAAACACGGACTCTTCCTGAGTCAAATCAAGTCCTTTTGCGTCCACATAACTGTTTACTACGGTGTGGCAAGAGATTTCCTCTTTTCCCAAATTTCTATTTCATGTGACAGTTGCAAAGGACACATCTTATCCTTTTACTCTGAAAAAAAGCAAAAACAAAAATCCAGAAAGTGGATAATCCACACAACAGACTCGGTTTTCACTGGGGCTATTTAATACCGAAAAACTGTTCTGACGAGAACTGTTGACGGTGAGGTCTGCAGATTATCCAGGGTTATCCGGGATTATCCAGACTGTACAGAGTCACCGTTTCTGAGAAGACGAGATGTTGATTTTTCACATGGGTGGTACTGGAGGAACACATCGGGCCAAACCTGACAAAGAGGTGACATTCATTGTTGTCGTTTTGGGTTGTTTTTTTTTTGCCATTTTAGTTGATTGCTATCCTGAACGCCAAATACCGGTAATTCTGAACAAAATGAACAACAGCATCGTTATACTGTAGGTAGGCAGGATTTGCTTCTATCCAATTTATCTTAGAGCTGGAATTACTGGGGTGAAATCAACAGCACATAGCATTAGCATTAGCAACGTGCACCAAGCTCCATGAACTAGTCTCTTTTACGGTATATGGCATATGTAAACGCTCAGAGGGCAGAATTACAGGCAGGGATAAGCAGCATGTTCTGCACACCTTACGGACAACACAGGTGTCTACCTGCCTCTATCCATAAGCTATCGATCCTATGAAGTTTTTTCAGCCTTTGGCTAAAATGCTGTGAAATGAAAGCCTTATCAAGTGTGTGCTCGGGTACAATACGGTACGACGTACAAGGCAGACGTGGTTTGATCGGACAAGCGGATATCTTGCATTCCTCGAAGTGTAATACTGCAGTAGGGATTGTGAGGTACGTGTTCCTCCTGCATGTGACTGTGTGAAGCACAGCGTGTGGCGGTGCGCTGCTCTGAGTGATAGTTTGTACTGTAATTTCCCCCAGAAAAATGACGTGCGACATATCAAGGGCCGCGCAGTAAACCTGTCTATGCAAAGGGCCGATAACGCCACTCCAGCGCTGATCCCATCGTGGCGGTTCAAGCGTAATCTCCTCGATCTTCTGCCGCGGCGCCGCCCGCTCACCCCTCGCCCCGCCGGCGTTCGTCGTTTTCCCCGCGCAGAGCCGGGCGGGAGGCCAGGATTACCCCCGCGGCTGGCGCAGACAAAGCCCGCCGACAGTTTAGATGGATTACAGATTATTTCGATCTCCGCTCATTGTTTAAAGCGGGATTAGGGCCGGCCCGCGGTCAGTCACGGGCGGTCGCGGATCGGGCTGCCTCGGCGCTCGTGGTCAGGCGAGAGAAAAGATCGCATTCAATCGATGCGTGTCTGGAAGGGCTTCTCCCCCCCCCCCCCCTTCCATCACCACACTCGGGTAGGGACTCCGATCGCTGCCTCAGCCCGAAGTCAGCAAAACAGAGGTTTAAGGGGAGACCCGAACGCCGCCCCCCCCCCCCCCCCCCGGCTCAGCGCGGCTGCCCCTTTCCGCGTCCATCAGCAACTTTCAACGCTCTTATCTAATTAATTGGATGAAAAAGGCCCCCGGTCCACTTTGGATGATGAAACGCGTGGCTTTGCCAAGCGGCCGCCCTCTCTGTGATTGGAGTGTGGCGTGGGGGCGACGCAGCGGGAGGCCACTTCAGCGCCGACGCGTTGACCGGGGAGAACGGGTCAGCAGCAGAGCGGGATCACCGCCCCCTTCCACGGCGCCTACGCCGAGCTTTCAGTGACTGGGTCTTTTGCCTTTAATTGCGATTGCAGCCCGCCCGCTGGTGCGCACACGCGTGCCGTGCGGTGTTTTTCCCCAGCCGGGGGAGCAACTTCACGTCCGACAGTGAGACAGTGGAAGAAAGTCGGATTCCCAGCTCAGCCCGGACTCGTACTTCATCAGCGGCGAGTGGCTGAATCCGTCTCCAGCTCGGGCGCTCTTGCCGTTCCGAGCATCCGACACCGGACGCTGCCAAAGGCGGCGACGCTGGTGGAGCGGGGGACTCAGAAGCGTCAGAAAGCCCAAAATCCAGAGAGAGATTCAAACCGTCAAAGCACAAATCTCAGCGGCTTCGGAAAGCAGCTGCGACGGGCTTATTCGTAAACGATCGCTGCAAGATGGTGAAGCAGAACATAAATTCCGAATGGGAGTCCGCGTATGTGCTGTTGTATTTTCCCTGCGGTTCTTTCCAACATTCACGTAGCGAAATGAATTGAAACATTATCTCCTGGTTCCACATGGATGTAACTCACTGACCACCAGTCACTTCACACTCACAGAAGATACTCGTACCGAAAACCTCACGGGCTGACTTGTACATGTCGAGATTGCAGGATCGTGTCAATTCTTGCTGATGTGTGAAGCACAGCACCATTCATCTCAGTGGCATTCAAAATAAGAGTTGGTAAAGGAGGCTGGATTCAAACAGCTGTCATATAATGTAAATGACACACAGAAATGAGAGAAATCACCAATGAACCATGAGAGGTGTGTTTGTCAATCAGCCCAAACTGTGCGATCATTCACAGCAGCTTCATATGCAAACTGCCCACAACATATGAGACTTTCACATCTGTACCTAACGTGCGGCAGGCAGACATACAAGTGCTGGCACTTCCCAAACCACAGCATGATTTGGTGACACCCCTGTTGTGATACTAGAGGGGTCATGGAGCCTAATAAATCAGAGCCTTTCGCAGAAAACGTGGACAGCCAAACGACACATATTCACCAGTATACACAGCTAGGTAAGCATTGCACTCCAGCGCGTCCAATTAAAGTTTCGTTGAACAACCAGAGGCTTGAAACGGGGCCAGAGCTGCGGTGCAAGACTCCAGATCGCAATGTAAGCCGAGCGGCACAAATAATGACACTAGAGTGGCACCCTTGGGAATCTGCACGAGAGGGGGAAAAAAAATACAAGGCGATATGTCATATGAAGCTAAAGAATAAGTAATGATCGCGGGAGATGATATTGTGAGAGATGTCTGGGTAAAGTAGTGGGCGAAATAATGGGTGGATGGAGGAAAGCGTGCAGAATAGGCTGAGAGTGAGAGAGCTCTGCCCGGAACGCAGCCTGCATGAGACGCGAGGCGAAAATCTCCGGAACGCTGTCGATTTCAAGCGTCTGCGTTGCCATCACTTGCAGGGTGGCGCGGCCTGGAAAGGCAGATTGTTCATCACTATGGTGACAGACCACACGTTGAAGCTACTTCCACCACACAGCCTCAAAGAGCCCGACGTCTGTGAAGCTGCGGCAGATGCCTCTGGCCTCATTTCTCCACCTTGCGCAGAATAACAGCTCGTTCGGCAGCACTGCTGATTTGAGCAACGGGAGCATTCATCAAGAGTGTCCGCGAGGCAGGTCGGGCCCGGTTATGGTGATAGCTATAGTGCAGTTATAGTAGTGAGACAGGGTATCACGTATAAAATCAAAGATAACGCACTTATTGCACTTGTGTGACGCGATATCGTCAACCCTGCACTACATTTGCATGACTCAATGAATCTGAGGGGGTCGGTAGGTGGAAAATGATTTTGGATGACATCAGTGTAAAACGTACATGTGGTTGCTGGATGAGCTTGAAAGGTTGAAAACAGGCCGCGGCGGTGATCGTAACGGGACTCGTAAAATTCAGGCATTTCAGATGTATCGAGGTTCCACAGCTTCCGTTCTGGGACCGAAGAACGAGGGGGAATGCTCCACACAACGTGTCACCTTTAAACAAGATTGCTCGCAGTCCTCGAGGAAACGGCCCCGAGTGGGCCCGCATAATGACTCGCTGGAAATCTGCTCTCATCTGCCCTCCGTGCGGCGGGAGTGCCAGTTATCGTCATAGGGTCTTGGAATAGCACGGAAACTTTGCGCGGGGACTGAGCGGAGTGGAGAGGGTAGGAGCGGTGGAGTGAAGACGAGGGGCCCCCGGCTCTTCATGGACACGCGGATCCATCACTGAGCGAACATCCGGAGTTTCCCCTCCCGTGCGACGTCTCATTCGTACGACACCAACTCGACAACACCGGCGTGTCGTGCGAGCGATTATGTTCGAGGAGGGGGGTGGGGGGGGGGGGGGGGGGGGGGGACTTCAGAAGCCCGCTATGAAAGATTCACAAGGACCGAAGTGGCAGCTGGTGTTTACAGCGGTGCGACTGCTTCCTGCTGAAATAATCATTACGGCGACGTGCCTTCTTCGCTGGGATCATCCCGCCACGGCACAGTGCCACTCGCGTCACGGGACCAGACGCTGCAGCTCCACACTCCGCCAGCAGCTCCGCACGAACGGGATAAAGCGGACCGACTGCACGTATCGTGTGCTCTCGGTCGGTCCAGCCTCCTCCTAGCACTGCTCTCATTGCAGCCGGCGCTCCCCTGCGAACACTGTGAACATCTTTCTTCCTCCCTCCCTCCCTCTCTCTCTCCCTCTCTCTCTCTCTCTGGTTTGAGCAGCAACCCCCTGAATAATTCAGCCGCCGTGGGTTACGCTCGTTGCCGGCGAACTGCCACGCACAGACGACCCCGATCTCCACTCCGACATTATCCGGGACTCATCACCTCCGGGAAGTGCGCCCGCAAGCGGGAACGCCTCGGCCTCGTCTAACGAAGCACAGAGGAGCAGCGAGGGTCAGGGGCGCCCCTGCTCCACCGGTGCCTCGTTAAACTGCAGTCTGAAATGCCAAAGTGAAGACCATTTGGACAACATTTTGCTTTGGGGGGGAAACGCCGTCGTTTGCCGTCCGTTTTCGTTCTCTAAAAGCAAGCATTGGTCACATCACAACCAGGACGGACGAGGCAAAGCTGCGCCCATCTGTCAGACTGACTTCACAGCCACAAGGCAGGAAAATATCGCAGAAAGATATTTTAGCAGCAGCAATCGGGGAACTGGAGGGAATTCAAAAGAGATGCGGCCACTTCAGAACAATCCCTCCATGTCCCTGACTCTCCTTTGCCAGTAACGCTGCACTTTACATGCATGACAAGTCTTGAAGCTGCTCAAAGTTCAGCTCGTTGGCTAAAACGCCCCGACACCGGTTCTGACAACTTCATAGCAGATGCTCGACACAGCTTTAGGTTATCCCAGGGTTTGCAGGATGCTGCCGGAGGCACCTACCTCACTCATGGCTGCTCGGGCTTTATGGATCTGCGTGTGCGTGCGTGAGTGCGTGCGTGCGTGCGTGCGCGTGTGTGCTCAGTGAGGCGGCTCCCAGCTGCGGCTCCGCTGCTCCGCTGCTCTCAGACGCGCTGTGCGAGCTGCTCCCTCCTCGCACGCGGCTTTTATAGCGGCACTCCCATCATCACGGCTCCATCAAGCCAATAGGCTGAGCATCTCTATGTGTGTGTGTGTGTGTGTGTGTGTGTGTGTGTGTGCGTGTGTGTGTGTGCAGCCCCGCACCCTGCTCCAGCCTCATGCGCTCCACAGCCTCCTCCGCGCTCCGTTTATGGCACGTCCAAAGTGCCACAATTCGCGCTGATGGAACGCACAAATACGCGCAATTCACCCGTCAAATACTCCGCAAAGACCCATAAAAAAAACGCCCGTCTTTACGAAATAAAACGCGCGTATTTTACGCCCGTTTTCGAACGTAACTAAACCCCGTAATAAACGCGCGTCTTTATGCATTAAAATGCGCGTATTTTAAGCCCAATTTTCTAACATAATGACCCTGATCTCAAAATTAAATGAATACGTTATAAGTGAATACTTAAATATATCATTCATTAATTGAATGTGTCATTGATTTATTAAAACACAAAAACCTTTCAAATTATTTCACAATTTATTTAATTATTTTCAAATGCATCTCACAATGTATTCATTTATTCCATGGCTCTGCGCTGCAGAGCTTCATGAATTGGTTTTATCCGCCAAACTCAGCCATCGAAGTCACTGGGCGGGGGCTAACCCTGATCTAGTCTGATCATAGTCTGAGGTAGCATGCCTAGAGAGAAGACGGAGGACATTCATGAACTCTATAGGGAGTTAGCGCGAGACATTTTAAACCTTTAAACCTAAAGAGGATGTGGAAGCGGGACCCGCCTGCTCAGACCGTACAGCAAATAAAGCGGGAGGAATTTATTGAAGCTGTTGGATGAGATTACGAATTATTGTCTCTCAACCTCTCTCAGCATTGGTCACATGGCTTCTTCTTCTTCATTTGGTATGATGGCGGATGGCGGGGCCTTGATTTTTAACGGACGCAAATAAGATGGCAACCTTTCATTGATGAGAAGGATTCACCTCTAGGCAGAAGAAGTGCAATGTTTTTCATGATGCCTGCAACATGCTGTGTGACAAACTGCAAGAAAAAAAAGCATTGGTGCGATGTGTGCTGGTCGTGTGCAGCCTGGTGCTAAAAGATGTTGAGGAGATCAGATCAGGTCCACGGCTCACCTATGTAGAAGCTATAGAATTCATGTGGATAGAGCTATTGATGTTGTGTGCACCAAAAAAGAATGTTGCACACAGTTCTACCCATCCATATGGCTCTGGCCTGTCTAGGTGAGGATTTAACCTTTTTAGATGAAACTGTGTGCCCACACCAGCATGTGTGACAGTGTCGTTGCCTGAAACACTTGAAGAGAGAGATGAGCGAGAAAGCAGACAACTCAGAGAGAGAGAGAGAGAGAGAGAGAGAGAGAAACCAAACACAGACAGGGGTTGGGGGGTGTGGAGAGGGACATAGTTTTGAGACAGAGAGAGACACAACTCAGAGAGACAGAGAGAGAGAAAGTGAGACACAGCTTTCTCGCTGAGTGTTTTGATCCTTGGTCTGGGTGTGGGAGGAGGGACGGGGTGTCAGTTGGGGGCGGGACTCTTGGACTGGTTTCGGTCTGTCCCGATTGGGTGCAGAGCCTGACGTCGGGTTTTGCACAGCTCTCACGAAGATCTCGTTACCTCACGTGCAGGGAGACTGAAAGGCGTGTGAAATCTGGTTGGTGGGTTACAGTCAAACCCCTACGGCTCATGCTATGCAACTTTGCACAGGTTATATATATAGACTAGCACAATATGTCCCCTTGAAAAACAAAGGAAATAGGTTACAAAGGCCAGTGCAAAGTTATTGTACATATTCAAGTATTTACAAGGTTAAACATCATATCCTCATAAGTACAAGGTGGCAGAGAGTTCAGGTCCGTGCTCTATTCTACAGCTAGCATTTCGTGAGAGCAAACAGGTGCGCGTATAAACCAATCAGCATACATTTCAGTTCAGATCTCTTTCTACAGTCTAATCCAGACAAATTACATATCAAAATATGGGGCTCGTTCATGTGCAATGTGCTATTATAATGTGCCTTTTCATAAAGTGGGATGAAGGAACGCATGAGGAATACACAATCATTTTTAAGGCGCTAATCTACTCACAATTTCCATTCATTCAGTTATTCATTCATTCATTCGGCTAATATTCTGAGGATTGATTACCCTACAACAAGGGCATCCTCTTGTCGCCAGGCGGACAAAAGCGTGCTGATGAAAACGTGAAATGATGAAACTTGTCAAAGAGGCCGTCACTCAGGGCACCTTGCATACATATTACATGAGCAAAGACATAAATACTTCAGATCCAGCGCCACAACAGCCTGTGGGTTCCGTCTTTTTTTTTCACCCTTAATCCTGATTTTTGCTTCCTCAGAGATACAGCTCCACTCGAAGTTCCTCAGTCTGACCAAGGAGTTCATCCCAGGTCCTTTACTAAGTGGCTGTGTCACACAGTGCTATGCAGACAGTGCAAAATGAATCGGGGGGCTGGTGTCTCCTCGCAGATGTCCCACCCACTCTAATGCACCCTTTTTCTAGCCATCATTAATTAGATTCATCCACTCTTGGACGTTTCAGAGCTGTAAATCACGCTGCATTCGTTTAGCACTGGGTGGTAGAATCAACAGAAAACGGTTCTTAGTTGAAAATGATCCCAAAAGCAGTTGATAGTAATTACAATAATCAGAATGGAGCATGTGAAGTCAATGAGGAGCAACCTGGTAAAACTGACAAGGTCCAGTGGCGTGTGCTGCTTATCTCGCACGGCAGCAAAGGCGACCGTGTGTCGGAAGTAATGCTGGGGCGGAGGATTACTGCGGGTCATATCAGTTATATTCTGACAAGGAACAAAAAAAAACATACATTTCACAACCGTCCTTTCTAGCTTATACCGTCTTAAAGTGCACGTTTTAAGTTATGTGTCTGGCATGCCCCACCGACAGTGGATTAGATGGGGGTCTAGCATGTTACAGTTGGTCGGGTCCCTATAAGAAGAAAGCTTACTGTAGCCATGATGGATGCTGGGCAGGGGGCAGGAGGGATTACAGATACATTTTCACGAGGACAGACCCGAGAGGCCAACTGGTAAAGAGAGGTCGGCCCTCAAAGTGGGAAGATGCTGTCAGTGCCCGGGCATGTAGGGCATGCAATATATGCAGGTCCATTATCGCAGAAACAATGAGCACAGGGCACTGGCTCCAACGATCAGCTCACACTGAACCAGTTTGAAGGCATTTGAATAGCCCAATGTTTGCAAATACGTGAAAAAGCTAACAATTTGACTTAAAATACGCTCCGACTTGGTGCATGTGAAGTTAGAGCGCTTGAAACCTCAATAGAGTCTACACCAGATTGCGAGCTGAGCATTCGTCCCAACGTCTGTCCCCCTTATCATCCGCACAGACGAACCATCGAAAACCTCCGTTCCAGGTCGAGACGCAGGGGCGGCAGCTGAGCTGAGCCCGTCCCTTCCCAGAACCCCTTGAAACGCTCTCATTGATTCCGTGGCGGACTCCCACATCTTCCCACTCATTAATCAGCCTCGGCCCGGCGCACCTCTAAATCTCTCACGTTTTAATCAGAGCGCTCAGCCGCTCCGCCATCCAGCGGGGGCCCCCGGTGTCTCTCAGGAGCCACATTCGGGGACTAATTGATCACCCGTCGCCCACCGCCATCGATTCGTTTGGATTGCCCGCGCTCTCCTCCGCTGCTTGAGTCAAAGCGCAGCCCCTCCTGCGGCACCCGAGCGCAGTCGTTACAGGGCGACAATAAGTTGTGACGTTTCTGAGTTTTTCCACGCGTTCCGCGTCCAAGACGACCCCCACGTTCCTTCAACCCACTCGCAGGAGTGCATTATTCTATTCAAAGCTTCGTCCGGGTGTTTTTGTGAGGCGCTGCGAAGAGGGGCAAGCTCCAGGATCCCGGCTGGAGCACGTGGCCATGGTCTGCCTTCAACTGCTTATAGGTTTCCTCGCTGTGCGAACCCCTCGCTTGATATCAAACGGTGCAGAAGAGCATAAGCAGGACAGAAATGTATGCCATTTTCCAATGCAATTCCATAACAATATCAAGTAAGCGTGTCAAATGACATCCATGTTTGCCGTTTATTTATTGTCTTGTTGACAATGACATCAGTCACTGACGCTGAGAGTAAAACGGAGGGTTGCCTCATCCCCCCCTGGTTGAGGCTGGTCTTCCTCATTGTCACCTCCGTGCAACCTCAGGTGGGACATGAGAAATGGTTGGCGGCGTTTGTGTCCTTTTCATCGCCGTCCTCCTCTCTCCTCTCTCCTCTCTCCTCCCCTCTTCCTCTTCCTGGACGCTGCATGGCAGGGGTCGTCCACATCCGTATCGTCCTCCCCGCCGTCCACACGGCCGCTGTCCTCTCTACCAGAGCAGCTGCCACCTTCACCTTCCTCCTCTCTTGTCCTCTTTCTTTCGCTGACTTCTCCGCCGAAGGAGTTGCCGTCTGTGGGTCGATCTCGTCCCCTCGGCCTTTTGCCGTTGCTCTCAGCGTCTTCGCCCTCCCCCTCTCGAAGCCTCTTCCTGGAGTCCGCAGGGCTTCGGTCGTGAATGACCTCCACATGGCTGTCCTCGGGCCCGCCGCTAAGAGCTCCGTCGCTGCTGTCCGCATCACTGTTTGGGCTGTTGTCTGCGAATGAATCCCACCAGCGGACACCTTCATGCACCTCGTCGCGCTCTTCCTGGGGGGGCAGCAGTTGGTCGCGTGGAATTAGCAGGATGTCACTTGAAAAGAGCCGAACTGGATGAACATCCTCAGCAGGCTCGACAGGTGCAGCATCCCTGTTATCACGAGCTCGGAGAAAAAGCCAGGGTTCATCATCGCCTGCCGGATGCATGGGAGCTCTAAAGATTAAGCCCGGTCGTGGCCCTAAGAAAGGGTTCGCGTCGTCATGTTGTGGAATGGGTCGTCCCTCTCCCCTTTCCATCTTTGTTGGTGTGATCACAGATCACACAAGGGAACAGTTGTGTGTGGATGGATTGGGCACAAATCTGTAAATATAGAGTTGTTTAGCCGTTGTTCTGAAATCTCTCTCTCTCTCTCTTTCTTTCTCTCTCTCTCTCTGTCTCTTACCCTTCTCTCTCTCTCTCCAGAAAGTCTGCAGGCACAGTGTCTGGTTTGGATCCCAGTGTCCTCTCATAAAGTGCAGCAAAGTTCTATTATGATGTCATTTTGAACACTCCGAATTCCGTATCTCATTTACTTTTTTTTTTTTTTGGCTAAATGGAGATTCTGAATTTCCCCTAGGTGTGATACACACACACACACACACACACACACACACACACACACACACACACACACACACACGCACAACTCAACAAATTCAACCTGATTTAAAATTAATAAGAGGAGCAATCGTCTCGCTCAGACAACTAATGTTGTACTTCCCAGCCTTTCACTTCATTAGTTATTAGATACAGTATGGGAAACATGTCTGTACAAAGACAGAACCTTTATTCCCTGAGGGTCATGCCTTAAAACTGTGAACCTAAATCTCCTTTTGTCTTAATTCTCTGCATATACTTCTTGTCCTCCGGGTCAAAAATGACCCACCCTCACTGAGGATCAAAACAAAGCAAATCTATTTTGCATGACGAAACAACCTGCCATTCGTCAGAGTCAATGTGGATCAATCTCTGATCCTCACAAAATATGTCCAAATGCACTTTCGAAGGATGAGTAGAGCAACAGATTATGGGCTCGTGTTTTGATATGTCTGGGACATAGGACATAACTAACTCAACAGTATGGTGTATACTGTGTATACTGTGACAAAGTTGTTTTTAAAATAAAAATCCAAGGAAGTGAACAAACACACACACACACACACACAGACATGCAGGCACACTGACTGGCGGGTTTCTGCTGGCGAGAATCAAAGACAATCACGGGACTCAGTTCAATCGCTAGAACACAGCCGCCTTTAAATGAGGGACGGCAGATAAGAATATAAAATGCTGTAAACAGGGGCGACTGCAGGACTGACGGGATCTATTGCATCGAGTCTGCAGATGAGCAGCTGTGGGAGACTGTCTTCTTTAAGAAGCGAGATCTCCTCAAAGTATCGATCTCCAGCGCCGGCCCTCATTAACGCGGTCATTTTGAGGCATTAGAGCAATTTCCGTGGCAACAGGAAACACGGTTGCAGGCAACTTTCCTGGAGCAAACTTTTACATTTGGTATGGCAACGTGAAACGCTGCAGGGACTGTCAACGGCTAAGACATGGTGGCACAATGCAAGACATTCCACAGCCGGGGAAAAGAAAATCAGCAACAATGACCTGAAGGAACATCTGGATCTCCAGCCAAGCTAGGCTAACACCGAGCCAAACAAGAGGTGGTAATATGTACTCGCGAGTAATATTCATGAAGCAACAAGGATGCGGTTTCTCCGGGTCTGTTATGCTGTTTGAAACACAAGAAGCGGAGAAGCCTTTGGATGTTAAGCATGGCCTGCAAAGAGTTGCAGCTGGTTTTACGCTACCTGCGGTTACTTACTGAAATCGGTGCAAACGGAACGCAATTGCTAAAATAACGAAGAACGTTGAATCTATTAAATTTTTTCGAGGAAACATGCCCAACACAGACCCAGACCCAGACAACAGAGGCTGGTCAGTTATTGACGATCACAACGAGACCAACAGCACACAGGAAACAGGTAAGCGAGAAGTTGGGACGGAAAAGGGGTTTTAAAGTCCGGGAAGTCCTGGGAGTTCAGCGAGTTCCGATGCGGAGACGCAGCCAACGTAGGCGGTGCACAGCAATACGCGAGCTATACGAAGAGGTAGAAGAAAGTAGACCAGGCACTTGCAATGCAGAACAAAAGCAGGCAATCGAGCCAAAAGCACACTTGAACACTCCGCTTGGATTGAGACTAAATGAACGCGGAAGATTGGACGCAGTTCAAGAAACTCATCCAGGGAAGGTGTGCTGGCGGCAAGGAGTACCCAGGAAAAACAGGAAACAAACCGGCACGGGAAACAGGGGCAAACCAAGTCTGAAGCAAAACTGCAACACGGCATGGCACCGTTTCCCAATGAAACTCCTCTAATCTGCAGCAGGAAGCAGCAGGCTCGAACATGCTGCTTGTTTGCTCGAATGTGTAGCGAGCTGGAAGGAAGTCAGCGCCCTGCCATGGATGGAGTTATTGGCTCCTACAGGAGTCAAGTCTGCGGACTCTCTCCAAACTCTCCACCAACTCTGCCTCCCTCTCCTGAAGACATATTGACAATCCGACAATTGCGAGTGCCCGGCTGTGTTTCTCTCCTCGCAGGCTGAGTTGCGGAGCCATGCGCAGGCATGGGAGGTCTGTCTCTCCGTCTCTCCCCCTCCTCCTCCTCGCAGTTACGCAGCCTCACTCTGACTCTGTCATCTTTCTGAGGCATTTATAGATCCTGGCGGCCGCCTTAAAACCCGCTATTTTTGGCACGGCGCCTTTGAAGACCCTTCTTGCAACGCATTAGAGCACCTTTGTTATGCGAATCACACAAATCCATTTGAATTGTCCCTCTAGCGATAATTGTCACTTGAAGCACAGGCACGCAGGAACATGTTGCCACCATTCTTCTCAGTCTGTGTTGCAGTCGATCCTGAGTGAATGATAGAAATACTGTCCACACTTTGAATCGTCTGCTGCGGCAATGTACAATATATGATGATGCCTGTTGTCAGCGAAACTGCGGATCCTGTGACAGGCGTGCGAAAGGCCGAGCATCTCCACGGCAACTTCAATCGTCCAGCCTCAATTGGCATCGGATTTTCCCAGAGACCGTCACAGCGCACTGGCAAAATAAAACCCCATCCGCTTCCAGACGCGGAGACGAACGGGACGTTTCAAGCGAGGCTGGATAATTCAACGGAAGAAAAGAAAACGTCTTGCCCAAAGAACTGTTTCAAAGGCCCGGACACGGAGGCTATTTTGAGACCGCCGTTTACTGCTTGTCTTCGCTCTCACGCGACAGTCGCGCGCAAAAGCATCTCCCGGCTGGGCCGCGTCTGCTCGACTCACAGCGCATCACGCCCCCCTGATCCCCCCCCCCCCCCCCCCCCCCCCCCGTCCCAGCTCCCACCCTTATGAGCCAATCCGACGGGGTGAGGTCCCTTCCCTTGACTTTCCTCATGTGATGCCAAAACTGCTGAGGGAAGGGCCCTGAAAGCCAACAGGAGCTGACAAGCCCCGCTATATATATATATATATATATATATATATATGGCCCATCAATAGTCTCCACCATAACTCTGTTCATTAATTTCATTAGTCCCCCTTATTGACCCTTTCAAGGTCCGGGCCAGCCGCTCCAAAGCAGAGTGAAGCAGTGCTGTATAGCATCGGTATATAGATATGAGGAAAGCTGCTCACACCGGACTCATATAAAACCCTGTCAGTCACTTGGAAGAGTTAAAAGCTAAAAAGCTAAAAAGCTTGATTTCCAAAATGGAAACACAAACGGGGCAGGCAATCACATTTAGTGCTGGGTTTCCCCAGATGTGAGGGGTCCACGGCAGCAGCGGCTCACTCTCGAGACGCCAGTCAGCGTGTCCTCTCCTCCGCAACACCGCTCCCATCCTCAGTCCAGACACTGAGACGCAGACCTGAGTGATGGCATGCTTACAGAAGCTCCTGTGGCCATTTTCTGTCTCCCATCCAAGTCCGGGATGCTCCAGGAGCGGGCTACGTGCTGTAAAGTAGCCAACAGAGGAAAGCAGGGGTTGCTCAAATCACTTCAATCGTTCATGAGAGGAGGAAGCACGTGCACAATCTCTCACAGGCTGTTTTGTGTTTATAAGATCTTAAGATCTGAACAAAGTGCAACTGTTGGAATCCGCTCTGCATGTGAGCGTGTCCCCTGATGAACCACGGACCGGGTGATGGAGGTCTTTCACCGCCTGAACTGGAGGCGAGCAAGGAACTCATCAATCTATCGACCGGTCAGGTGATAACCTCGAGGACCCGGGGGACCTGCAAAGACCGAATCATTCATTAACAAACTTCACAGAGGAGAAAGACCCTCCAAATCTGCACCCAGATCTCCACCGGCTGTTTGAGAGAAAGGTCACGTCAAACCCCATTACAAATTCAATTAAAGCCCTAACGAGCCATGCCTGGTGCTGTGGGACCCGGCCACGGTGAACATCATGTTATCACCTCATCGGTCCGCTGTTAAAGTGCCCCTCCGCGGCTTGCATCCGATGCCGAGGCTCAGCCAGGGTGAGTTGCTCTCCCCGCTGCTGCGTATTGGCCAGAATGACCGTTTCCCGGCCAAGTAAAGATCAGCTCAGTTCAGCTGGCTCAGCGGGCCAAAAGCCGTGCTGACCGGTCAGGGCTGCTTTGAATGTAGGAACATGACAGAGTCCAAAGTAGAACACCTTCATTCCTGAAAGACTCGGGTCTATTTCTTCTAAAATATTTGGTTTGAATGTAAAGGACACCGAAAATATCAGCGTAATAACCGGTATAAAGGATGATAATGAGAGGCCGGAACAATCATAATCCAGTATATCTCACATAGCCATACGGTACTTTGCACCCTCACTGAACCTGATGGTGCTGCGTATATACGTATATACAACACTGCCTCCGATCCGCCTCAACCGCCCATCCAGACTGTGTCCAAATTAAGACTGAATCGAGATTGGCTTAATTTTCACTCCGAAAAAGGAAACTGCTGCCAGACCACTTCACTACTTCCATGCCATCTGTGAGCACATTCTGACTGAAATTGTGCTCTCATATTTCTTACTATTACTTTCATTCAACTTTGGAGGCGCATTAGAAAGTCAAGAGCGGAGCACATTTAAGATAAGAAAAAAGAAAAGGTGTGAGATCCACAAGCTTGAACTCAGCTGGCAGACAATGACGTGACAAATAACCAAGAAAGGTGACACTGAGGTGGGTGAGGAGGAGACAAGGTGGTTGTGCCAAATAACATGAAATGAAACACAACAAAAGTAGGCCTGGCTAAACTGTCCCAACTAAAAAAACCTAAAATATATAAACCAAAAGGCCTGGACTGTCTAATCTACAGAAAACTCACCAAAAACATAGGTGTGGCACAACCAATAACCCTGGTGAATCACCTACACGTGTGCAAGGAACGTATAGGGTACTCACATACCTAATGTCCGGCACCTCACCCACACTTACCCACGTTTCTTTAAGGAAACGCACTTTAGACTCAACACAAAAAGCTAACAGTTAACAGCTGAAGTCAGGAGGCAGGTGATGTCCTTCTTTGAAGATACCACCTCCCTGGTGGTTGGCCCGTTTGAGAGGCGGTGAGGAGCAATCAGCAGCCTGGCCCGCCTACGCAGGTGAGGAGCAATCAGGTGACCTGAGGCACACAGGGAAGGGGAAGGAGACACACAGAGACAAAACCCACACTGCCTGTCAGCTAACAATGAGATAATACAGTCCTTTAATGGTCCCCGGTAGGAAAATCTAGTAGTTCAATAGTAGATGTTTATATCACATCATCAACCTCTTTGGCTGTCGGACAGTGTCTCCAGCGTGAATGCACTCATTCAGTTCAAATGAGTGCTTTTGTTTTGCTCAAAGCTTAATTCAAGAGGGAATCTCAATTGTAAGACCTGACCCTCTGTGATCTTGCCCTCCATCAAAATCAAAATATTCCAGGAAAAACTATTACATGCTTTTCTCTGGAGCCAGGATTGCAACTTTGACAGGGACACAACAAACTGGCTCATCAGTGCCACTGTCAGTGTGCGCATGGCGTCACGGCACTACGATGGTGAGCACGAGGACACGGTTGACTGTGCATGTAAAAGAAACGGAGCATTTATCAAGGTGGGTCGAGTCATAGCAGAGGATGTGTTCAGGGGGTTCATGCAGGAGGAAATTCAGTTTGATAAAACATTCAAGACCCGTATCCAAAGAATAGTCGGTAGTCTCAGGCATTCATTCTCTTGCTCGTTCTATGCCCAACAATGTTATCGAGGCCTGCTGCAGCCAATTAGAGTCTCCAGCTGAACATCACTGACAACTGAAGTATCTGGAGAACAGTGCACTCCAGTTTCACGTATCCCCCGTCATTAACTACATCCTGTGAGAGGGCGGATAGCAGCTCCTCAGCTGGCAACATATCTAATGTTAGTCCGTGCTTCAAAAGGCTCTACAGCCAGCGCGGAGAACCCCACAGAGTCCGCTGTTTAACTTTTAATGAGTGAAGTCAATGACTGCGAGGGCTGAGAAGCTTGTAGCTGTTCTATGATGTGCAAGTGATTTTTGTGACAAGCTTGGGACCCCTGCATGTGAAATGTTCATGGCGAGGACTCTATTATCATATGTACAATGAGTTTATTGCTTAATATTTAATCACACTGTCAAAACAGGCCACAGATCATAAAGCAGACGTCTAAATATTGTCATTCGGGGAGATTAAGTCCCATGATGTTTACAGCTGTGGGATAAAGAATGTTCAATGTTTGATTCAGATCGCAGGACGCGTCACTATAAATACGTCGGGCCGGGTCCCAGCGAAAAAATACGTAGCCTCTGTCTAGTTAGTCTGCGCTATGCAGACAGCTACAACACGGCGGTAGTGGCGCACAGCTGAACACAGTTGTTGTTCATCTGGTTCGGTCGTGGCGCCATTGAGCTGCCGCCATTGCAAATGTCAGGTTTAGGCATTCAGAACCCGCACAATTATCGCTGTCCCATCATTTGCCTCCACATCGTGTGTCCATGTCGTCCGGGTGCGGCTCACTCCTCGCCCGGCGCAGATTCAGTCCCCCCTCAAAGGCTTTGAGGTGCTGTGGGTGCGCGTCTGCCCTCATACAATGGTCATGTGTCTGTGTTTCCTGGGGACGGATCCGTCCACGGTGTCCAAGTCCAACCCGTAGCCGTTCCCCGCGTGGTTCACGACGTCCGGCATCTGAATGCGAAAAGTAAAACAAATCGGAGCTTCAGAGCGAGGAGTCTACTTGATTTACAGTTATGTCAGTAATGTACAACTACCGACACTCGCTCAACTCGAGAGACGACCATTGCGGAATTACTGGGCTGTAGTCTTGCACTCGAATACTAATGTGTTTGCTTGAGGGGTACCTTGCCTTCGTTAGCTTAACAGTCGAGCAATCCGTTTGCCTGATGAGTGACACGTCAAATAATCATCTCCTGTATGGATGACGGCAACAGTTTGGTTTGTAATCTGTAAGCTGCGCAGAGCGACCTGTATGAACCATCTAGAGGCATGTTGACGCTCGCAGTGCAAGCTTGGGAAAGCGATGCGCTCTCACCCGAGACGCCTTCTCCAACCTTTCACAGGGACGTTGTTCACACTCCGACGCGACCATTTCCAACAAGTACGGGCTCACTCTTGTCCCTCGCCTGTCTCCTTGCAGTCAAGCAACCTGCGTCTGAGTCTGTGTTTCCTCAACCCCGACACAAAGATAATGGTGGCCCCCTGATTTTAGCACCCGGGAGCGTCTCTACAATGTCCGCAGATGCAGATCAGTAACTGTTTTGTGGACATTCACGATGCGGCCTCATTCTGATGCCTTGAACGTGGACGCGTGCGAATGGGTAGCGCTACTGGCTGAGCAGAAGGACCCAGTGTCGTCGCTCCCGCCACTGGTGTATGAATGGGAGTGAATGGGTGAATGCGAATTCTGAAAATGTGTCCAAACCTTCTGAAACGGAGGAAACTGCCTTTAGTTGACACCTTCTCGGATTTGAATCACACATTTCCACACATACACATACACACTAGAATGGTCATTTGCATATGTCCGATCCCTTGCTCTTCTCTGAGAAAAGGTATACGTACTCACTTATACCTAAGTATTCTCACGTGTACGTTCATGATGTTAAAAACCAAAAAGGTTCTCTCTGTATTCATTGCATGCCAGCATTTCGTCGCCACAACCATACCTCGCGGACGTTGTTGAACGTTGCGACCTGCGAAAAGCCGCTGTCAGTCAGCTCCGAGGGGGCGATGCCTGTGAGCGGCGTGGACAGGGGGACGGGTTCAGACCAGGTTTAGTCATAACTGGCTAGTCACAGGTGAGTACTGTCCGTCTGACCCACTTGTTTGTCCGTCGGGCAGGTATCCCGCGTTCACCTGACCCTGCCTCTGCCCGTTCACATTCGTCTCACTCTGGGACCTCACTCTCCTGCTGCGCAGACAGAACGGGGATGACAACGGAGAGTTTCACCGCGCTGACTGCGTTTAGACCGTCGGAGAGGTGGATGGGGACAAAACATGCATAGCGGCTCACCTCATTTCATCTCGGTAGTTGGGTTCTGGGGAGAGTTGCAAGAACAAATATCGTAATGAGGGTTACTTGATAGCGATGATGAATAAATGATCGAGATCGGCCATAAATGAATCTCTCAGAGCCATTTCTTGTCACTTTGCAGCTGCTCTCAGACTCTGCTCAGTGCTATCAGTCATCGCCGCCTCGTGTCATGTGTTTAAGGCTCCGGGTTTAAAAGCAGCCCCCTTTCTCATGAATATTTCCAAGCAGGGTTATACATTATAGACACAGAGATGGCTTTACGTCTTTCTTTCCGGCGCTTGCAGCAGAAGATGATCCCGAGGATGAGCAAGACCAGCAGAGCACAGCTACCGAAGGACACGACCACGGCGATCAGCACGGTCCAGTCAGGAGGCCTGGGATCTGTCGCAGGAGATGAGGCCAGAATTAAAAACTTACATCCCTCCATTATCTTACCCGCTTTGTGTCTTGGCCAAGGTGGTAGGAAGCACAAACTTCAATCTAAAGCCATGAAAATAAACAAGGTGGTATCCGCTAATATAGAGCCAATGACCCAACACATCCGACACGGCCCATACTGTACACTTTGAACTCTGTAGCCCCTGAAAGAAATAGTGCTGCTTATACAATCAGCCATCCACGCAGTCGGCGTCCAAAAACATAAGGCACATTCTTTTTTTGTTCCAAGACTGGCTGTATTTTCCCCCCCAGTAGGTAAACTGCTGCCAGACGACTTCACTGATTCCAAAGTTATTCACGCCATCTGTGAGAACATTCTGGTCTGGATCGTATTTTCATGATTCTTGCTATTAATATCATTTCTATAGTGCTGTAGTGTAGAACCTCATTGAACGTGCACAAAGTCTTATTTCCCCGGGGTCAACATTTTTTGGTTCTACGTGAGGAGCACTGGGGCTGAACGGGGACTTGAGGGGAGAGAGAAACCTCCTCTTACCCACTGCCAAGAACACAGAGCTGGACCTGGGGCTCTGAAGTGCCGGGATAGTGGCCTGACACTGCACTCTGGTGCCGCCGACGGCTTGGAAAGTCAGAACGGTGGTGGAGTTGAAGTGACCCCCGTCGGCGACCACGGTGGTGTTGTAGCGGCTGCTATTCACAGCCTCATCGTTCAGAGTCCAGCTCACAGTGGGAGCGGGGGACCAGGCAGATGTCACACACTGAAACTCCACCTGCTGGCCCTGCACCACCGTCACGTTGCCCCCCACGATGTCGACGGTCCCACTCTCTGAGAAACACAGACAGCCAGGGGGCAGACGTTGCTTAATGAGTGCAATATGGTTTTGGCATTCGGACCCAGTCACAGAGTGATGAGAGCGTGTAGTTCAACCTGTGCAGCATGCCCAATGGAAGGTAATGACAGTAAAAGGCTAAACAATAAGCCGATTCAAATGTACCAAACTATGTTAAATTGCATGAAAATATAGAGGACACTGATTTGGCATCATGACTTGGACGAAGCGACGATGCAACTTTTATATTCCTGCTCTTTGAGACAATGCAAACTGCGTGCACCGTGCTTTAGAGCAACCATGGATTCACATGGATTCAGGCAGGCAAACGAGCTTTCAGAATCAAACTTCCGACGGCTTTCCTTCGGCGTGGTGCGTGCTGCTCGCTCGTGTCCCCTCGCAGAGAGGCAATCAGCGCGCTCATCTGGCAGCTCCATTAAGTAGATTTATTAGATCTGGCTGCTGCATGCTCGGAGAATATGCCTGTAATCGCGCGAGTCCCAATCAGCGGCACGAGGAGGAGCTCCCACACTTAAACAATCAATATCCATTCACAGCCGGCACCCAGATGTTTCCCGGGGAGATTGCACCCCCGTGGCAGTCGCGCTGAGCCGCTGCGGTGGGGAGGGTGAGGCATACGTGGAGCGATATGACGGCTTTACGATCGAATTAGAGCAGAACAGCCTCGGGGAGGGAGCCACGGGCGAACGATAAAGCAATTGATGAATAGAGGTCAGAGGTCAGCCGATACCCTCTCGCGGTGGCGCCACAAAATGTTCAGTCGTCCACGTGGGAGATAAGCCCTCATCACTTCCGAGCGTGTGAACACAAAACAGGTATCCCTGAAAGTATTCAAACATCCATGCTTTGGCAACAAGGAGGACGCATGGCCCCATCTGTGGTGAGTCATTACTTTTAATTTTAAAAAAAAGTGTTTGAATGAATTTAAGATCGCCTCTGCAACTCTTTCCTGTCGGTTGCAATGACAGTTGCCCGTGTTGAGCTTGTGGCTTTTTCACTTGGCGCCACCTGCTGGCCAGACATGTGTGTTGCGGATTCTCACAGTATGGTGAGCAGGCGTGTTGCCAGTGAATCGACAGTCTACATATACATCTACCAAGACTCGGACGAACTGTTTCATATGTCAACAAGCGCCGCTCTGTTTATTGATCATCCCAGCGCCCACCGAGTAAAAATGTAACTTCAACGCTTCCGGTTTCTCCTGCTCGCCAAACAAAACGTCGTTGGACTCCAGACCCGGACCCACACCTAAAGCAGCCTGGTCTGCATACTTACACTCGACAGTCTGAAAGCCGAGCGAGCTAAGCTTCTACTCGACCGCGGTGGCGACTTGGAGATAATAAGACCTGAACTGCAAGCGTCACTAGCAGAGGGAAAGTTGTGCTCTCCTCTCTGAAGGCGGCTGTGAATGGAGCTCACCGCTGCCCCCTAGAGTACATCTCACCCACTCACAGCCTGCTAGTAACGCTGCAAGCTTGTGCGGAGGAGACGTCAAAGTGTTGACCCGGTTTTGAAAGCAAATAACAGGTGACCGGGTGAGGGTAGTGTGCGCACGTCTCAGCGGTCAAGGGCCAGAGGTGCATGTCACCAAATGTGCTTAACGCCAAGCTGGCCGAAGTCGCGCACCGTGACGAGACGTGCCAAGCACTGACTGCCACCGTTACTGAGCTCACCTTGTACTTGGAGCTGTGACGTCTGCGAGCCAGGCACCCCCTGTACCGTGCAGAGGACCGGCCCTGACTGCTGGCGGGTGGCGTTGAGGATGGTGAACTCCACGCAGCTCGTGTCACCGGCGAGGCAGAATCTGACCAAGTACTGCTCCTCAAACGTAAAGGTGCCCTTCGAGACCGTGGCGACCAGCGTGCCCCCGACGCTCCAGGTCATGACCTCCCAGGCTCCCCGCACAGTGGCGTTGAATCGGACGTCGGAGCCTCGCAGCACTGTCGAGTTCAGCGGTTCCAGCTGGAACTCTTGTGACGCCACTGAAAAGATGAAAAAGTGAGAGAGAACAGGGCCGAGGAGTTTATGACAAAGGGAATACAGATGAATGACTTTTTGACCTTATTTTGTAGTTGTTCAAAAGCGAATTTTTTCAGATCACATGTGAAAATGTGAACATTTTCACATTGCATTTAAAAATAAGTATCAGGAATCGAAAAGATTTACTTCACTTCGGCTCGCCAGTTCATAGAGAGTAATGAGTATGAGTTTCATAAGGTTCATTTTATATACCTCATTACCTCATTTTGTGATTATTCTTTCAGCTTCACTAAACATAGCGAATTTCTAAATAGAGTTACAAATTCTGACATTCCCACACTCGATGCACAGTACGTATCCAGTATGCGCGAGTATGAACGACGGGACTCAATTACTGACTATATCTGTCAGAAATAATTATCTACATGCTTGTGATCTCTGAATTTCCCAGGAGGAAATTCCCTAATGGATCAGCAGAGTTTGGATCTATCTAGGTACGTTTTGCAAATTGTTTTCTGATACTTTTGGATATTTCACCTGCAGCACTTTTTACGTGCCATGACAAATTCATTGCATGTACAAAGATAACAATTCAAATGCAAACCAGACACAGATTTCTATGTCATGGGTAGCATATACATAGCTGGTGTTCGCATCACTTCAGACGTTAAGCCACAACACCGGTAAACTGTGCAGCAAGAGTCACCTAAGCAAAAACACCTCCGAGCTGCATACAGAGGGCTTTGTCCATATCAGTGCTTGGAGCACGCTTGAGTTTGCTCAGGGTGCGCGGATATCACAAAGGACACTGGGTTTTGTTTGTTGGCCTTTAACGAGGCTGAAACTCAAACACGACATTAATCGGGCCCGATCCTTCACGTGTCGGGCGTTAAAGTTGAGACAGGGTTCACGGATGCCTCCCTGGATGTTTTCTGTCGCATCCTCTCCGGCAGAAGGAGAGCAGCGTGTTGACCAGTCAAGCGGTGTCGTCAACAAGCTAACCTGTTGGGTTGGCACCGTGATGAGAGTGACCGATTTGATTTGTTTGCCTTGGTTCGGCACGGAGGGTAATGATTAATAAGTACTAGAGGGTGCCTGTTTGACCTGCTGCGGTGTTCATAATGGAGCCACATTCCAGTGATGACAGATCAATGGCACTGAGCTGTCGCGTCGTAGAGACCCTTGGAGAGGTGTGCTCAGGTTTACCCCCTCAGTTCACCCACCAACCCTGACTGGGAGCTGAAGACACCATCATTTACCTGCTGATCCACAGCTACGTCTGCAGTGCGTTCGATACCGTAGCTCCACTGGGACAGAGGCCGACACTGATGGAGGTGGACGCCACCCCCCTCCTGCCCGGCACTGTGAACCGCCTTGCAGGGCATGCACTGCCAGCGCTGCGTGCCAGACACAGTGGTCCTGCTGGGAACTGTCCCAATTCCTTTCCCCCTCACTCTCCACACAATGAGTTTTCTGATGACTCTGTTTGGCTGAATGGATCAGCAAGGGTGCTGAGGCTACATACAGAGCCATGGTGTGAAATATGAACAAATATTGATAGTGGAGCCGTGTGCAGCACAGGCTGACAAAGACCAAGGTGCTGCTTGTGGAGCTGAGGAGGAGTAAGGCAACAGTGAGACCTCATACTCACTGGGAAAGAGGCACCGAATAGAGCCAGGACTACGTCTGTTTTCTGAGGAGGCCTTCAAAATCTGTGCTGAGGGTGTTGAGGGTGCTGGGAGAGGTCATTGTGGCCACAGTCATCCTGTTTGTTTGCTATTGTACACCGGGATCAAATGTAGCAGATGCCGGCACACTCAGAATTCTGCTTCTCGGGTACATTTTAAACAAAACATTCATATTTTCATTTAGTCATTTAGCAGATGAATCGTCCAAAGTAATTCACATAGGACTTAAAATGCTGTTCTTCTTAAACTGATTTCTTTGCCTTTTTTTTGGTTCCATCCATTCATTCACAGCAGCAGTGACTTGGTTTTTAACTATTATAAGGATCGTTAAAGTTGAATCAAATCCTCCTTTAATGCTATTTACATTTTTACAGTTATTTGATGCTATTCAAATTTATGGTTATTTAGATGATGTTCTGTTTTCTAAATTCTGCCACCTCAGTAGGTTTACAAAGACACGCACAGATTAATTGCCAAAAATGTATACTGACCTCCAGTTGCACACAGTGTAAAGTAGATGCAGAAGAGGCTTGGCCATGATTTCCAAGTCATGCTGCTGCCGTTTCCCTGCAAGATGAAGCAGAGACTGCCCTGAGACATGGTGACAAACCAAAGATGTCACAAAAAGGAGAGAGAAGAGGCCAACACATTTAGCCTATAAAGTGACTGTAGTACCGTCTGGTACTAGTTTGCATATTGTGTAGTGTCGTTTGAATGAAGGCTGGAGGAGGAAAAGCAGTAAGTACCTCATGCTGTCAGAGACCGACAGTAGATGAAGAACACAGAGGTTAAAGCTCAGGCAGATGGTGAGACCTCAAATATATGACCTGACATTATAGATCGATGGTGAAAATGACTTATTAAGGAAATGCCAAACAAAACCTGTTCTATAACATTCTACATCTTTATTTTACATCATTTCTCTGTCAAAGAATGTAGCCAAGTATAGGGCTTCAGATAGAGATTGATAGATAAATAGATAGAAAGTACATTGATCCCTCTGGGAGGTTCCCCTGGGGAAATTCAAGTTCTAGTTACAGCACCATGTTCATAGAGAACGAGAAAAACTCCACACTAAAACCTCAAAGCTCTAAGCTGATTTAATATAACCAATATCCAAAGCAACCAGTGCGGCTATTCTCAAGTAAAATAGTATAGAAAGGCGAAGGCCAGTTGGGTCACTGGTGATGTTGATAATGGAATGATGATGATGAAATGAAGTATTCATCACTCAATCAAAAGGAACAAAATTATCCTTGGTTCCTCTATTCACATTTTGTGTTTTTGTCACTGATAAAACGATGAGGTGAACACAGAACCCCATGGTTTTGTGTCCACATCTACTACATGTGTTATCACCCCCAAGCTATTGCTTACCTGGCTCCTGTGAAATCGCACACGTCTCGTACAATAAATATTCTGAACAGCTCCCGTTTCTATAACTGAGTATGTTGCAGAAGTGACAGCACCTTCAGTAAAAACACATCCAGCGAAACTTACCTTGCGAGAGGCGCGGCTGTGGCGAGAATAGATCAAAGCTCCATTTCCTGAAAGAGTCCACCTGGAGCCGTGAGACTCACAGAGGGAGCAAGGTCCAGGCCAGGCCCTACAAGCCCAGCCCTACAGGCCCAGCCCTACAAGCCCAGCCCTTTACCGCTGCAGGTACAGTGTGACGTGTGGAGCATGTTCAACCGCCTCATGGTCTGGACAGGTGTTGATATTTGTGCTTCTTTGTGTCCTCGATGTATCAGAGTTAATGTTCTCCTCTGTACTCAAGCTCGGCTTGTCTTTCCTTAACTTGAATGTTTAACTCCCGATTGCCCTGGAACTGTAAAAATAAATAAATAAGTAAGTAAGTAAGCAAGTAAGTAAGTAAGTAAGTAAGCAAGTAGGTAAGTAAGTAAATAAATACTTTTTTTTTTAAAAGTAGACACATTCTTCTCTGTTGTCCTGGATGCATGTTTTCTACACCAGCATGTTACTATGAAGGCTGTCTCCTACATGAACAGTTGTGTTTGTTTCACATTATAAGTTTGTTTCTACCAGTTTCTTGGTTCCTCCCAGCTTTTATCACTGGTTCGAAGTTAATGAGTTGTGAAAGTTGATGTCATCTAGATCTGAGTGCCGATCGGCACTGGAGAATATTCCAATGCTTTCAGTGTTTGCCAGTAATTCAGTCAGAGCATTTACGGACGGTGTTTATGACCACGCAATAAACACTCTTGCCAACGCCTCAAACTTATTCCACTGGTCATCAGTTAGCGACAGGAACACAAACATACTCACCTCTGGCAAGCAAAATGAACTTGAGCAAAAAAAAAGAAAAAAATGAACTCCACGGGGTGCCTCAATAAGGTTGCTTGCCTGCAAGGGATTTCGGTCCTGTGAACAAGTTTTCAGTCGGAACTATCAGATGTTGCTCATGCTCTAGTTATCTCAAACCCAGCGGGTCGTTACGCTTCATTCATTACTGTGCAGCGAAGCCGAAACGCCACATACTGTAAATGCACTGGTGGCCATGTTGTTTGTTATCTCTAATTACATGTTGATTGTTTTTAATCACACATGACATGAAAATTACCTAATTTGTCATCATATGCCCACCAGCTGTGGCTGACTAGCAGACATTCACCGTACTTACTACAAATGGGAAATACACTTAACTCATGGTGGTGATCTGGCATTGGCTTGACAGGTTCTTTGAGCGGACCAGCTCCCAGGTTAAGAGCTTCCCCGACTCCAATCAGCCTCGTTTATAGTGCAACCAATGTGATGAAGGCCACCTTCTGAAGACACACAAGGTAAACCCTGCTGTCCAGAATGTGACAACGAATGTGCCTTTCCCATTGCGTCACTGTTGGCTATCATCCTGTTAGATGTAATGTTTCAGTCGACGTGGGAAAAAAACTAGAGACCATGTTTATACTCTGATAAAGGTAAGATGCAGAAAGGAAACGTGTCTACTTCTGGAGACAGTTATTTTCTTATTCTTGTTTCAGTTTTCATGACGGTGACCAGGCAGTCAGTCTAACGTAAATTGTTTAAGGTTACAAGATAAGTCAAGACATGGTTCTTTCTTCTTCATTCCCTCCTTACTGCTCATCACAGTGTCTCCTCTTCGCCTGAGATGCAGGCGCCCGCCAGCGCTTTAGCCCGCCGAGGAAGGTGCGTGAGTTTGTGTGTGAGTGGAAATTCACACCCGTGAGCAGGCAAACTTGCGCTGTGCGGACATGTGATCAATTCTAACGATGTCAGGTGAATGGCTGTGACAGGCGCGTCACCACCAAGGTCATCTGAACTATAAAGGGCCTATGATGCTTGTCCGATGCAGATGCCTCCTAGTCTGACAGTATCGCACAGGGTGGTGTTACATCTTGTCCACTAGAGGTCACTCTCGGATTAAATCCTCCTGAACAGAAAGCAATGCTGTATTCATTCAATTATACATAATTTATATGCATTTCATCTGTCTGGTTTTGTAATACTCCCAGATGTATTGCAAAAAGGATTTTGAACAAATGTGCTGCAGACTAATCAAAATCATAATAAAATCTCTTTAACACACATTTCTCGGTTAACACTATTTGAGTGGATTTGATTCAAATAACTAAACTTGTTCAAGGGAACAATCAAACCATGTCTTGACTTGCCTGTGTACATCAAGAACAACGAACTGAAATGTGCTGTTGTTGTTGTTCCTATTAATATATTCATTGTAGTCATGATTAGCATCATCATAATATGCAACCAGGACTTAAAAGCAGTATATTTTTTTTAACAAATTCTAGATAGATAATACTTTTAGGTAGTTTAATCTGTTACAGTGCTTCATAATTTTATTTCAATCTGACTATGTAATGAATTAATGGTTTCAGTTATCTATGTGTGTGTGTGTGTGTGTGTGTGTGTGTGTGGGTGTGTGTGTGTGTCTGTGTCTCTGATTGTTCCGTAGCTCACTACAGACCTCTATGGATATTCTGATTAGCATTTCTCACAAAATGTAATGTGATCTGTCCTCCCTCTGTTCTGTTGGCTCCTCTGACCAACAGTCAGGGTTTTCAGGCGGGAGCCGTATAGAAGGAGCTGGAATGTCTCCAGACACAGCTGGTATTGTATAGGCAGACGCAAGCAGACGACCATGAAAAACAGGAAGTAGATAGTGGGGGAGGGTCGGCCACGGCAGTCCCTCTGATCCCCTGCATATGGCCTCCAAGTAATTTGGAGGCCTCCTCTGCTACCAGAGCCATGGTGTCAGAGATCATCTGTCATAACTCATTGTGTGTGCTCATCCTCGTCTCAGCAGCTTGACTAACTCTGGCTTCAAACGGCAGTATTGTTTCATCTCATCACTTTCCACTGCAGATTAGTTCCGTCCAATTGCCTCCTTAGTTTAGCGGCTGGAAAATGACCCCGTAGCGCAACACTTTCCTGACAGAAAAAAAAGGGCACGCGTTCAGCGTATGCATTAATTGCCATTGTGGGATTTGTTTTTGTTGTGTCAGCTGTTGGCTAATCAATGGTTAAAGCCGACTAAGGTTTATTGTTACTGAGCTTATTAGGCCGTGTTGCCACTGGAACAAGCCTCCGCCCTCTCTCACATGTAAACCACTGTGTTAAGGGCAGGCCATGGGCACTGCCCTCCTTGGGCAGCAACACAATCCTCTGATTGGACAGATTAAGACAATATTTTAATTTAAAAAAAACAGTAGAAAATAATAATACATTACACACACACACAACATTTAGTATTTTGGTTTTTAACTGGATTTTTTTTTATTTCTTATTTAACTGTATTTTCGCATTTGAGCAGTTCATTGCACGAGGGAACACCAGAGAGGTTAGTACAGTTCAGCTGCACTTAGGGGTAATATAGTGCTACATAATTGACCTCAATGGTTACGTCGGCCATACTGTGAACTCTGGTGGGACTGGAGCCCCCTCCACAAACTGGTGTAATCTGGCTTTACCTGCTGCTCCATATGGGTCGGGTGCATTCGCTGCATGAGAGAAATCCACTTAGTAAGGGAGGGGGTGAGAGGGAGAGAGACTCAGACTTTCATTTCATTACATTCACAGATCTCTCTGTCACCTAGAACACCAACGCCACTAACTGTAGGATTACACAATGGCAGTAAAGACAGTGTTTGTTCACAACACAGCTGTCCTGGTCACCTGTTCCTGGTCCACTAGACTCTAGTGTCCTGTGCGTGTGGGCTGTGTGTGCAACAGAGAGACTGAAGAAGATAAATGAACAAGTTGCCCTCCGTCAAAGAGGCTTTGGATGAGGTCACCTTTACCTTCATCCTGTCTCCCTTCCCAGGGGATTATGCCAATATCTGTTCCAGTTACCTGCGAGGGACCTCAAGGCTCCATTTACCACCCAAGTCAAATATTTTAACTATTTGTGCCATAAAACTTGCATACCGCAGAGGCACTTTGTTTTTTTGCCACTTAACTTGTCCTCAAACAGTCACCGTTTTATATAAATTGGCACTGCACACTCTTCCCAGTTTTCTCACAGCGCTAGAGGGAAAAAGGAGGGAAAGCGAAAAAGGAGGGAAAAGGGACAGCAACAGGCAGCAGCTGTGATGGAAAGGCTCGTCCATACCCATACTCAACACAACAACAGCATTGTTATCTGAGACCTGCTTATGCCCCTCCCTCTCACGTATGGACAGTATCTTTAGAGACGACCGCAGAGAGCTGCAGCACATTCTTTTACAATGTGCTGTTTTATGGCCTGTAAAGCCAGTTGCGGAGGGAGTGTAGAGAAATTGGTCAAACTACAATTGTGCAAGTTGCTTCTCCAGTCAGTCATAAGAAACTGTAAATTGCATGGACAGAATTGAAGCTTGTTTAGTCTGTATTGCACAGGCTGAGGCTTGCCGCACCGTGATCCTCAAATTACATTTTTTTTCTTCAATAAAAAAAGAGAACCAGTAAAAAAAGAAAATCCACATTTCAATACGCCATTTATCATCACAACAAACTGACATTAAATAACAAATACCTAAGTTGATCTAATAGTAAAATCATGACTCCACATAATTATACAAGTGTGATTGCTCCCAGGGCCAAACTTTAATCATTATCATTTTCATTTTAACATATTACAGAACTTTTGTGCACAGAGCAGATCGGTGGTGTTTCAATGCACAATTCTTCCTTGTAGTTACTGAGAAGAACTAGATTTTGGTTCAAGGGGTTCAAAGGGTCTTGGCATTAAGCCCCAACAGGCCCTTCATGTTTATCATACAATGCAGTACTCTTGGCCCTGTCAGTACCATGTAATTGGTTCCTAAAGGCACAACCAACACCAATACACTGTTCCACCATACACTGGCCATGTCATCTTACACTTTGGGGCTGTTGGCTGTTGTGTTTTTGGATGAAATACGGAAATGGGCACCAGAGTATGAAGGCTTTAAAAGATTTTGAGAACAGGCATGTGCACTAAGGTTCAATTGCCATATGTGAGGACTTTGTCCTCATGCACATTTTTAGGTCACAATGTGACACAATGTCACAGTCAGCCACTGGCCAAGCATTTTCAGATCAGGAGTTTCCCATGTCTCACAGAGGACATTTTCAAAATGTTGCCATCTGCATGTGGAACTATTTGAAAACAGCCACCAGAAACGAAATTCAACATTGTTATGTAAACAGGGTCTTATTTTGGGTGATACTAAAGCTAATAGCACATGCAGATGAGAAGGACAAGACACCAGCGTTGTATCTACCCTGAAGCTCCAAACAAACTGTGGACAAACACCCTTTTCTTAGTAATGTAGTCAGCACAAAGACAAGGAATAACCAGTGGGACTGGTTTTCAAAGGTTTACACTTTTACTACAGATAAAGATTTTGTGACAGACTGCCAAAACAGCTGGTTGTTTTCATGAGATACATGTCGATAATTTATGCATTATGCATTCATCCAAGTGATCCTGTTGTGAAGAAAACTTCTGAGGTAATTTCCATAACAGTAGTGGCAAGTATGTGCAAGTGGCTAGTTGTTACATCTTCCTGACTAAAGAGTATACTGAGGCGAAGTGTGTGAATCTACATGGGATCAAGAGGGGGATGGCCTGACACTTGCAAATGTCCAACTGCTTGTAGGAGATGGCTGAATGACACAACATGACCCCACCATTGTTGCAGCTAAAAGCCTCTATCTGGCAATTTTTTTATTCACTTCAGTGAGAATCTTGGTTCATGTTCAATACAATGTGGGGAGCAGCATGGCATGAACGGCACATACTGTACAGTACAGTCTATTCAACAGTACACGGCGAAAGCTTTCAAATTTCTCACCAAAACCTAGTGAAAAATAGTCAGGTTCCTTCAAGCACAGTCACATAAGAATGGCTTCCTGAAATTTGAACTTTGGGAGTTTGTCAGTGGTTAAATGTCACAGACAGGTGTAACGTGGGTCGGAAGGGTGCCCCAAACCAAATCAAATTTGGTGTATTCACAAACTGCTGTCGAATGTGGCCATCAGGAAATGTCAGTTCACTGTGAATCTGGTATGTTTGTTTCATGGTGTTCCCAGGAGCGTCAGTTCCTGAGAACACCAACAGCAAAAAAGTTCTTATTGTAAGATTCTTAGGTTAAGTTCTTAATATTGTTAAATTCAAGATTGGTGTGTCACTGGGTTGATTTTTTTGTATTTGGCAGCAGCCAGCAGTTATATGGCAATTACAACTACCAAGAAAGGTAGAGTTGAGGCCAGTTTTCATGTATTTATGCGCTTGATTTGTTTTTACTCTCTGTTATACCTTGTTGCATTTTGTGAAACCGAGAACATTTTCAGTATTGCTGAAATGATTGTGTTTATAGCAAGGTTTTGGTTTATGAGAAGAAAAAAGAAAAACTCTTCCATAAAAATTAAGCTTTGGGTATCTAATGCTGGATATACCATGAATTAGACATTTGTAAGAAATTTTCTTTCATTAGTGAACACATTCAAAATGCTACTGTCCAACTTTAAGTAATATTATGATTTCGAGAATGTTGCTGATGTTGAATGGATTCTTGCTATGTACTAGGACTACAGCCAAGGAAAATGCTGAAGTCAAACCCACCAGAGGCAAATCAACACAAGTTAACCCTCTCTTACTTCAAATCCATGAAAATCAAAAAGTATCAAGAAATGATATACAAAATTGGTAAATTAGTGCACATCTCATACCATACATCCAAACACATAAAGTTGTTCAAGGTTATGCATTTATATGCATTTGGCATATAAGTATATCTTGACATATTGGAGACTGGGGTAAGGATCACAGTTAATACAATCAGTCAAGTACCACAAGTTTACATGTAAAAAGAGAAAAACTAAAAATGAAAAAGTATGTTTACTTTTCAAAAACAATATCTAAAAGTGTAATTATATTTTCAAGTAAAATATCTTTGGAGGGAAACATATTGTCGCAGGGAGGGGAAAATATGTAATAAATATAAACCATGAAATCTGCAAATGTCCACAGCATGACTGCAAGCTGGCATGCAATCTATGTCATGTGCTCATCTCAGACATTCTTTTGTCTCATTTTATGTGCAGAATAATATGTTTTCGCATTATATTTTAAGAAAATTTATTGAAACTTGACTTCATCTATTGATTGTTAACCGATCGATAAGAACTTTGTTTACACTTGGCAAATTGCCTTCAGAAAATTCAGGTTCCAAGTTACAATGCAAAAAGTTGGAAAAACACACTTTTTACAGTTTGTTAAAAAATATATATATATCCTAGAGGATTAGCATGCTATCACTGCAAGATTCCAGATACAAAATACAGCATATAAATGTATAAATAGCATATTTGTTTTTCTGTACAATATGCAAAAATAAAAAAATAAAATAAAAAATTAAAGGGATTATTTATTTATTTTGCCATTGTAGACAATGCTCAATTTATCAATTTATCATCTTGCTCAGGCCAGGGGAGAAAATAAGACAGTGTGGGTAGTGTCTCTTATCATTCACTCAGGGGAAATGAATGAACGTCTCCTTGCTGAAATGTCTGAAATTACTTCAGCACAAAGGTGGAGAGCCAGTGTTTCCACTGGAGCCATATTTGGATTGCACAGTCTCAATGGAGCAAGAGGAAGGTGACAACACAGGGAGGTTGAACATAAGCAAACACAACCAAGGAGCTGTTCGTTCATGTCGCCATTTTCCAAGCTAAAATACAAAAGACTTGGCTGGGGGAGCACACACCCCTCTCTCAACCTTCTACCATGAGACGTGCCATCTCCTTCGGACTCATTGCTCTCTTTACACGTATACGAAAGAGGGAGAGCGGGTGTGAACAAATCTTAACATTAGTGTAAAATAAAAGCCGTTCAAACCGAGCCGCGAGGCAGCATTTAAGACATTTTTGACTCGTTATCCCAGATGGTTGCACATACACACAAAATAGCTCGCCATTCGTGTTGAGTGACGTGTGACGTATCCACACAGGTAGGGGCTCAGATTTGAAATCACGTTGCTGATCGTCGCGCGGACCAATCAGCGGGCGGCAGGGGCGGGAGGAAGCTCCGTCAATCACACAGGAACTATAACGGTTTAACGGGGAGGGAGGGGGAGAATCCAATCCGGTTTGAGCTAGTTCTCCTTCCAATGGAACATTAACGTCTCGGCTCTGTGTTAGACTGTACTGGCACTGCTTTATCTTCTATATACCACTGTATCTTCTCCCGTGTTGAGAAACACTCAGCTCTTTTCTCTTTCCATTTTTTTTAAACAAACAAACAAAAAAACACACCCACAAACCAACCATGCCTAAAAGGAGCACAGTGAGTAGACCGACATCTTTCCGTGCATTCAGTAATACAGTGTTTATTGCCACCAACTGTCCTCCGTGAAACGGGCTGGCTACCGCCGGTGCTCGGAGTTAACAGACCCGGAGCCGCCGCGGTCTGTTCGGTCCGCGAGTGAGCGTCAACAACGCCGTGCAACCGTGCAAACCAAGAGTTTAGGTGTGCTGCGTGTGTGTGTGTGTGTGTCTCTCGTGTTTTCCGCGTCTCCTCAAGTGGACTCAAATCTCTGTGCCGCGATTATCTCCGTGCTATTTGTGCGTTTTCACAAACCGCGCGGACTGTGGCGTGCACGGTTGCGGTCGTGTGCCGTGTGCGTTTTGCTTTCAGTTCTGGACGAAGCGCGGTCCGGTTCTCTGGTCGGGTGCTCGGTGCTTTTTTTTTTCCGCAGAGAAAGTTGGCGGCGTATCGATTGTTTCCCGTCGCACTGGATGCTAAAGTTTCTCCGCCGTGAGCCGCGCGTCATCCGCTCGGGAGTTCGGCCCCCCGGCGTTGTCGCTTGTTGCCCGGACGCGGGCGGGACACCCGAGAAAAACAACGGCCACTTTGCGGCGGGGACGCCGCGACGCCTCGCTTTTCATGTGTGCGTGCGTGTGTTCGTGCAAAACATGGTGGAGGGAGAGGCGTCCTCCGTGCGCGCGTCGGGGACGGGGTCGGCGTGCGCCCGCCGGGCTCGGGCCGCTCGGGGAGGTTATGCAATGGCGAGGCTCCGTCGGCGGAGGCTCTGGCTCTTGTTGCTGGGGGTTCTGGTAGATTCTGCTCCCGGAGTCGCTGCCGAGCATCTCCGAGTGACTCTTTTCAAATTCGAGGCGGGAAGGCTTCTCCACACCGCTCAGCTTCCCTCTCCCCCCCCCCCACCCTCGCCCGGCAGTCCCATTTATTACCAATGAATGGATGCGAGGGAGAGGAGGCGGAGCCGCCCCCCCCTCTCCTCTCCTCTCCCCTCCTCCTCCACCTCCACCTCCTCCACCGGACTTTTACTGTAGGAAAACCGCGGCAACAGCGCAGTCACATGACGGCCCGTAAACTGCAGGTCGGAGGACTCGTTCCTCTGGATTCCCGTGTCGCGCCGTATCGATGCCGGGGGGGGGGGGGGACATCCGGCCTCGTTGATACGACGATGATACGACTGTTTACAGGAGCTGACAGCGTCTGTGTCAGCTCTCATCTGAAACGTGCACGGGGGGCTGGTTGGGCGGCCATAGGCTCATATTCGACCCGGAAACGCCCACTTTCTGGTTACATAACTAATGCTTAAAGCCCATACCCCTCTACCCTACCCCCCCATCCCTTACCATTACCAATTAAAGCCACTTTAAAATGCAGACTGTTTCTTCCTCATGCCTTTCCTTTTGTCTCCCCACAGGCAGCTGCAGGAGGAGACTCAGCGGTAAGAAATGACGAGATCTCATAATGTTTGGACCCACAGAAATGTATTGACTAGTTGTCAGATGTTTATCCGACTGCCAGTGCCATTAAAAAAAGGAGGGGGCAGTCAGTAAGCCAAAGCCATGTGTCGATTAGCTGTCGCATGTTTGCTAATATGCAAGTGTAATTAAAGAAAAGCGACAGGATACTTATGGCCACATATTAATTAATTTCATAATAGTTCGTTTATGTTTGGTTTGTGGACCAAGGCATGACGATTTGCACTTTACATCTCCGCTAGGCAGCTATAAACCAATACGTCAACTCTGAAAAGTGTTTGTTGGTGGCCCAATCTTGAGTATTCAGGTTTATTGAGTTTCTAAATTACAGACCAGTATCCACCAGGGGTCAGTAATGCTGCCCCCGAGGGCTGATAACACTTGGAGGTAATTTCATTTCCTGTTCCTTCTCTCCGCAGCCCAAGAGGAGATCTCTCAGGTTGAAAGATGTGAGTACAGCGTAGCCCCAAAAGATCTCCCAAATCCTGCACGACAGCAGCCGTGTTCCTGGTGCTGATTGTTGTGTTCTCTGCCCCCCCCCCCTACCCCCGTAGAAACCTGCGCCTGCAAAGCCAGAGGCCAAACCCAAGCCAAAGGTGGGGTTTCAGTTTCCTGCTGATTGGAGTCACTCGTTAGGCTCTGAACCAGCATCTGAGGTGACAGTTGTCGTCGTTGTTGTTTGCAGAAGGCACCCGCCAAGCCTAAGAAAGCCAAGGAGGTGGAGAAGGCCAAGCCCGAGGAGAAAGCGCCCGAGGCCCCTGCTGAGAATGGCGAAGCCAAAGCCGAGGATGAGGTCAGAGCTGAGCCAGTTGTGGCATCACGAGTCATCCCATTCGAGGCGTTTCCCGTCGGATGACAATTTCTGACTTTGATCCTCTGTTGCAGGCACCAGCTACGGACGCGGCTGAAGAAAAAGACGAGGCGGCAGAATAACATCTCTCGAACCGCGTCTTTTACCAGTGCTCCCTGTACCTCTTTTCTTGTACAATTCAGGGGAATATTTTTATCAACTATTTTCTAAATACAGGTTTTTTAGTAGTTTGATTGTAGAGAACACTTTTTTTTAATGAAAGAAGAAGAAAAAAAGTCAATTTGGAGACGGGGAGTTTCATCACATCCCACAGTTTTGCATCGCCACAAACAAATTGCGGTCGTCGTCGTTACTGTCAGTGGATATCATTTCAGTTTTAAATGTGAAGGAAAGGGGGGGTTGGTGGGGGGGGGGGGGGGGGTGCGGGGCAGGTTACCGTGTCGACACGCAAGCACAACGTTCATAGGAGCTGGGGAAACAACCGGAGGAGCTTGCCTGCGTGGATTACATTCCATATGCTTTATAAGGGACAGTGTATGTAATCTGTGCTGGGGTGGGAACGGACAAAATCACAGGGCAACTCATTTGTTTTATTGTTTATAATGAAGAACAGTGTTTTAGAATGTTTGTAAGCTTTGTTCCTATATGTTAACTCTTGTACTCATGCAGTTTTCTTAAATGAATTGATCAATAAAGCTAAAAATCCCTAGTACTGGAGCTCTCCCCATCAGAACTGTGCATCGCGTGTGTTGGTTGTGTCTCTGTTCTGTGCTAGCGTTGCAATAAATTTGTATAGCTGCTGTGAAAAAAAAAGAAAAAGGTTTTCAATCTTTCTATATGCAGTGTGTAATGGTACATTGTAAGGATGGTAAAAATGGAATTTGTTTTCTTAGCCAAGCTAATGAGGTGTGTAATCATAAGGAGAAAAAAAAAAACCTAACTGTTGAGAGTGGCTTCTAATAGGGCCGGCAAACAAACTGTACATTTATTTGAGATGTCAAATGCATACCAGCAGTAGCAATATTCATGTGAGTTTTAGGTATCTGTATCAAGTACAAGTGTGCGGTTTCTTTTCGTTTGTTTATAGATGTACCTGTGTAATGATTGTTATCAACAAACCAATAAAACTTGGTTGGTAGTTGTTATGCTGTCTCATTCCGGAAGCTTGCCGAGCACTCCGACCACATGGGAAGGAAAGCGTGGAAATCGCTGGCCCGATAATGCACGATGGCTGCGAGTGCGCAGAGCTCTCATCTCCAGCCTGGCCTACGACGCTGCTAGATGAGACGAGGTAACGTACCGGCCAAGCAGTCAAGTTCTAACCGCAGAGAGGAGCAGGCGCGTCTCTTGACAAACTCCCGTTTCCCTGTTACACATAAACCCCGGGCGGAGAAGTGCATCATGAAGAACACCCAGCACCTCAACACCAATCTTTTCCAGTGTCTGCGTTTCATCCCCCAGGCCTCGACGACCCTGACCCCTCAACCTCCCACACAACGCTCACTCACACTCAATTCACACCAATCCCGAAATGCCACTGTACCCGGCAAGTATATTTTTCTGATAGCACTTTGTACATATTTGAGTACATTTTATCCGACAATCATATCCATTCGTTAAAGCATATTTAAATACATATAAACTATATCATCGAATATATTGATGACGCCGATAGACAGTATGATAACGTCTATGTACAATAACAGATGATGATGTACCAAGCTCGTCTTAGTTGAAATGTGTACGCATAATTCGATATTTTTCGTATTTCATTAATTTCTTCTGTCGCATCCGTCGCAGCCTCGGATGCCGGACCTTCAGAGGGAGCCCCGGCGAGGCAGCGCTTTCAGCACCATGGAGAGCTTCTCTCCGGACGCCTTGACTCTCGCCCTTCTCGCCCCTCGCTTCTCCTCCGCGCGTCGCGATGCGTCCGCACCCGCTCGCGCGTCTTCACGCGGCGGCCGCCACCGCGAACGCACGCCCCTGGTGTCGTTGTTGTTGTTGTTGTTGTTGTTGTTGTTGTTGTTGTCGATGTTGATGCGGACCCTCACTTCGCCCGCACAGCAGCAGCGGCCGTGACGTCACTTCCAGCCCTGCTCCGATTGGTCCGCTCAGAGCGTCCGCAGGAAGGGGCGCAGACGCACGCAGACGTCTCGGCGCTGAATCTCTCCGGGTTTCCAGACGGGAAAAAAAAGCCCCTGTGTTCCTGTCATGTTCAATCCGCGTTTCAGATCAAAGCCCGGCCTCCACTGCAGACCGCGGAGTGAACGTGTGGAGAAAGGTGCGCTACGGTATGGCGCCGCTATCGCTGTGTGCGCCAAAGTAGCTATGTAATTAGAAAATAATGATTCAACAGATTTTTTTTCTTTTTAGTTTTGCCCATCCTCCACCCGTAGTCTCGTACTTATGAACAGTAGGTTTGGCCAAAATAGTCAAATTTTGACTTAAAAATCAAGTCAGAAAAAGTAAAAATCTAGGAACAGTTTTAATTTGCTTAATGCAACACATGATGCATATGTATGTGCACTCGGAGCGTCTTAGCGGTTGGAATTGGAGGTCTGACCTGTACGCACAGGGCCGTCCCTGACCGAAGATGGGGCCCTAAGCAAAAAAGACAAAAGGGGCCCCCGTGCCAAAAACTGCGATTTGGTCCCGACTGATTGATTCTCAGTCTAATGGTTGTCCTCTTCGAAACATGTCAGCGTGATTTCATTGTGTAAGTCATCATATGCACAACAGTCTGGTCAATTGTCAAAACTGGTCCCACCGAAGTAGTGGCCAGTGGGCTATATTGAACTTGTGGAGCACATAGAACAGTCCTACTGATTGAGAGAAAATGAGAAAATGAGAGAAGTCTTGAAGGGCCTCAGCCGCCACGCTATGTGATCGTGTGGGACATTGTGTATTTCCACCGTGACCCACCCATCAGGGCCTGGCTCACTATCCATCCAAGGACGCTCATGGAGCAACTACCACCTCTCCCATACTCTGCTTTCCTCAATCTGATTGAGGAGTTACTTTCTGCCTGGAGGTGGAAAGTGGGCTCAAGACCAGAGGTTCCTGCTCCATGCAATGGATGCTGTGTGGGAGGACCTCACAGGGGATCAGTGTAGGGGGTGGGGGATGACATTTGTGCCGTTACTGTATTCTATTAGCTAGACCTCTGCCATAGTGACAAAGCATCTAACTATTTTGACTTGCAGTGCTTACACCATGTCAAAGGGACGATGCATTTTGGGGGAACTGACTATTCATATGGGAAAGGAATGTAGTTTTGACACACGGGCTCCATCTCTGTTTCTCTGTTTTCATACTTGTCACATTGCAGTGATAATGCTGACTGTGGTGTCTCAGAAAACAGAAAAGCAGAGCTCCAAGAGGCGATCTGTGCAGTTACCCTTCAGAAGTATCCAGCGGTTGAATCTGACTGTGTCAGCTCTTCTGGATGAGTTCCTTCTGATGGAGTTAGTAATACTGCTACTACGAGAGGATGTAGGCGGCGTCTTTCCTGCACTTGGGATTTAATCGTCCTTGTTAAAAGGGAGAGATCTCAAACAAACATTTATTTATTTTTGTTTTACTTCTTATTCCCCTTGCTTTGGTGTCCAAGTGAGCATTAACATAGCTATTCTCAGAACTGTTGAAGTGTTGAGTGAGAGCACTGCGGCTGTTACCCACAAAAGGAGCTGCAATGTAATCCCTGCAGCATTTTCTCATCAGTTATTTGAGGCATGTTTTAACAACTGGCAGACTCAGATTATTGTTTCCAACACCGTCTTAGAAAAGATTTGATTCATAAAAGAGAAATATTCACTTTTTTTCTAGGTTCTTCTTGCACTGATCACTACAGCCATGTACGGTTTGAATATGATTTCACGCGTAAATACCTTACCTGCAGGGGTTGGCAGTCACAGGGCACACACCTAGGAAGTATTTAGAGTCTCATCTTTTTATCTTTTCTCTTTTTCTTTGTCTTTTGGACTGTGGGAGGAAACCAGAGCTCCCGGAGAAAACCCATACAGGGAGAACATGCAAACTCTGATTATGATGATGATGACTGATTTTTAAATTGTATTTTATGATGATGATTATAATTACAATAATGTTTGTTGTGATTTCGGTTGCGATTATGATGGTGAGTAGTATTAGTATTAGAATTTTTTTTTTTGGGGGGGGGTTGTTTTTTGTTTTGCTTTTTTTTTTGTCAGTTCTTCATTTAGATGGTTGCTGGATGGGACCTCCTGCTGGACCTGAGTCTTCTCTTGTAAAAGTGGATGTAGCTGGTGTTATGTGGCTATTGTTGAAACTGGGGGCACCACCTCCTGGCTTAAGTCCTCAGGGGACCTCCTTCTACTGGACCTGCGTTTACTTGCTAACTTCCCAATAGATCATTACATTTTCTATCTATCTGTCTCAAGGCTATTAGGGTTGAAAAATAATGATGATGTGGCTTCTGGGACCAAAACGAAGTTTAAACACATTTTAAGATTACATCATTCCTGGCCTTTGGCTATTAAACTTTGCCAAACTGCAAACCAAGACACATCCCTAGAATCCATAAAAAAACAAACAAATAATAAGTTTGTAACAGATTTTAGAGGGAAGAGATGTTTGACCTGCCAGTTTAAGAAAGGACAATACACTCAAGGTCGTCTTCACATTTATTGGATGTCATTGAAACTTCCAAGTGCACCGATATTTCCAGTAAGATCGAGATGTTTCCACGATCTAGACCCATTGATACTGGAATCATTAAGAATTCACAGATTTTAGAGATAAAGAGAAAGTTAAGTGCTGTACAAACTACAATGGCTTAGGTCTGATGTCAATCCACTCTAAAAAACTATGTCGGGTTACAAAAAACCGACGTGACCCAAGGAGTCTCCATCAGTGTCCTATGGACGTGGCGTAGAGCTGCGTAGAAAAATAACAGAATCTCTGGCGCACACTGGGTCTACTGCATTTCGAAATGTCAGCAAAATAACCAGGTGACATGTTACCGCATGTGTGCAACAGTCTAGGGTACGCGGGCCTATCGGTGCACATTCAATAAACGAAACAGAGGCGAAGGCATCTCCATGTGGTCACATGTTTCCGGGTTTCCAAGTGGTCAAGCAGCCGTGACATGGAAAGCGCCTTCATTGAGGTCTAAGAGAAGCACGTAAATGTTTCCTAGCGATGAGTGATGGCATCTATCCTCACTGTGTACTGGCGAGTATAACTGTGGTGTGGTGAGGGTGACCCGCGCCCGCCCGGGGCAACTAGGTCAATCCTGAAAGCGGCCCGAGACGAGCTTCGAGGTGGTCCGGTGGAGCCCGAGGTGTCCCGAGCGCGGGAAGCCATTCGCCCGGTCGCGTGGCAGCCCGGGGGGGGGGGGGGGGGGGGGGGGGGGGGGGGGGGGTGCACTAGTCCGTCTTCTCTGCGATCCGTCCCATTTTGGTGCGCATGTTCCGCACCAGGAAGAAGGCGACGGTGGTGGCGGCCATGATCAGCTCGGCCACCCAGAACGCCGTGTCCCAGCTGTGCTGCTTGGCGACGGTGCTGAAGGGCAGGCCCGCCACGAAGGCCCCGACTGCGGGAGGAAGCAGAGGCCGTTAGCGCGTGGCGAGCGCTACACGGGGGGTGGGGGGGTGGGGTGACGCGTCGCCGGGCTCACCGTTGGCCATCAGCGCTACGATGGCGTGAGACGTTCCGCAGAAGTTGGAAGGGGCGCTTTCGCTGGCGATCACCCCGAACAGGGCGATCGGGCCGTAGGAGGAGAAGCCAAACAGAGCGCCGAGCGACAGGATCCAGATCTGCGTGCGACAAGGGGTCAAGTGTAGAGCGGCGCTTTCCCTTGGACTTCGCCGCCATCCCGTACATTCAAGGGGACAACAAAGTCTACAGAACACGTGAGGAAGGCTTCGCACGCTATTCTACGATCGAGATCTGTATCCCTGATCTGCAACAACAACAGTTTTCCCCCATCCCAGGTCCCCCTCGTGAACTCCCCGGCGGGGCCCCCCACCTCTTTTTCCGACACGCCGAGGAGGACGGCGACGGGGTGGAGGACCTGGACCCACAGCGGAGCCTCCTGAGGGGAGAAGAAGCCCTGGTGAGCCCTGCAGAGCGAGCGACGCGCGCGCGTCTCAAGGAGTCCCGACGGGAGCGTTACCTGCGGCACTTCAGGGGTGATGGTGACTCTGAAGAGGTACATGGACACGTACATCCCGGCCATCATGAGGATGAGCAGGCCGTGCCGAGGGTTGCCGTGGGTGCCCAGGCCTTGCTGCGGGGAGGACGGTATTAGTGATCTTTACTCATTGTTCCAGGTGACTTTGCCCCCTTACTCACCCGGGCTACGGCTCTGTCGGTGAGGAAGCCCGACGCCAGGCTGCCCACGAAGCCTCCCACCTCCAGGGCGCTCATGTAGGTGCTACCTGCAAGCAAGGCACAGCTGACGTCAGCGCCCTGAGCCACGGTCGATCCGTCGGGGAGGGGGGTGGGTGGGGTGGGGGGTGGGGGTTGCATACCCATGAGAGCGGTCTGGCCTTTCTCCTGCATGAGGAACAGCTGCCCCCAGTCGGTGGCCGCCGTCTTCACCCCGAACACCACCAGGTAGCCCAGGGACAGCACCCAGAGGAACGGGGAGAGCAGGAACTCACGCAGCGTGCTCTCACTGCTGCCTGCTGGCCACGCACGCACGCACGCACACACACAGGTTCACACACTCAGGGTCGGCAGATCGCACAGGGCAGCATACGGAGAGCACACTCGAGCAGACGCGCTAGAGACATGGCGAGGGCTCTTCGATACGAACATGGGACTGGACACCGGTTCCGGAACGTCATGCACACTGCCATCTTCTGGCGGCAGGAGAGCCAATGTACTCAGGTTTATTTATTTACACTATCTTCAATCAAAACATAGGCAAAAAAATAAAAAACACGGATTCAAATGTGCGTAGCAGGATTCCTGCACTTAAGTCAGCAAACTGGGCTTTCTATTCTATTAGTTGATTTTACTGTCATGTCATAGTTGATGAGAAGCACAATGGAAGGCTGGAAGCAGAGTCAGCCCGTCATCTTTACCATCTAACTAAAGCAACGCACTCACCTTGGAGTCTCCAATCGACCTCGACGCACGTGTTTGCACTGTGGGATGTGAGCCACGCACGCAGACATGCACAAAAACATGCAAACTCCACATTGGAATGGCTGGGATGCGAACGCTCCCTGTGCGGCAACAGCCCCAACCAGGGCATCCCTGCACACCCTACAGAGAAGACCGCCACGTGCAATGGGACAACCTGGCCCTGCTATGGAGCAGACCTTCATTGACTCTGCTTGAGCCTAGCTCAGCCCTGTAGCTAAGCTAGGGGACCTACACCCTGCAGTCTCACAGGCACTGCACTGATTCAGTTACCAACACTTTATCATACTGTATAAATAGGCAGCGGCCACGCGAGTCTGGTTTGCATGGAAGCCCGCAAAGACATAGTCATTAAGTTAGCTTTGCACCTTGCGAGCGGTCATGCTTCGAGCCGACCACAGCGGCCTCTACTTGCCTCCCTTGGCGCCCTTCTTGGCGGCCGCCTCGATGCTGGGCAGGCCCACGTCCTTGGGCTCGTTCTTCACCAGCAGCACGCAGACGAACGAGAAGGCGGCGCAGAAGACGCCCGACATGGACAGGATGGTCCTCCAGTCGTAGTAATGGAGCAGCACGGTGACCAGGAGCGGACCCAGGCTGCCGGCCAGGTTCATGCTGCAGGACAGGACCGACCACCACGTTCCAAACTGGGAGGGCTCGAACCACTGAGGGAGAGGGAAGAGGAGACGAGAGGAAACAGAAGAGCGCTCAGCAAGTTCAAAACCCCACATTTCAAGGGACACTGCAGTCGCCTCGCTGCATTATTGACACATTATGGCCCATAAAAAAAGTGATCGGCTTTATTCAATGGCATTTAAGAGGAAGGTGAAGTTCCCAAAGTTCGAATCTTCTCTCGTTTTATGGCCTGTGCGGGAGTGGTGCCCGGGCCGTGACGTCACGCGGCTGGGGCCAGGGGCGAGGTGGCCCCGACCTCTCGGGCTGCCCTGCAACCCGAGACGCCTCGGAGTGGACCGCGAAGGAGGCCCGACTCCGAGGGGCCCCTCCCTGCCGCCGCGCAGGGGGCCCCGGGCGCCGACCCGGGACGTGGGGCGGGGGCCGCAGAGCCGCCGCGAACTGGCGCGGAGCGGCGCAGGAAAACCCTCGGAGTTCAAAGGTGTTCTCCTTTAGGAAAGATCCCCGAGGATCTTCTATAAATACGGCGCGGTGTAATCTGATCGCCCTCGGCGCGCTGAACACATGCCAAAGCCTATTTATTCATTCACCAGCCTTTGAACACACGGCCACTTTCAAGGAGTCTCGGGTCGTCCCCCCCGAGCACGGACGAGCGGGCTCCGCTCAGGTTCACTCGCACAATATTTGCTCCCTGGTCTTGCCCTTAACACACACACACGCACACACACACACAAGCCCGGACGATCCGAATCGTCCGCGAGCTTCCTGCCCTGCCAACGCCCGAAACGGGAGAGTCGTTTCTTAAGTGACTGGGGCTGCTGATATCCTCCCATCCCGGGCTGCGGAGGTCAGCCCCGTCTGACAGCCTGGGAACAGGATTCCTCCAAATAGTATCAGCGAGCAGCAGGCCGAGCAACGCCTCACAGCAGGTGGCTTCCACTCACTCACTGCAGGCATCCTGGCCCGCCCACACAGACACACACACACACACACACACACACAAGTTGGGGCTTCCCTAAGCTCTGCACAACAGACTGTTATATCACTGTTTTTTTGGACTCATCCATGCCCAAACCGTGTTCTAAAATGGTGGAAAAACACCGATAAAGTGTTGCCGCTCTACTCTGGCCATTTGAACTGCACTTAAGGGATCTGGACGGTCATGGTGGTTTCAGGTGACAGGGGCAAAAGCTGCCGGACCTGTGACAGCTGCCCTACCTTGCGCAGCACCTTGCCGCAGGGGGGCCAGCCGCAGCCCTGGCCCAGGCCGTTGATGAACCAGAGCAGGGAGAACATGGGGACGGTGGAGGACCAGGAGAAAGCCACGTTGATGCCCCCGACCACGAAGAGGCCGATGGAGAAGAGCCAGCGGGCGCTGATCCGGTCCGACAGCACGCCGCTGATGAACTTGCTGATGGCGTAGGCCATGGTCTGGCTGCTGGTGATCAGACCTGCACACGCACACACACAGACCGCGGGGGGATTCATTAGAGCCGCGCACACCCACCTTCGATGCACCGCCATGTGGTTTAACCACGCTCTCCGCAGAAGAACCTGAGACACCGGCAGGTATCGAGGCACGACCACCGTCAGATCGGGACGGAGAAAGTCAGACATAGGCGTGCGATCACTGCAACAGCCTCGGCGGCAACCGCTGCCGGCTTGGCTGACCGTCAAACTGGTTCGCTCGGCGTCCCCGTCGTGCCTGTTGTTACTGTTATTTCTGTTTTGTTTACCCACGCTTTCAGCCCGAGGCGCCGCGCCGCTGGATCAGGCCAACCTCATATTGCTGTCCTCCAAGCCTGTCAAGTACTAGAGTGGTTGCACGTGCTGATGAGAAAGCCCTGTCTGAGGCAGAGGCCTAGTGCATGCACTTTACACCGTGCAGGCCGGGCAAACCGAACAAGCCAGATTTGGGACTTATCGCACGGGCTATTTCTCGCACAACAGCTCGATTATAGGCCCGGAAATCGCAGGGGAAAACGCCCCTCACCCAAGTCATCTTTGTCCAGCTCGATCTCCTCCATCACCGACGGCATGACGAAGGAGAAGGTCTTCCTGTTGAAGAAGTAGAGCGAGTAGCCGATGAACATGCAGAAGAAGATGGCTACGCGGTAGTAGCCGTAGCCGGCCGCCCCCATGGCTGCTCCTTCAGCAGGCACACAGCTTCAGGGGTCGGAGGGGAGTTCTTCGCTCGGGGTCTTTTCTCTGGTGCAGCCGTGGGCTTGGGTCCTCTGGCATCTAGTCACACGCAGATTTGTCTGTCTGTGAGGCTGCTGGCTGTGGAGTGCGGGGAGGAGGGGCAGCAGAGGAACGTTACACCGGCCTGAAAAATAAGACAAAACAAACACGTACATCTTAAGACACAGGGAACGATCAGGGCCTATTTTAGCGCTGCAGACAGTTGGCACTTTGTTTGGTAGAGGCATGCGCAGATTATGCGAAGACTTCTCAAAAAGAGGTCATATGCAGAGATAAAACCAATCCCTGGGATAGGCAGAACTAAGCAGCACAGAGGCGTGACACCTGGAGTTGTCTCTCAGAGGACTGTTGTCCATGCTGGAGGCTGTGATGCTAAGTGGTGGTCATTTGCAGCTCATCGCACATCTCAGGAGCAGAGCAGCTGAGATGGGGTGAGACATTCTGGACCCCAGACCCGGCTTGTGTTATGTTTCACGTGTCTGACGGACACTCATAAATGTCAGGGTTGCTCCTTTACTTGGCCTGGACATCACTGGTCAGCAGCTCGGGACGTATCAGGTGTCCTGCTGAGAGTTCAGCTCCGCTTCTCTTAGCTTCTTGCACTCAAAGAAGTGAAGTTGAGCTCCACTGTTTTCCACACTCTCTTTGCTACAGCTACAGCTAGTCTCTGCAGTCTTGCTTTGTTAGCCTGCCCTCTACGCTGATGTCCTCCGCCCTCCGGGGGCGGACACGGAGTGAGGCCGCTCAGCAGACCCCAGAGCCCGGCCTGATAAACCCACCTAACACCGCTGCGGTTTCCGTGGTCGGCTATAGGACTTTCCACACACTGACGTGTCCGGGGCTGCTCAGCGGCCGCCCCCGGGCCCACATCCCGCCACGCGCAATATCGACACACCACCGCCCGTGCAGCCGGTTACCGAGGCGTTGCCATGCGCGGGGAGCTGGTTACCTGTCATCCGCGACCCTCTCTCCGGTCCTGTCCACGCACACAGACTGACCGGGCGCGTTCGCGAGGCCGCAGCCGGCCCCGGGGCGCGCGCCCGCGGCGCCGAACAGCACACGGGGCCGTGACTGGCAGAGCATCCCACTGTCGCCAGACTCCATTATCTACCCATTGTATTTCGCTTTACACGCGGGGATCCAACGCGACGCGGGGCTGTCGAGAGCGCAGCGCGAAACCGGCGCAGCTGCGGTTTATTTCGGCATCGTTTATGTTCATCTCTATTGTCTTCCGACCGTTTTGTGCCCTCGTGTACGGTTAAATCTTGACGCGTAGCTCGCGCTGCTCACTGGGGGTTCGCCGCCCCCTGTCGGTTCAAACGGGAAGTGACGGACAATCGGATTTGCCGCTGTTGCGTGCGTGCGTGCGGGCGTGTGTGTGCGCACGCGCGCGCGCGACCGAGAGAATCCATGTTCATTACTTCTGCCCTGGTTCGTGTTATCCGTTTAAAATGGATTTTAAACAAGACAACAACAATCGCTAGTGTGGCTTAGTGCGAAATGCAGGCCCTTCAGGCCTTAGAGAAAGGTGTTGTGGGTGTTTCCCCTCCACTTTCCCATCATTTTGAAGTGACCTTCTGCCAACCCAGAGTCACTTTAAATGTCTAAATCATGTCTCTGGCATTTACAAAAAAGGAGCGAGGATCAATGCACATAAATCAGGAAATCAGGGGAACTCCCAGTTCAGTGCAGTGTGAATAATATAGCAGGAAACAGAAGTTGGTGTAGAACCAACTCAGCAGTCCGGTGTCTGAAGGGAGACAGAGCTATCCACTTCCACTTCCACAGTGCTCGCTGCCCATTGGAGCACAGCAGGTCACCTTTAAGCTTGCGTCACAGCGAAAAAAGAGTCAATTCTGCCTCTGCGTGTGTTGGTCTGCACTGTCAAAATGGCAGCTGTGAATACACAGCAGACCTGAAGCACAGAAAACCCTTCCGATATCTGCAAACTGCTCACACTCTTCGGTAGCGACCCCTTATGGAAATGACACTGTGATTCTGAGATTCACCCCATTCTGAGCGGCACATTTTCAGCATTTTTCACCTCATAAATGACTGACAGTCAACTTCAGCTCCAAGATGTGTCCCAAAGTCTACATTATTCTATCAGTGTTTAAATATGTGGCTTTTTTGTGGCTCACTGCTTTGGCTTCCTATGGAACATGGAATATAATTTGCACAATTCCTTACTTACAAAGCCCCACATTGTCTTGTATCGTCATGTGTCTCAGGTCTCATAGAGCCATATTCCCCCACTAGGAGGCTGTGTTCCTTGAATGCAGGCTTACTTGTGATTCGAGGAATCTCTAAATGTAGACACAGACAAAGGCTTATAGTGGAGTCTGGCCCAGGCTCTACCTGGACCAGGTCCTGCGTCTGCTGCTATAGGTGTAGATTGCCAGGGGAGTCCCTTGGCACACTGAGCTGTCTCTCCTTTTCTGGCTGTCTCCTTACCGATTCATGCTCCCAGAATGCATAGCATTAACTTGACTTCTTCCCTGCAACCTTTGTGGTTTCTCACCTCACAGCACACTCAAGCCTGGCTCTCTCTGCTCATTATGGTGAAATCGCCTGGTGCAGTCCAGCCTTAATACAAAAAAATGTCTTTAGAAATTTGAATCAATGATTTGAATTGAACAATACATTAATCGTTCCAACTCATTATTAATAAAAAGGAGTACGCTGCATGGATTATACACAGAGAATCTGTAGTGTAGGGTGCACAAAGGCTTCACATATCTAAATTGAATGGCAAAGGTTATATATGGTGCGCCGTAAAGAAAACTATATTTAGTTGAGCTATTTCAGGCAAAAGCATGACACTGAAACCAAAGTAGCCAAATGACATTTGGAAATCATCACTTTATTGTTTACACCTGTGCTTCTCCCACTGCAAGATATTACTGTGTTACCATGAAGAGAATTAGCTTTTTCTTCTCATTTATTTATGATAATGATTATATATAAATGGGCATCTATGAAAACTGCCACTGTGTTAAACAGATTGTTATCTACGAGTGAGTCCTCGTGGGCAGCGTGCGTTGGATCATATCATTTGGTAAGGAAAATATCTATCCTCTGATAATCAAATCTGCTGGTAACATTGTAGCTGACCTGACCAGCACACAGCACTGCCCGCCCACACAGTTGCTTCTTATTAATATGTCTGACTGCAGCGCCCCTGCATTCACAGACAGATCAGACAGTCTGATTAATCTGAGCAGAGGTCTCATCAGCTCTGAAGACTCGAAGGACACTCTCTGCCTTGTATGAATGCTCCAGTAAAGTGATACTAAGGAATGGTTCCTAGTCATTCACAGGGCCTTTCTGAATGGAACCTCCACGTTCTGCAGGATGGCCGGATGGATGGTTCTCGTACTTGATCTACTGTGATGACCTATTAATGACACATTTTTGCCAACAGATGGCGCTAAACTCACATGTTATGCGCACTGGATATACATGCATAACGAGAAACATGTTTTCCATGTGTAATAAAACAAAGCAGGTGTGTATGCGTATACATCTGTGTATACGTATATATAATATTGCCCTATTGATCAAAACATCTTGGTTCTTTATTTGGTGATAAAATGGTTGTCATGCACAGTACCTTTTCAGGGAATTTCATTAGTCAGTGTGATACTTCATTATGAGTTTGATCCCTGATAACAGGGAGGTGATGTGCTTTATAAAACCCAACACTGGAGCACAACACCAAGAATCTGCAGTTTAGATTCAGTGCAGATTCAGAATCTGTGTATATGACTTGCCTGAAATTAAGTGACTTTGCAGAATCTCCTTTTTCTTCACTGCATTGAGGCTTCATGTCCTTCACAGCTGGGAGGTTGTGTGCTTTCAGATGTGCATATTCGTGGCCCAAAATCTGTTTCCAGCATCCTCTGAAACAAACCGCAGGCTCACTGGTTTTGATCAAGTGCTCTGTCAGCCCGTCAGACACGGTATTTGTCATTTTGTGGTATCTTGCTGCAAAATTGGGAGACATCAGTCTCTTTTGAAATCCAGCTTTGCCACTGAATCAGACGTTCAAGACGTTTGTGTTGCATAATGCAGGTTGAGTCAGTGGGGAGTTGATTCACAATATTAAATTTAGTTAAAGCGTTTGCGTTAGCGGCCCAAAAATACATTTCCACTTATATATTAGATATTCATCAATGAGAATCAACAGAGAACAACAGAAGAAGTTGAATTTAGATAAAGAAGTTGCAGGAGGTATAAAATGCATTGATGTGAAAACGCATTTATTTGATATTTTACCCCCTTTCAGACAGTAACCTGCACATCTGGAGAGACCTGGGGTTCAATAACCTTCTGAGGGCATGTGGACAAGAAGACCATGCATCAAATAAACTCACTGATAAATTATTCTCATATTTTTACTGCCAAAAGCACTGTTCTGAAAACATTCCCTTACCGAGCTCTCATTTTTGGTCCCTGTTGTGATGTAGCTTGAAGGTCCTTCTCCCTTTGTAAAAAATGTCAACAAAATGTAAATGTAAATTTCTGTTTACATGGTTATGAAAGCTACGCTGTGCACATGTATTATTTTGGATGGCGCGGATAGCACAGGTCCACTTTACACAAAGCACAGTGGGGAGCCCGTGTTTAATATTCGTATTGGAATCACAGGACAGCATCACCTCGGCTTTCCTGAGAGACAGTCCCCCCTCACTGCTCCCGACTCTCCACTATAAACTGCAGACTGGAAGCATCGATTGTTGCTGAGACCGACAGCCTGCAGTCTCCACAGGGAGGGCAACTTTACTGCAGTGCAACACAAGGCTCCCTCCATGGAATACACACCACGCAGTCGATTATATACACAGGTCAGTGTGGAGGCAACGCTCTCTGAACACTGCTGCGATCGTGCGCGTAATAAACCTCAACAGCTTTTAAATTATTCAAATCATTGTCTCATAACTGCATGGTGGAACAAATTAAAGATTCATTTACTCTTGACACGTACACATACACACTTGTTTACATAGTTTGTATTTAAACATCGTAGATATCGTGTGTGTGTGTGTGTGTCTGTTTATCTATGAGTTCATTTTTTTCAGATGTTCTCACTCTTAGGCCGTTGGTTATTCAGTTCCTATGTTTCTTTTCTTAATCAAACATTGCGTGACAGCACCTTGTTTCGTTTCATCTACCAAAAGTTTGGAGTGGCCCTGAAACTGTCGGATTTGCTTCTTTCCACTGAAATATTCAGGGGCACCCAAGCGAGCTTCATCAACCTTTTGGTGTTATGAATAAATCATGAAAGATCTTTTGGTGTTACGGAACGCAGCAACTTATTTAATCACTTTATCTTAATAGGCAGAATGTTTTCATTTTGTTTTGGACGAGTAAAATGTACAAGATATACTTATATTTACTATACTACTATACGTATATATAAAGATATGCTTACTATAGTATATAGTTACTATACTGCTACCTGACAAGTTGTAGAATATTCATTAGGACTTCCTTCAGTGCGTATGTAAGCACAGTAAGTGTGTGTGTGCGCGCGTGCGTGCGTGCGTGCGTGTGTGTGCGCGAAAGGTTTCAGCGAATCATCCTGGTTATGTAAAGCATAACATACTTTGAGCGCTGACACCTCGAGTAACGCGTCAGGATTAATGGAGAAAGGCGCGGCGGGCGGGTCAGCGGCTCAGCTCGCCCAGCTGACAGTCCACCCTCTCCCGCAGCAGTCAGCGGTCTCCCGGCGGGACGGATCGGGGAAAGACGGGCGACAGCCCAGGAATTAGCTCCCCGATCCAATTAATGCATCAAACTCAACCCCTGCTGCCGGAGACTTGGCAAGCTATTACAACTCCCCGTCCTTCACTCGCGGCCGTCCGCCCTGTTTTGGATGAGGAGCCCCCCCCCCGGGCTTTACACGTGTTTCCCGCGGATCCAATCTCACCAGTGCAGCGCTGTGTGCCTGTCACCGCGTCAGGGAAACGTTGCCCCCATCTCGCGTCCCTCAACGACATAATTAATTCGTTCGACGTAATCGTGTTTTCAGGAATTGGCAATGATGCAGTCCGCAGGGGGACACGCTACGCCCGGTGTAAATGCGTCCAAATGTCACTTTGAGTGCGTTTCCAAAGATCTCCCGACAGGCAGCGTTTATGGAAAATTGAGTCTTTTTTCCAACGGCAATGGAGTCCAAACGGACACGCTTCAAAAGTGCCGCCCTGCGAGAGGTTTACCTCTCGAGGGCGGCAGCGGCGCCTCAGGGCCTGAAGCTCCAAGGCAAGGACCACCTGGAGGTGAGAAAGCAGATCTCAGGTGCTGAGGCAAAATAAATAAATAGATAGATAGATAAATATATAAATAACTAGATGAATAAGATACACAAGCAAGGGTAGAAATGTAATAAAAATGCAAATTTCTCTCAAGAGTTCTGAGAGGCAATGGAGGATCTGCAGAGGGAAGTTTGGCTGATTAGACGACGTCGGCCTGTGTACTGAATGGACGCGGCAGGTAATGATCACATGGAGTTGCTCTAACAGATATCGTATCTGTGAGGCTTGCAGACCTGCGGAATGCTGACGTGTGCTGTAGCTCTCAGGGAGGTGCTCCGTTATGCATGCAGGTCCGTGGTAATCACAGCCGGCACTGATTAGGCGAGCTACACTGTCAATTAGGTGCTTCATTTCCGAGGCAAACAGGAAACACAGCTCATATTTGCAATCACCGGACAGATGCACCATTACAAATGAGTCCACCATTGTTAAATAATTCAAAGACACCACAGGCCGCTGCCTGGTGTTATGTAAATATTGGCGGAATAAATGAACGAGGGAACGAATCCGAGCGGTCTGGAGGGGAGCGGGTGATATCACAGAGCGGTGTCGCCTGAGAGAGTGGTAATAGCCTCCTCTCAATTTCTATTCATCTCAAGATGCCAACAAGGCCCCACTATTTCACCCGCTCGCAGAGCATCATTCGTAATCAAACCACACGTAACTTCCGACTGGTAAAACACAGCCCGCGGTTCACCATTTGGGAAGCGAGCAATCTCAGGGAAACACGAGGGGATAGCTCTTGGTTCGAAACGCCGAATGCCTGGCCGCAAGAGGAATTATGTTGTCATACGATCGGCATGTGGAGTCAGAGCGTGTCGCCGTTGCTCCGATCAAACAGCGGGGTTAGCTTTTAAATGTCAGTGCGGAGTGAGGGCTGACAGGGCGCACGGACAGGGTGAGTGCCACGTGCACTCCTACCTCGTTAAACTGGCAAATTAAAGCTGCCACTCTGTCTGGCAGAAGCCAGCTGACGTTTGTGGGAGCCGCCCCGGCAAGAGGGAGAGAGCTTCTCTCCCGCGGTGTCGTGCCTCTGAAAGTTCCTCTGAAAGGTGGGTTAGAGATTTGTGTTCACACCTAATGCGGGGCCTCTCGAAAAAAGGCCAGTGGCTCCGACACTGCTCTGAGCTAAATGGCAAAATGCTTGTAATGCCGATGGTCATGGTTATGGAACAATAATTTGATGCAATGATTAGAATTAGAATTTCGAAGGTTAGCATGCACCAAATGTGAAGTAATATTGCTCCTGTTTGCTACCACCTCTACTATGAACACTACTACTACTAATAATAATAATGATACTTATACTTGTAATTATACTTATACTTGTGATTCTTATTAATTCCTATTCTGGATAATTTTTGATTTGCAGGAGTATAAAACTATAGTTTTGCAAGAACCCACGCAAATGATGTTTCAAATGTGCAGTTCAATTGGCATTAGGACACTTTTAATCCCACAAAAACTGCCCAGTGGCCAAATTTTCCCATTTGATTGAATGGGAGGAGCATTTCATCCTCAAGCAACCATCAACTACGTAGCATAAAAAAGTATGTAGAAATTTCATGAAAACTTAAACACATAGGAAAACTAGTGGTCTCTAACCTATAGACAGGCTGGTAACCATGACAACACACATGTAGAGGCTGAACGTCTGTGTCTCCAGGGCCCAGTGCCACTGGGTTACTTTTAAACAGCTGAATGCACAGACACCTAAAAAGAAAAAACTTGCATTATATTTTCCTACAAAAACTTCTTTATTTTCCACAAATACAGCCATGACCAATTAGTTTATTATGAATTTTGTAAGTTACCGCATTAGTCACCTTAATTATTTTCCAGTTTGAATACAACATATTTTCCAGTTGTACATTATTATAATTATTTGAATCTGTTGACATGAGGGGTTTATATATCATAAACCACTCTTTTAAGTCTTTTTAATTATCCCTGTGCACTCAGTGGCCAGGATCCGCAGATTTTAACACAAATGTGAGTATGAAAAAATTCCAAAATGGCAACCAAAAAAATGCACAAAAACAGTTCACATTAGAAGCTGTTATAAATCTCCTTTCTGAGAAATGTCACCATGATTTGCATGACGTCTGTGCGAGGTAACGCAAGCCCCTTACCCCATTCGTGAAATCAGTTGAAGCACATGTGCTTTTATGCACATTCGCAGAGGCAATATGTTCACAGCAGGCAATGGCTCAAGCCTCTTCATCATGAGGGGGTGTCGTTCCATAAAGAGATCTGAACTCTCAAAATATACACATATACACTTCTTGGCAACAGACTTTGAGTATTTGACAGTGTTAGGACCAGTCTTTCTCTGTGCAGTTGAGTTTGTTTGATGAAGCGTTAATAACCTTTTTCCTCCTCTGCAAGGAAATCTGTCATTCATTCAGGCATTGTCTCATTTTCAAGGACTGCAGAATGAAGTAGCTAAAACTCATCCAAAGCATCTTTCCTCTTCCTCAAAGACAAATGTGTCCCTGAAGCTATCAGCATCGTCATACGCACAGTTTGTGTCTATGTAATGTTCGGTGCACAGACACAACTAAAGGATGAGTGTTGACTGGACCGGTAAATCCAGGTTTCCAATACGGGTTTGATTTCAACATATATATGAAATGCAGTATATTTGTATTGCAATCTCCTCAGGTACAGCTAAATGTAAGGCTCACAACCTGCGTGTGAGCTGAACACAACCTCGCCCTGCCTGCCAGTGACTGCATTTCTGAGAGTGTTTTCCTGCACGATATCTCACAACTGACCCAGAGTGCAATTGAGCTGAAATGAAACAATTTCAGGAAGTGTTTTCAATTCATTCTGCTCATCCAAACGATCTGTCCTCTTCATTGAAACATCTGCAAAAAAAAACATCGGCGAAAGCATTTCGGTTAAAGCTTTCACGTGGAGACCTGTTTCGCCAATGGGCTCATTTTCAAAGCAAAGCGCAACCTCCGGGCTAGTGGCTATTGTTGTTGTGCGCCCCCCGTGGGAGACACTGCTGTGATAGTCTCAAAATTACCACGAGCCTCTGCAGAAACATCTTCTCCTCGTCACGTGCTGTGCCTGCCTTTAAGAAAAACAATTCAGCTCCAGGAAAACTGAGGAGTCATTCATTCCCCACCGCTCCACTCTTCAGGATCAGCGAAACGGCATCATCCTCGCTGCGATCCCTCAAGGAAAGCTAAACGGCATTCAAACACGGGGAGGTTTTGCATAGTAATAATGTTGAATAATGTTTTGACGTGGGCTGTGTGTTATTTCCATTGCGCTTCCACAGCACTGGGGTGTTTGCAAGTCTGGTTGAGCATTTTGAAGCAACTTTTGCACAGCGCACATGCAAATAGCCTCAGTAAAATACATTGCATGGATCGTAGCATTCTGTAATGACAATTGGGCTTGACTTATTAGGCACTGTTGCCTCGAAAATGAGTCGATAAATAAGTTGTGTTACCCAGCTACTGACTTTTGGGACATTTTTCCAGGAAATGGCCATTAAATGATCTCATAATGAGCCATAAGCCTCGCTCTCTGCCTCGCAACAAAGCCAGCCATGATGCCAATGCTAACAAACGATTATTCAGTGAAGTTAGAGACGGAAGCAGAGGCTGTTTGGCAGACGGGGAGAGATGGCCGGACCATTAGCCGAGTGCGTGCAGCACTGGCAGCTCCTCGGAGGAGCTTCACCCAGTTGGAAGTGTCTCCTCAGCGGCCAGGGAATGGCCACAGTCTGGACCTGGACGGCTCGCCCTGAGGGTGAGGCATGCTTGTCACGTACTGTCATGTCGGAATGAATCCCACACACCACCTGTTGTCCGACTTATCAGGGCTGTTTTCAGGTCTCCTCCGAGCACGGCACGCTCTCACTTTGGCCCGGATGACGCCGCCATTTGTCAGGCGGGCAGGGCTGACAGTCAGATGGAGAAAAATGGGCCTCATATGTGAAATTCCCACATAATCTTTTGTCCCCAGATACTTGGAGATATGAGCTATGTTTTTTATCAGAGATACAGCAGAGATGGGTTTCCGTCTGAGGAACCACGCGGTGAGGACTTGCATCACTTTATAAGCCGCACAGCGAAATGCATTGCCTCCGGATGTGTGCTCAAAACAAATCTATATTTGCAAGTTAAAGGGAGAAATTATGCGTCGCTGATGCTGGGACCAGACTCCGTTAATCACCGCTGTCTGCTGACATTTCTAAAATGACGGAGCGTGAGTGCATAATGATGTGTGTGATTCAGTCCCGATGCGGCAGCCTCCGGGACCATGTGGACATGCCAGAAACCCCAGCCCCCCCCCCTTAAAATGGATCGGAAGCCCACTCCGAAGGCCGTCGACGCGGTCACATTCACTGCAAAAAGTGAGTCCGATCAATCAACCGTTCAGACTCGTCCTCACTTAGCCGCTTTGAGCACAGCCTAATGATCCTGTTGTTCTCCTCAGGTGGAAAAATCACGTCTGACACCTGCTGTCTGCGTCTGCTGTCGGGCCCGTGATGTGGGGGGAATGGGGAGGGGGTTGTCAGAGTCTGCCCGACGGCGCCTTCTTCCTCCGCGTCTGACTGATTATGCCGCAGTTTGAAGTCGGTGTCGGGAGGAAGCGCCGCCGCCGAGCAGCAGGCACGCGCCTGCTCTGAACATCTCGTCTGACGATAAAGGAGCAGCACGGGGGAGCCGGCCGCCGCCAGGCCGGGCTGCCTCCCAGCGGCCCCCGCTACGTGCTTAATCACGCGGAGAGACGGGGTCGAGGGTTCGTCATCGGATGGCAATCGGGGGGGGGGGGTGGGGGGGGGGGGGGGGGGGGGTGGGTGGGCGCGGGCCGCGGAGCCTCGACAGCATAGAGAACATAGAGGCAGTCGATGATAAACACGTGTCCCCGGCAAGGAAATGGGAAGTGGGCCTCCGGAGCGCCTCTCATCGCCGATCGCACGACCATTTGCGGAGCGGCAGGCACCGTCGCTCCGGTCGGAGGCCGGCTGCCCCTCGCACGTCTGATATCAAAGCTCCGGGCAAGTCGGACAGGAGGAGGAGCCTCCCGAGGTCGCTCATTTGTGCGGCGGGCCTGCAATCAGCACAACGCCACATTTATCTCACTTTTCTAACGGCCTTGTTTTCTCTCTCTCTCTCTCTCTCTCTCTCTCTCGCTCTCTCTCTCTCTCTCTCTCTCTCTCGCTCTCTCTCTCGTACATTAGATTGTGTAGATTGGGAAGTCGGAGAAATACAGCGAGCATTGCCTCGTGCCCCCAGGCAGTCCTCCGCAATTTGTCACCGCGGAGGGTCTGGACGACGGCGCTCGCCCGGCTGATCTAATAAACAGTGCGTGCGCGAGCTGCGAGGGCATCGCCATTACCCCCCCCACCACCTTTTCGTTCGGATTTTACAAATTACGGGGGCGAAAGGATTTATCGCGGACCGCCCCGGTGGGTGCCCAAAGGGTGCCTCCTGGAAAAAAAGCAATTCCTTATGCAGACGAGCATCGCGCCGGAGCGCCCGAACGAGCGGCTGACGGTTCCTTTTCATACCCGAGCGGCGATTACAGCGATCGTCGTCCGCGGGAAAACCCCCCCCCGCAATGGCAAGGAGAGAGGCGAATTAAGAGGGGGACGGGAGGGGCGTTGAAACCGAGGCCTCGCACTGAGAGCAGCTCTCGGCAATCGGGCTTTAGGTCTATGCGTCGACTGGCTTCGAACGCGGACGCCGTTGCAAGCGGGCACGTCAAACTCGACGGCAGTGTCAATTTATCCAGAGGAGGAGTCCGTGTGTGTGTGTGTGTGTGTGTGTGTGTGCGTGTGTGTGTTCTCAGGAGGTCGCGGCGAGGAGTGGCGCTCAGTTAATTACTGCCATTATTTCCCTGGTCGCCTCCCGAGATAAAGGTCTTCTCGCTCGGCCTCTCATTATTAAACACAAGGTTGTTGTTTGCCTCCTCGCGCCGTGGGAGGACGTGGAGGTGGAGGACGAGGGTTTGAGGTTAACGCGCCGCCGTTTCATCCCAGGCTCCCGTGCATAACTCTGGACTCTGGGGGGGGCAGGGGGGGGGGGGTTGGACCGAGTGGCAGGTCCAAGCCAGTGACGGAACGCCGCTTCAGGCTCATGGATTGATGTAAAAGATAAGATTAACAGAATCAAAGCTCAAGACGGTGACATGGGAGGGCTCTGGGGCATGAGAACTTTCCCACCGCGTGTCGTAAATCGACAAACGCAATATGCAGTTGACCCAAGTTACCGCGTGCCCCCAGCAGCAGGCTCAGTGATGTGCATCAGTAATGTTTTAAAGGGGACCCCGAATGGGAGAACGCTGCGGAAAACCGGTTTGGATGGCATTTTACAAGGCCTTTTACAGCTCTACTGCCGTGGGAGTATCATCATCTGCACAGATCTGGCACCACTCCATGCCTGACTGAAAGCCATGCTCTGGAGACTATTACAGTCCCTGCTAAACAACCTGACTCAGCAACTTTCTCTTGAACTCGTTGGTGAATGGAGCAATTGGGGCACGAAACTGCAAAACCGCTAGGTCTCCTTTCAAATATCAGCCGCGCACATAACTCCACTTCAGAAATGCTATTTTCCATTTTCACCTCTAGTGAACCTCAAGTCTAAATATTTGAGCCTTTCAGACACCCTGCCCATGCCTCCAAGTTCAGGCTCTCTTTACGCTTTGTCCATTGATGGATTGGGAGTGAGAGCTGCCTTTCCATACAAGTTTTGCAGAAATCAGATTACCTCAAATAGTGAAAAATGACACCACAGAGCTAACCAGTCCAAGTGAGGCACGGGCAGGGTGGCTGCCTATATATACAATATACTTCAACGGTAAAATATATATCTGAAAATAGAAAACTATAACAGTAACTACAACTGCCTCACTGTGTGTCACAGGAAAGACTTTACATCTTAATGCTGTTCGTGATTTCTCATTTAAAATGCAAGGTTATTCGGTATCCTCTCGAATCCCATTTGTGGATTTTGGCGGAGTACGTGTGGAGTCTCTTACGGCCCATGCCTGTTTCCCCGGGTGGGTCGTAGCCCGCAGTTTAAGCTGCTTGTCAGAAAAACAACAGTTCCACGTGTGATCCTGTTGACGGGGAATAATTGGACTCTCTGCTGGAGTTGTGTTTTCATGCCAGGCAGCTCGCTCTGATCTGAGGTTGAAGGTGGAGGAGGAGGAAAATGCGGGGAAGCCAATTTGCTCCATTCAACCCAGAATTACAAATTATACATTTGACACAACACGGGAGAGACGCACACACACACACACACACACACACACACACGTGCCAGATGTAAAGCACACAGTGCTAGCATCCATGCAGACGGCGGATCAGAGAAGCCTCCTCTCTCTCCTGAGAAGACCCGGGGGGTGATTACGCTCCAGGAGATCGCTGTCACGGCAGCGCGCGATCCAAATGCAACCTATTGAATATTCGCCGCTTCAGTTTACTCCGTAACGAGGCGCCCCGGCAGAAGAACGAGGCTCCGACAGGCGGACCGGACTGTGGAGGCGAACGGCCTGTCGTTGTTTACCCATATAACACCCATCGTCCTCCCCGACAGCAGCGCCGCAGGAGTGCAGGTGCCGGTGCTGCATTTTCGTTTTTCGCTCTGCTGAGGAAGCCGAACAGACGCAGCGGGGGCTTCATCAAAGAGAGCCGAGCAGCGACCGGGGCCCCCCGCCTCGGACGGCGTTCTAAACCTAGGGCGGATTTCAACGGATTTTATGGTCCGCCGAAGCCGAGGCGAATGGCGGGCGGATCGCCAACGCGCCAGGTGTAAAACAGCAGCCCGTGGGATCGAAAAATCCATTCGTCCAGTTCGGTTTTCTCCTCTGCGTTTTCACATTCGCCGTCCCCCCCCCCACCAGCGAGAGCTCTTGCGGGACCCTGCAACCGCGACGCCTCGGCGGGGACAAAACAGTTGTGTCTCGCGCCGTTTGTTACTGAATAATGAGGCAAGGCCGTTCGGTCCATTGATGATTCATCCTGTGGCACAAAGTAACCTTGGGCCAGGCCCCTGCGCAAAACACAAAAGCTCAAGAGCATCGGAGTCACCCTGATGGTGCTTTTCCTGCCACGGTCAGTGCGCTCGGCGTATCTAGCTGATTATCCCGTGGAATTCCAGTTCCCTTTGTATGTGCAGATGCTCACTCGGTTCACCTTTTACCTCTTCCTCGCAGCTCCCCTTTCAGAGACCTCAGATATCGTCTGGGTGACGACAAAACCGCTCTCTCTACCGCATGTTTTCGGAGGATTACACTTATCTATTTGCACACGCGAGGCTCGTTGAGCTTTTAAAAGTTTCCCGAATTTGATCGGGATCTACTTTGTTGTAACCCCACAACACTGAACGTTCTTCGCTGGAGCACACCTGAAGGGAGACCAGGCAGCCTGGGGACTGACTGGATCATGTCATAGCAGGGTGAAAACTGGTTTCGCGTCTGGAAATCAGAGCCCATCGATCATAAACTGGATCGGCGGCTTCTATTAGTGCAAACGCACTCTGTGTTTCTCGGCATTCACTGCTGAGCCAAGTCACAGCGTCTCATCGGGCGTCCAGATGCAATTGGCTCGGCGTCACCACTGCGGGGGGCACAGCCAGCCAGCGAGCCGAGCGAATCACCTCTGGTGCAGGTTCAACAAGTCGCACGCGTACCGGAACATTTGATGCAATCTCGTTCGTAGACCCCCGCTCCCGCTCGTGTATCTATTTAGAATGCGATCAGCTAATCTGTGAGAGAGCAGTCACCCACACATCCAACAAATGCAGAGCCAGGAACTCTAAACCCATGGGAGCTGCAGCCATGAATCGCTTTCACACACTTTTTAATGTCAGTGGACCAGGAGTGATGCTTCAGCAAAGGCTGGGGTGGCTTAGCCTTACACGGCAACTAAGATCTTTGTCAGACCTCACAAAAGTGTACGATACACATAGGTGATGCCTATGTCCGCAGAGATTTTGCCTCATGAAGAGCCTTTTAAGGAGCACAACAGTATGGATTTGTATTCCATAGGGTGAGCGGGGCATTAGAAGTGTACTGGGTGCCTCCGGTATGGTATACTGTTGACAGTAATTCATTATCCACGATGTATAAAAATGGGAGGTTGCGAGTGCATGAGCCGGATGCGGGCGTGACGAGTTTCAAAGTCACATCTCGAGAAGTGAAGCGCACTTGCAACTTCTAGCTGCAGTGTGTTTGTTCTTCCACTGTTCCTGTCACGGACAAAGAGAGCGCAGCACCAGCACAGGAATACCAATTGAGCCAGGGAAGTGATCTGTTTGTGGGTTTGGGAAAGCCTCACTTTAAGGATCTTTGTGAAGGATGAATTAACACACATTGTGGGCGGCCCATTGAGGCTCCCTGAGACAAAACCCCTCTGCCATTCAGCTTGGCTGGGCCTTTTCTTCCAACTTCCTTTGCCTTGTTCTCTCCCTCCCTGCCCGCCTCTCTCAGCACCATTGCTACAGTTTGTGCAAGCCGTTGTCTGGTAGCAGTGGCAGTGACAAAGGCAGATGATGTTTTCCCATAGGAGATGTGCTTGAGCGGTGCAATAACTCTACTGTACTTAAAATAGCCCATAAACAAATCAATGCATAAGGCGAGCCGCTGCTGGCTCCCTGTCTCAGCTGAATGCCTCGCCTTCATCAAACTCCCTCAGCCTCATCATATTTGTGTATCGCTCTTTTTTTTCTTTTTTTCTTTTTTTCTTGCTTCTGTTCCCAGTTCTCTAATGCAACTAGCTGCAGGAAGGAGATTACTATGCAGGGCTTTGCCCTAAATATTTCCCTCTCCCCTCTGGAGACTAACTTCTAGGAGATCTGGAAGTCTGTCAGAAAGCTTAGTGGGTTCCCAGGCGCTTTGACCTACTTGTTCTTCACGCGTTCGAACAGTGGTTAAAAAGTTACGCAGCGTCCGATCACCGGTTGGAGTCAGGCTATGGCTGCGGTGAGGGAGCGGAGCAACCTGCCGGCCCCACTCTGCTGCTCCCTGCCTGGGGCCAGCAGCAGTTTGGCTCCGGGCTCCACTCGGAGTCGCTCCGGCAGCCAAGCTGCAGCTTTGGCTCGACACTCTGTGTCAGTTTGAAGCACATGTCTGATCCTCTTCCAGTGCACCCGATTTACGGCATTACATAATACATACATTTAGGTAAAAACTCGCCCTACCTGTTTTCATCGGACGATTTCATAATGTGGGAGAGGGAGCGTGAGGGCGAGTGGCGTGCGTTGCGTGGTTAGAGTGTGGGAAATGACACGTCGCTTTTGAGACACTTATATCTGTTTATTGTGTGACAGCATCGTTCTCTCCGCTTTCCGTGGAAAATAAACACAATCGTGCGGAGCGAGCCCTGCAAACGGCTGTGACCGGGGGACAAACTATGAAGGTCAGAACTGAAACTTTAAAAGGCCAGCAAAGCTGCAGCACCCTCGGGTCTCAATTTGAAGGAGCTTGGGGGGATGAAACATCTGGTTACAGCCAGGCCTCGGGGTCAAGCAAAAAAGATGTCCTCATCCATGACACGAGTCCAGTGGAAGCATAACATCATCAGACAATGAATATACTGTAGTCAGTTATGCTATATATATTGTGCTATAATACTAAGCAAATCACTTGGGCTTTCAAAGAGAAAGCCGACATCACTGACACTTGACACTGCAACTTCAGAGAGATTTCAGAGGAGGATTGATGCCTTCAAGAGGAGATTTCACTTCATCGCCTCTCGGCTGATGTGACTATAAACAGCACTTCTGTGTCACTATCAATCAATGCAGTGCACTATATCAGCCATACGTATATATCTCTTGACGTGCTGTCTGTTACAGGAGCGGCGTGGTGACATTCACTGTGGCAGTGAGACTTTAATGCTCTTTTCCACTTATTCTGGCGGCGCCTGATGCCACAAACCATCATAGAGTAAGGGCCAGGCTCTCATTTGGTGGATTACTCTCGGCAGCATAACATTCCATCTGAACGTCTCACTTCTCAGAAAGAGGAAGAAAGCAGAGCGCAGTGCCAAATATATCTAACTGCGTCTCATCTTGAGACTGTGATTTCTGCCCTTGTCTTGTCTCTTTTCCCAATCTGCACATCTGATGAAATGCTGTTGCCTCGCCTGCATCTTCCCTCCTCATCCTCCGGTGCTGCCAGGGGGCTGCTGATCCCTCTCTGGTACACACCAATAGCTGCTTGTGTCACACAGGATGGGGGTTGGTCCTGCCCTCCGAGCGGAGACTCCCTCGGTCCCATATAAATACACTCACAGATGTCTCGCCTCACGCAGTGGCTCTCTGCCTCTCAGCCTCTCTCGCACTCCTGCCGGAATCTGACAACCACTAGCATTAATTCCCACAGCAAGGAGGAGGAAGCCTGAGGGCATTCATTAGGTGTCGAGGGGACGGGGTGGGAGCTAAACAGGGCCAGCAGGAAGGTAAAGTGGAATAATAAGAGGAGAGGCAGAGAGAGAGCGAGAGAGAGCGACTGGAGGAGAGAGTGGAACACAGGGAGGGAGAGAGGGAGGGTGGAGTGGAGTGGCACATAAGCTGCACTCTCTTCTCCCACGTCTCAGTCTGGGAGAGCTGGAGCACAGCGGGACTCCGGAGCGCAGCCCCCCTCGCCCCCCTCACCCCAGCCCCCGACATGTACACCTGTAAGCCCCATTCATGGCCTCATCCATTCATTGAGCTGGGATGCTGGGCTTTGTGAATGGCAGCCGCAGCGCTGGGAGTGTTTGCAGCCTGCCCGGAGGAGATGCTGTGAGCTGGGTGGCAGAGGCAGAGGCAGAGGCAGCGGAGGAGACGGCGACACAGACGAGAGGATGCTGAGCAGCTCCGGTCCACGGCACCACAGGTCTGAAACCGTCTCTCTGTCTCTCATCTGTAGCATCCAGACACATGCTGACACGCAGGATACGCTCTCCGACAGTTTGCGGTGTTTGTTCTGCAGCTTGGCTGGCTCGACCATCTTAGTGCATGTAGAATTAGATGAGCCCCAACAGAGATGAGTTTGTGGAAGCCTCTCGCAGAGACAACTTTCATGTTGACAGAAGTCTCTGACTGTCATGATTTGTAAGGAATCTTCTTTCATTTATTTATCTATTTATATACCGGGCCCTCTGTTTCTTCTTATATGACATGTGCTCTAATTGCTGAGTTACATTGAACATCTGATGGGAAGGATTTAGACTTTGATATGGCTTGTGTTCTATATGGTTTCTGTCAAACAGGTTTTCTCGCAAGCCCTTATTGGCTCTGCTGAATCTGAATCTGAAGTGATTTGCATTCATTTTTGCAAAAGATGATTTGGAAAGAGCAATTGCAAATGACACATCACAAATGAACTGTTACCAAGAATACTGTTGAAAAACAGCAGCTTTGCAGACTGTGGCCACGTTGATTCACATTTACAGCAGTTGAAACCAGCGTGAAGCTCTGTTGGTCCTGGTAATAAATCTCTGCGTTGTCACTTTCTGCTTGTCTCGACATGCTCCTTGGGTGAGAACTGGAACCTTTGGATCGCAGATGTGACATGTGCCGCACATGTTTTTCTCACTTTGCAAAACTGCCTGAAACCTGGAAACCGCAACCGGAGCGGCGTCAGAACCGGGCCGCAGCGGCCTCGACACAACCAGCAGTGGGTCTTTGCAACCCCCGTTTCCGAGTGAATCTGTGACGTCTCACGATTTCACTTTCAAATTGGCCCCTCGCTTAGCGTTCATCAGCAAATTGCTCTCTAATGCTCCTGAGCTCGATCTGCTCGGAAATTCATCAGAGGCCATTTCATGGCGCGTTTGAAATCCTTCCCAACTGCGTATCAGCTCCTGTGTGATCTACATCGAACGCATCTGGGCAGAATCGAGCCGCGGCTCAGAAGGATATTCAAGAGAAAAATCATTGCGCTTTGAACTGGAAGGCTCGCCACGTTTCTCGTTTTTCTTTTCTCCATCTGCATACTCCGCTGCGCTCTTGATGTACATTACAAAAAAAAAAGAAGAAGGAGAAGGAGAAGAAGAAGAAAAGAAAAAAAGGAAAAAAAAAGCGCCTTTGAGACAGATTGTTTGAGGTTGTTTTTTTGCCCGGTTGAAAGCCGGCTCGGATCAGAGGCGGATTCTCACTTCAAGCGGCGGGGGAATGCTGCTCGAGCGGATCAATACGCCGAGCAGGTCTTTGCAGAAGCAGCACGGCGGGCCTGCGAAGCAGTTGCGCTGACTCCTCTGAAGCTCCCGCTGAACTGCACGATAAACAAACATGCGGACCGCAGCCTGACGGGGACAGGAGTACCATCGTCAACTCAATCTGCCACCCCCCCCACCCACCCACCACCCCCGCACCCCGTGCGACTTTTAATAGAGTAACGCGTTGAGTCGGCAGGGATTTGGCTAGCGGGCGCTGGGAGATGTGCTGTAATGAAGCGTTGCGCCGTCAGGCAAAGTGCTCAAATTATTCCCAGGGGGGGGAGGAAGGAGGAGGGGGCTGAATAATTCCTCCTAACAGAAACCTAACAGTCCGCCGTCGCATAGACTGTCACGAAGCCGTGGTTCAGCCCCGCAGCTGTCTCGCCAAATCGGTCTATTCAAATGAGCGCGCCTCGCAGCTTCAGCCTTGCACTTGATTTTAAGGGTCATGGCCACCGGACTCTCTCCCAGTCATCCGTCATCTTATCCACCTTAAAGCCCGTCTCGGGGAGTCCTTCCCAGCACATATAGGGTGAAGGCAGGATTTGGACTCTGGACCGGAGGCCTGTCCATCACAGGACTGACACACACACACACACACACACTCACGACTCGGGGTAGTCTCCAATCGACCCGGATGCATGTTTTTGGAGTGTGGGAGGAAACTGGATAATTAATGCAGGAGAGGTCCTGCATTAATTATCATCTCTTATCCTTCTAATGTCTTTCACGTCACAATGGACTTTGCGCCACATTCGCCATCTTTAAAATGTGGCGGCGCTTCAACTCCACCGGATTCTTGATGAAATTCTGCGTTTTCATCGAGCCAGATCTTGGACCTCACAGAAAATTAGAGACAGGATGCTGGAGAGACGACACATTAGTCAGGCAGGCTCCAAAGCTGCGACGTGCTGGTGGTAAAACACACCATTGTTACACCTCGGAGGTAGCACAATACGTGGCACGTAAGATAGGGAAAATGTTGATTGGCTCCAGGTGACTCGCAATCACACGTATTGTCGTCGGCCAATTATCCCAATGCGCGGCGCATTTTGTACAATGCACACTCTCGCACTTGATAACGGCGGCCAAAGTTAAGATGTGTCACAGTTTTCTTGTGAATTTCATCAGTTTGTGCGCGGAATCTGCATACTCCCCCACACACGAGCCTCCACTACTAGTCTGTCACAAGCAAGGATCGCGCAGACACAGGCCGGCTGCTTCATTATTTTCCCTGGGAGGAGTTTTGATTTGCATTGTGGGTAGATACAATGGATGCAGTCTACGGTGTACAGGGAAAATAAGGAAATTTAAAGTTCGTGTCTGATTTATTCGCTCATAACCTGCATGTAATCCTGTATCGCATATTGATCATATTTGTCCTTTCGCCGTTGACGGTTTTACCTCCGACCCAGCTAAGTGATGTCCGGTCCGCTATCACCCTGTTTCAAATGTAGAAGCGTGGATGAGGAGCGCTCTGATGTTGTTTTAAGGCAAAGTGGAAGCTGCTCCATTAACTGTGACAAGTTATAAAGAATCGTCGGCTCTTGCTTTGATCATGAGAATAATTGGATTAGGATAATTACATGCCCAGCAGAATATCACACTTGCGCTCGGCTGTCGTTTGTACACGAGTTTTGATGGAGCCGATTGTCATTTGCCACTGGCGGCTGATCTGAATTCAATTACAAGAATGCAGCAATTACCACGTGTTCATATTAGCATCTGCGCGTAATTATTACTCTGATTGTGGTCATATCCGGCGAATTGATACTGAGATAAGACCTGAATTTTGATGAATGCTGATTGCCTCAAGGGAAACAAGCACATCGTTATTTACTCCATCAACAAATGCGGTATGCAAAACAGCCACAAAATGGAGATGATAACTAAGGCAGGGACGTGATTAAATTATTCTCTCTAAACGCCGAGTGCATGCAGTAATTAGATTATGGTGTGCATAGATACCAAAGCCAGAGACAGAATCCAGGATCATTTTGGGCAGCGTTTCGGTCCTCTTTCTGGATGGTTCAAGCCGGTTTTGGCAGTTTTTAAATCGCTGTTGTGATAAGAGGCTCGCCTCAGAGAGGAACAGAAAACTCAGAGAAAAAAAAACAAAAAAACATATTGATAGAGCCCGGAAAGTTCACAGGGGCTCACTTTTTCACCGCTTATTGACAGAATTTGACTGATTGGATTCAGGGTTCAGTCACGAGTTCTGTGTTGAAGGGCTGAGGAGAATTTCAACAACAGAACACAACCTAAAGGCACATTTGCTTCAAATCATCATGTGAATGACCTTGTTTAAAAGGTCAGTATGGCGTTTTACAGCCCAGTTCTTGTCGTCTGTTCCCAGACGAACACAAAGAATAAATCCACTATCTACTACTGCTACAAAGGGCATCGGTGTGGGCCGCTTTAACTACCCCTGACTGAGCTACCTCAAACTTACTGGGGTTTTCAAAGAAGCCCTCCAGGGAGAAACACTGCCAACAACTGAGGAGCTGGTAAACACATTAATGTGTGTGTGTGTGTGTGTGTGTGTGTGTGTGTGTGTGTGTGTGTGTGTGTGTGTGTAATCAAGCTGTACATAAAAGAGGTGCCTGTGTGTGTAGTGTAATTGAGTCGAGGCTGCGCAATCACTTCATTCCTGATTGTTTGAATGTGTTTTTTCCGTGTTTGGGGGAGCGACTGAACTTATTCAAATATTTCCAGTCGCCTTCAGATCTGCAATCGAATTGCAGGTGCTCATTACCGGGAGTGAGCGGACAATGCGGACCCAGCGACCGCTGATAAGCTGCCCACCGCGTCGCCCCTCGCGCCGTAGAATCTACGGGCGACCGTTACGGGCGATTCAAACGCAGAACGCCGGCGCGAGCCCCGGCGCAGTCGCCATGGCAACACCCGAGGTTTCGCCTTATGGGAAAAAAAAAAGAAAGAAAAGTCATTTCCATTCCATAGGGTACCCCGCCTATGCCTAGGTGCCCCCCCCCCACCCCCCACCCCAGACACGCCAGGAGCTCCGGACGTCGGGAGAGGTAACCGGAGCCTTCCCGAGCCGGTCGCGGGACCGTCCCTGCTGCCGGTGAGACTCGAAGCGGCCGGCTTGACTGACACCGGCTTCCGTGGGACCGACAAACGCTGGCGTTCCAACTGCCGAAAACGCCGCGCTGGCGCCGGAGCCAAAGTCCGGAGTCTCTATTTTTTTCATTCATTCATTCATTATTTATTTATCTATTTTACTTTTTTTTTTTTTTTTTTTGCTCGTCGGAGCTGTGAAGCGGCTCCATCCAGCACTCATTAGCACCTTCGACTGCAACGCCAGATTTCACACCGGCTGTACTTGTAAACAGCTTCACGGCAGAGAGCTGTAATTACACACGCCCACATATTCAAATATTTGATACCGTTTCAGCACCCACTATGGTTAAAAAAAAAAGCAAAAAAAAAAAAAAAGGCATGAATTCTCCAGTATCACGCCGCTCGACTGTGCCCCAGCCGTATTTTAGGCGGATGGGGCGCGTTTGAACGGTCCCCGACTCTCCTGGGCTAAACTTTAGTGACTTCATGTGCTCTTGTTTCGGTGAAAAGTCGGATCGGAGTGATGTCAGTTCCATGTTACTCTCTCCCTGAGAACGTCCTGAATGATGTGACGCTCGGGTGCAGTTAACACGCGTCATCCCTCGGGGGTGGTAGGTGGTGGCGCGGGGTGGGGGTTGCAGAGCTCATTAAAGCCTTTCCATGAACACCGTGGTAAAAACAAACATGGTGTCTGTGGAGGTATGTGTCCTGGGTGGCGTGTCGCGAGGCGTCATTAGGGCGCGGACGCGCAGAGGGCAGCCTCATCCGGGCCGGCGCCGTCTTCCTGCGTCCCCTTTGGCTCCAAGCGAGACGGGCGGACGCGGGAGCTCCGACGGGCTGTCCTCGACCGCGAGAGGCTGGGAAATATCCAGGCCGCAGATTAGGATTCTGGCGCTCGTTCCGCTCGAAGTGCGTTGTGGTTTTAAGCCAAGCGCCATGCCCTTGGGGCCTATAGGCGTGGTCCAACTTCCGTGCTTTCGCGCCCTGTGTAAACCAGGACATGTAACCACAGGGCAAACCAAAACATCCTGAGACGCCGAACGTAGAGAGAAAATAGGAGACCTAACACTTGCAGCGATGGAACAATCCGCTAATTATCGCCCAGACTGTTATAAGAAGACTCATGCCTGGCGGTGTTTTCGTTACACGCGTCAGGATTGCCACTCAGCTTGAGGAGCCATTTATTTAAGTGGATTTTGTTGATTTGCATTTAAATAACACACCTCCGCCCCCCCCCCCCCACGCGCGCAACACTCTGGGAAGTGCGTCATGGCCGCATTAATAATCCGTCTGACAAACGCCGAGCGGCGTTTCTCTGAGCCTCGAAAACGCCACCAGACGGACGCCGGCTGGAAATGGCGGGAAAGTGGCGGGACTTTTCATTCGATGATTCCCCCTCTGTGGGAACGACGACTGAAGAGGCCTCACGCGTGGACAAGGCACGGGGGGCACGGTGGTTCAGTCTCTTCGCCGGCACGCTGCTTCAAAGTAACACAGGAGAGCGCGTAGCACGTACGCTAATCGACTTCCTGTTTCCCTGGGAAAACGTCGTCAAAAATGCTCCGGTTCCCGAGTGGGGGGAGAGCGGTCCAGGTCCGCGCCCCGCTAACGGGGGGTGTCCTGGACCATCGCTACGGACCCCCGTTGTTCCCACGGCGCGGTAAACCGAGGTGTGCCTGAAATACTGAAACTGAGCTGGAGCAAACGACACCGGAGTGGGTACCCGGACGTGTTGCGGATACAGTATGAGTCACACCAACAGGGTGGAGGAGGCGGCCCAAATGGTCCCACCCAAAGCCTGGTACGCACAATGTGACAAATCAACAGCTTTTGAACGGGAACAATCAGTGTGTGCTGATGTCACTGGAATATCATTTTTGGGATTTTGCTCTTAATTAAAGAAGGAATTAATGAAGGCTGCGATGTCCGACACAGCTGATTGTCCCCTGGGACACGGGGACCCTCGTCACGTGCCGAGATATAACCTCATGACCTTTAGCTCCGCTGCTTCCTCTCCATCTACATCCAGCACATTTGCCATTGTCTTCCTTCTCAGCCTGTGACTCCGCACGGAATACAATTCTTTCATATGAACAGAAAAAAAACGTTCGTTTCGTGCCTCGGATAAACTGTTGTGCGTGGCTCTCTCTCTCTCGCTTTTCACAAATCCTGCTCCATCCCCAAGTAAGAATTCCATTTGTGGGGCTGTGACATTTTTCATGTGATTTATTCTATTGTCCCGAGTCCCCCGGCCATGGCTGCCCCTCCGCCCCGTCCCCCTGGCCATCGGCTTTGACAATCCCGGCCTTTGTCTTTGCAATGAGAAGCGGCATTCTTCCAGAGGGATGACCTGCTCTGTCTCCGCAGGGGCTGTCACTGAGGACGCGACCCCACCCGCGGATTGGATAGCGCCCTCCGGATGCTGTGAACCAAGTCCGCCCGTTGTCACCCCCAAACTCCGCTGCTCATATGTGCGCCGAACGCGCTCGGGGGAGCCGGGCAGGAGGACTTCATGGAGCCGTCTTTTCGTCACAGCTGAAGGCACGCTCGGAGGCCCGGCCACTGCGGGATTAGGCTCCGTGACCAAAGCCGGTCATCGCTCGTGCCTGTAAGTATGCGTCTCTTGCGCTTTATTGTTTATTGTTTCTACCTCACCACAGACTTGGTACGTCGTTATTGTTATTCACCCAGCTGAGGCTCAGTGATGTCATAGTGAACGGAGGTCCGGGGGAGGAGAAAAAACACATTTCCATGTCTTTGGCACGGTGCAAAATGCAAAAAGCTCAAGGAGAGGCACTTTATCAAAAGGTACTGAAGCCGTTCCTAAAATGCCTCAGCGCCAAGTAGAATTCCAGACCAGCCGTATATGGAGGAGCCTGGCTCGCCTCACACATGTTGTTGAGGGAGTTGAAAGGAGGCAGGAGAAACACATCGGACTACCTGCAGCGCTCCGCCACATAGGGACACGCGCACGGGTCGGCATCCACGCTGGGGGGGGGGGTGATCAGCGCAGGGCCCAGGCTGAGAGAAAGTGTCTGCCGGGAATTCATTTGCAAATTTCCCCCACTGACACTTTCCAGTGAGATGCAAAAGGGAGGGTGATGTATTACCCCGACCGGGCCCGCCACCTGCCTGGGGCGAGCGGAGGGGGCGGAGGGGGCGAGCGGAGGGTGCTGCGGCAGTGTGCGCGGACCCGGGCGTCCCAAGCGGGTGGCACCATCGCACCATCGTGACAGTGCTCAGCCCGTCGATGTGACGCGTCAGCAGCTTCGGCCTGGCAAAGGAGAATCACTGACTTATTAACTAACGAACCGGTCAGGAAAGTCCTGTCAATGGTGATGATTTCAGGCCAGTTTGCCTTTCCCCCCTTTGCATCCGTCTCCGCTGCGGCTGCTCCCAGCCGTGACACATTCACCTCAAAATGGGCTTATAATCGAGAGGGGGGAGGGGGTGGGGGGGGTGGGGGGGGTGTGAGTTATTGCTTTTTTCGACATGGATAATTCGCCCGTCCCCATCCGTGACGCGCCGTTCGAACACGACCCCGCTAAACCTATTCTGCCGCGTTAATTAGCCCGGAAAACCTCGGATCTCAGACGCGGGGCGATCCCCTCTCATCAAGGACTGACTGTGCCTAAAGACTCGCGATTAACCGCCGGACGGTTCGCCTCACGGAGAGCTCGCCGAATGGGGGGGGGGGGGCAAACGAAGGGTTAGGCTCGCTGCAGCGCAATCACGGACGTTCACGGCGTACGCTAGCCGCCGCGGGGCTCCCGCTCTGCGGGACATCGATAGCGCCGGGGCCGTGGATTAATGCGCAATCAGCCGGCTGAGGCAAATAGGAAACGTATAGGAAACTTCCACGCCACATGTCCCGGGGACCTAATTGCGCTTTTAAGGGGCTGTTATAAGTATGGAGAGTAGCTCGGATCAGATCAGACATGCAGAGCACATACACACACGGGTGTGCTGAGCTGATGAGGAGGGTTTTCGGGTGGGGGGGGGGGACCTCCAGAAGTTTGAGATGCGCTCACAAGTGCGTTTTCGGAGACAGCGTTCGTTCACATTCACTCATGCGAAACTGCATCCGGTGCGCCCACGGCAACCGAACGAGTAAACCAGTACCACTCCGCGTTTTTCACTCGACTTCAAAAGACTTTGAGTAGATGGCATTACCATCACATACAATTCACTGCGAATTAGCAGGCTGGGAGATGGGAAGTGACATTCAACAGTCCTGTCATATCTTTGGATGAGGTGAATGAATTCGGTTGAGTCACTTGCGGCATGTGGCCATACACACCCTATAGGCCTTGTGGGCTGCGCGGAGGCACTTTGAGGTTTGTCGGAACAAAAGAGCGATTCTGCAACGTCCGACCCTCTGGGCCACACTCACAATCTCTCCCCGGATCATTAGCTCGAATGTTCCGTGTGTAGTGCACGAGTCTGCTTTCAGATGAGACAAAACAGAGAGCTTTGAGCATTTTCTGACCTATTTTCTGTTGTGCAGCACTTCCAGCAGGCTAACGCTGCTCCCGAACACAGACCCCCCCCTGCCCCCCCCCCCCTTCATTGCAGCTTGTGCCTCGCAGCCACAGCCTGCCGATGTTCAATAGAGAGCCACTGTCTGCGGACCTCTGAATGTGCTTCACATCGCGCAGTGTGCCATCAGATTGGGAGACTCAGTCAAGCACGTCCGCAAGCTCGCCCATTCACGGGCTGAAGACGCTACGCTAAATATAACTCTAAAAGCAGTGAACCTTTCCGGGCCCGGACAGGCTTGGACCTCTACGTGAGACTTAACATTCAAATGAAGCAGGTTGGGGAGTTATGAAAAGCACATCAGATTTTGACAAAAAAGAGAACAGCTATGATTCGAAATGACGTTTAATAACACAGTAAAAACCATTCATTTTGACTTTCCTGCCTGATAATCCTCAGTGAGACCTGAAGGAAAGGCATCTGACGCCTCATTCCACCGTTCCGCGGCTCTCTTTGTGATTGTGGGCCTCTTGTGTGAAGCGCAGGCAGTGACCTGACCCGGGTCTGGCCTGATCCAGCGCGACCCCGGAGATGCCGAAGAGACGAGACATCGTCGCCATCGTCTTGATCGTGTTGCCTTGGACGCTGCTCATCACCGTCTGGCACCAGAGCACGCTCACTCCCGTGCTCACGCATCGAAAAGGTACGTGTCAGGTGTCAAGTTGCTAGCAGTCGGTTGCTAGCACTTCCACCTCATTCCAAGAAAGAGCTGGGTTCCTGTCCCAACCCGGATCAGAGACATTCCTGTGCAGAGGTCTGCATCATTTAGCGTATCATTTAGCATATTCCCAAAAAAGGTACAGGCTGATTGGAGACTCTAAATCATTACCCCTAGGAGTGAATGGTTTGTGTATGTGCGCATATCCTGCAATGGTCTGCCCAGGGTGTATTCCCAACCAATATGCTGAAGATGGGCACCAGCAAACGTCAGTATGGATGAAGACTCCATGCTGACCCACAGATGGATGAATGCATGTATATACCATGTAGGGTGGCAACTCCAGAACGTGCAGGCTCGCTGTCATCACCCCGTCCCCCCCCCCCCCACGCAGGTTTAGACGACAGGCGCGATGGCCGCTCCCGGAACACGTTCGCCTTCAAGGAGTCCTGCTCGCTCCAGAGCCGGGACGTGGTGGAGGTGGTGCGCACCGAGTACGTCTACAGCCGGCCGCCCCCGTGGTCCGACGTCCTGCCCACCATCCACGTCATCACCCCCACCTACGGCCGGCCCGTGCAGAAGGCCGAGCTGACCCGTCTGGCCAACACCCTGCTGCACGTGCCCAACCTCCACTGGATCCTGGTGGAGGACGCCCAGAGGAGGACCGCGCTGGTCGGCCGCCTCCTGCAGGAGACGGGACTCAACTACACCCACCTCAGCGTGGAGACGCCCAGGAACTACAAGGTCCGCGGGGACACGAGGGACCCCCGCATACCCCGGGGCACCATCCAGAGGAACCTGGCCCTGCGCTGGCTCCGGGAGACCTTCAGCATGAACAGCAGCCAGGCGGGGATCGTCTACTTTGCGGACGACGACAACACATACAGCCTGGAGCTGTTCGAAGAGGTGGGGGGACGACAGTCTGGTCGAAGCAAAATCAAACATGGCATAGGAAAGTTTCCATGTCCTCCATCCATTCATGGATCTCCTACTTGTTTTGTAAATCCAGCTGAATCTCCATCACTTCTGGAACATGACATGAGCCTCACCTCTCCCTGTTTTCAACATCCAGATGCGCTCCACTAAGAAGGTCTCGGTGTGGCCCGTGGCCTTCGTGGGTGGCCTCCGGTACGAGTCCCCCAAAGTGAACACCCTGGGCAAGGTGTACGGCTGGAAGACCGTGTTCGACCCGCACCGGCCCTTTGCCATAGACATGGCGGGGTTCGCGGTCAACCTGCACCTCGTCCTGTCCAAGCCCCAGGCTTACTTCAAGTTCCGCGGCGTGAAGGGCGGCTACCAGGAGAGCAGCTTGCTGAGGGAGCTGGTCACCCTGGGCGACTTGGAGCCCAAGGCCGCCAACTGCACCAAGGTGAGGACAAGACAAGGCGCCCCTGTAAACGCCGCGTGCGTACGGGGGAGCGTCTCGGGATCCTCGGCCGTCACGAGCTGTCACGAGCTGTCGCGAGCTGTCGCGAGCTGTCGCGAGCTGTCGCGAGCTGTCACGTCAGCTCGTGACGGCCAGCTCGGGATGTGGCCGAGGCGCCGGGTCGGGATGTCTCCTCCGCCGTCTCATCGCACCCGCCGCTAATCTCCGTCCCTGTCTTCGCGCCCGCAGGTATTAGTGTGGCACACGCGGACCGAGAAGCCCGTGCTGGTGAACGAGGGCAAGAGAGGATTTACGGACTCCAACGTGGAGATATGACACGCTCCGGCTACCACAGGTGATGGCGGAGATTTGGAAAATGCAAATGAAATGACTTCTTTTCTCTAACTCATCATTCTTGTGTGTGTGTGTGTGTGTGTGTTGGGGGGGGGGGCAGACCAGAGGGTAGCATCCGAGCTCGTATGTGCACGGCGAGGAACCATCACTTTGAAACAGACGCCTGACGCCTAACGTGTTTCAGGGATTGCCTCCTGCAGATGCCGTCTGCATTCGCCTCGGTTGTCGGGGGGGGGGGGGGCTTTTTAATCCCCGCTCCCAGGCGGGGCTCGCCATGTAATGCCGGCCCGGCGGTTGGACAAATTGAAATATTTCACTGATGGATTGCTATGAACTTTTCCGCAGGCGTTCAGCCCCGCCGTCAGATTGCTGTTTGTGTTTCCTGCGCCACATCCGAGCCGCCGTTGAATCGGTTTCAGCGCATGTCTGCGGTGAACCGACAAACTTGACGGGCTGAATGCTCCCAGAGTCTCTATCCAGTTCCGCTCGCGTGGCCCTGGCTTTGCTCACCCGGAGCACCCCGGCCGCTCCCGTTTGAGAGTAACCATGTTGTCGTTCCAGGGGGAAGCGCTTCTCCGCGGGGATTCCCTCCTGGAGACCCAAGCGGACCTCGCAGCTCCCGGAGGCGCCGACCATCCCGCCGCCCCTCGCCACGGTTTAGAGACGGACAGGCACGCGAGGGATACAGAGCGCAGCCCGCTGGAAGGCGGGCCCGGCCCGTTCCACCCGGAGCGCTGGTTGGGGGGGGGTGGGGGGTGGGGGGAGCGATGAGAGGACATTGGGAGGAGCCCGGCCGCCCGGCCGCCCGCCGAGATCTCGGACAAAGGACGCCGCGCCGCTGGGAGCGCCGGGAAGAGATGGCACGGCATGCGATAAAGAGCCCCCCCCTACCCCTCCTACCCCCCCCCCCCCCCCCCCCCACCCCCCACCCCCGAGCTCAGACAGCACCAGCCTGCCGTCCAATTAGCACCGAGTCGGACGCTTTTGTCCCGCGCCGGGGCCGGCCGTCGGGGGAACAGGGCTGTGGCGCAGGGGAATGAAAGGGGGCCCTTGTCTCTGCACCCGAGGGTGGGGGGGGGGGGGGGGGGGGGGGGGGGGGGGGGCCCGCTCGTACTGTACAACAGTGAGCTGTTTAGGCCCTCGTCAGGAGTCCTGCTCCTCTCCGGCACTCGTTTGCACACGCTGGGCCGTCAGAACGGGCTCACGGCAGAGGACACACATGGACACACACGTCGAGAGCTCCCCCTCTCACAGTCATTCGCTGCTTCATCCTGATATGCTGTAAAAACGCCGGGGCGCGCCCATGGGCTGACTCCCTGACCTCACCAGCCCCACCATTAAGTCTGCCTCGGCAGGGCCCGGCTCATTGTGAGCTTTGCGTGTGAGGGGTCAAACGGGACACGAGGGCATTACCGTACAAAACAAAAAATGGACGCGCGTCCTTTCAAACGGCCGTGTTACACAATCTGATTATCCCCGCCACGGATGGCCGGCGACGATTTCATACCCCATTGACTTGCACCGCTAAAGGAGCAGAATGCTAACGTCCTCGCGGCCTGGGACTGTTCAAGCGTTGCTAGGTCATCGGCGCACCCGCCTTCGAAGACGAGGGTCTGATGAATGTCCTCCTGGCCCGGCTCCGACCGTCCCGCACGCTGTTTTTACCTCTCTGTTCCGTCCGCGTTCTACAGGCTGCGGTGTGTCTGGCGTCTGTGACACACGCAAGCCATGCAAATCTCACAAATCTCACAGTCGCGGCCACCGGGGGGAATGCACGGGTCAGGGGGCGCGGCCGGTGACCGTGCCCCGGGCCGTTAGGGTCACTGTAACTGAAGGTACTGTACGCACGCAGCGATAAACTGCTCCCACACACGCACGTCTCCCTGGTCCTTCTTTGCTCTTTGTTGTTTCGTGTGTGCGCAGCAGACATCAGACGTGAGGGGACAACAGGCGTGGTTTCAGCACCGACCGCCCCGGGATTCCAGGCTCCGAAGCAGTGCGACGAAGGCGATGTTTTTTATTGTGTGAAAAATAAAGAAGCAAACACATTTTCATGCAGGCCGATGTCCACGCGGAGGGCGGTGGAGACGGCTACTGGATGTCCGCCGCCATCCCGAGGTCGGGCGCGTCCTCGAAGTGGACCTTGTAGTCGCCCTCCCGCTCCTCAAACACGATGACCTGTGTCAGTTCGAAGGGGAAAAAAGCGACGGAGGAAAATCAGTCTCGTCGAGCAAAATCGGTCTTTTCGCGGAAAACACTTGAAAGGAGGATCCCGGGGGGGGGGGTAAATGCTCATATGTTTTATGAGCGACTTAAGAAGCTTGATATGACACACTGTACTGTACAAACCCAGCTATAGAGTCTGAAACCGGACGGTTTGACTGAAGCTATACTGTGCTCGTTCCATCCCGGAGAATCCAGTCTCACCCGAGGAGGTGAGGAGACACGCTAGTTCGCGAACCCTCCCCATTCCTGCCTCGCTGTCCTCACCTGAGGCCGAGACGTGTCCGCGTACCTGGTTGATTCCGCTGTTGAGAAAGGGCCCGGGCAGGTAGAGAGACTGCTGGGGGCCGATGGACCAGTAGCGGCCCAAGTTCAGCCCGTTGACGAAGACCACGCCCTTCTCCCAGCCCTGCGGACGCAGAGCACAGCGCAAGAGGTTGGGGGAGGCGCCCGCGGCAAACGACGCCGTCGGGTTTCCTTCCCCCTCGTCTCCACTCACGGTCAGCTTCACGAAGGTGTCACCGGGGTAGCCGTAGGCGAACAGCCTGCCCATGAAAAACCCGGGGTAGCTGGGGACCTCCGGGAGGGACTGCCAGGGCGCCTGGTAGAGACTGAGACGAGGCACGGGCTTCAGACGCGCCGCCCCCCGGGGGCGAAACGGGGGTGTGAGCGAGGAGCGCACCCACCTGTCGATGAAGCGGGGCCTCATCTCCAGGCTGTACGTGGTGAAGTTCCGCAGCGGGACGCCGTTCAACAGGACGTCTCCCACCAGGCCTGCGGGGACACGGACGGGAGGTTGCGGAGCGCGTGCGTGTGTGTGTGCGTGGCCGGCCATATTGCGTACGTCGCGCACCTTTGCGTTGCCCGTCCAGGTCCCGTCCCTGGTGAGCTCGGCCGCAGTTCTCCACCAGCAAGCTCAGGGTGCGCCGCTCCTGCGGGGAGGCATGGTCTGTCACGTCTCTGGCGGGCTGGCCGGGCCGGCCGGCACCCCGGCACCCGGTCAGGATTGTGCTTTTTCGGTTCAGTCGTCGTTGTTCAACGCGATGCCGTACCTTACCGTCGGGGACCGCCAGCTCCAGTGTTTGGCGCTTGAAGAGGCCGACGTAGCTCCTGTCCACGAACACCTGGGGAGAGAGGTGTCGCTGGTGAATAAATACTAAACTCTGGTTTGCTTCAATCACGTCTCCTCACACCTCATAGCTTCACGGGTCATGTCTTTTCCATTGACATGAAGGGAGGGGGGTCATTGGTCAAGTTTTCAAGTTTGTTCCAGTGACCACAAGCACCTCAGGGATTATTTGTATTAAGCTAGGCAAAGGCACGTCCGCCATAGGACTCACCAGGGCTCGGTCTCGGACGCTGTCCCCTGACTTCAGCAGCCCTCCGCTGGTGATGGTCGTCTCGTACAGCGTGTATCCATAGGACTGGCCGTTCCCGTTGTTCACGGGTAAGTTCTCCATGCTCACGGGCTTGGCCGACTTGAATGGCTGCGGGGAGAGCGCGAGAGCCGTTACCTCCCCTGACTACGCAGCAAAAATCGCATTCGGGCGACAAGCGACTGATAATCTTACGCGGCACGTACTCCCTCAGTGAAGCTCAAGGCGTCCCATAAGGACAGGTGCTGGTACATGATGGCTGGTTCGTAAGCCTCCCTGTAGTGCAGGGCTGGCATCTCGGGCGCGCTCTCTCCTCCTTCGTGGACAGGTCGCGCAAGGGATGGAGCTCAGATTCACACATCCGGTCGACACATTGTCAGATTCGCTCCGTGTTCAACTCACTGTTGTATCGCGATAACAAATCTTTGAGGAGGTGGTACTTGGGAGTGTAGTCCCCTGCCTCTGACAAGGGGGCGTCATAATCTGGAAAACACAGCGATACAGCGGCACATTAACCGGCGTTTGCTGCCACCTGCTGGGTGTTTACTTCAGAGTGGCAGTCAATTTGCATCCAGGACGCCGCGAGCTTGTTTAGTGACGGAACACACGACGCAGAGGAGCCTGACCGTAGCTGGGGACCAGCGCTCTGTACGAGGGATCGGCCAGTGCTCCGCTCATAAAGCCAAAGCTGGAGCCTCCGTGGAACATGTAGAGGTTGACGGACATGCCTCGCCTCACGATTTCCCTCACGGTGGAGACCATATCTGGCAAGGAGAGCAACAGAGTCACGACCTGACTCCTTGACAACGAAGAACTGCTGCAACAGGGGGACATTCAAAAGCATCCTGGCCTGACCGCCGCGTTGACATTTACATTTCCTATGCTCTTGCCATACAACAAAAGCATCTGGCAGCAATTCAACCCGCCCGGACTTGACTGGAAGGATATTAACATAAGATGCCGGTAAAGGCGCTTTTTTTCATTCGTAAATCCACCAACAATAAGAGGAAACATCCTCACCGTCCGCAGGAAGCACATGGTGGAGGTCGCCCCACACGTCATACCAGCCGGTCCAGTAGTCCATCACCAAGGTGGGGCTGTGGGGCTGACGGAGGGAAGAGCAGAGGGAACAGCTCACGTGATCACACACATCAGCAGTGACAGAGACCGAGAGGACGAGCACAGGTAACACACCTGGATAGCGCTCAGATACTGGATCTCTCTCTTTTTCAGCTTCTGCAGCTTCACTGATCTGATGGCTTCGGGACGGGAGATCACACCATTAGCAAGTCTTTGAGCGTGCGTGCACGTGTTTGTGTGATTGTGTGCGTACGTGCGTGAGTGAGTGTGTGTTAATAACGTCACGTACCTCCATCCACGCCTCCAGACTTTAACGTGTTGTAGCTGTCTGATGTGAGCAGGAGCTCACTGATCCCTCTGGACTGCAAAGCCTTTCCGAATAGAGCACAAGAAAGTGTATGAGCGTCATCTGATTGATCCATTCCACCGGTAAACACTGTAAGACTACTGCATTCATATCACCTCTCTAATGAAAGGCATATAGCTTTCATCCTTTGCAAAAGCGCCGTACTCATTTTCCACCTGCACAGCAATAATGGGACCGCCTCTCTTGAACTGGGAAACACAAACAATTCACTTACAGGTTATCAAACCAAATGATATGGAGCTATTTTCAGCTGGTGGCAATAAAAGAGCAACCTGTAGTGGGACCAGCTTTGGTACAAGTTTGTCAAAGTAAGTATTGACCGCCTGGGCGAAGCCGGGGTACGTCGTCCTCAGCCTCATGTTGCCGTCACTGAGGAGCCAGCTGCAAAGGCCGAGAAGACAAGATGCTGAGTTATGACTAAAGCCACAGAGCAGCCCGAACAAAGGAGCCACAGTACATGGACAGAAGTCTCCTCTCACTGCAAGATGTGCCTGACTACACCAAACGTTGGTAATTAATTCGGGGACATAAACTAATCGGATCTCGCTGAGACAAAGCGTTGGACCGGCCAGGTTTAAAGAGAAAACCGGGACCTTCACGTTACCACTGTTTCACCATAGAGAGGGATATGCAAAGATTATTTGCGCCACCTGGGCAGACCTCCCAGGTCCAGCTCAGAGGAAACGTAGGGCCCCAGACGTAGAATCACCCACAAGCCCACCTCGTCGGCGAGGTTGACGTAGGCCCTGAGGGACAGACGAAGACAATCAGAAAGCTCGCACGCAAACAGCACACACGCAAAACACGTCAGACCCCCGGTGATGGGAGTGTGAAGTGAGCTTGGCAACAGCGCTTGTCGCCGCCGTGCCATTAGCCGCTCACTTAGTTGCTTGGTTGGGGAGACGCAACCGTTGTCAGGTGGGAGTTCTCCGCGTCTGGCACTGGGGCTCAGGCGATGAGAAGAAAGGGAGAGCGCTCCCCAGACGCCTCCGAGCCAGGCTGTATGGTTAGAACAGTGGCTGAGGAGGAGGAGGGGGGAGGGGCTGGGTGCGTTGTGTTCTTGGTGTTTCGGGATATTTTCTGACGGCTCTCCTTACTCTAAATCCAGCTGCGTGTGGAAGTTGAAAACCTCTCTCTCCGGCTGGTGCAGGCTCCACGGTACGTACCTGCAGATGAGCATGCCGGGGGGTTATCTATCAATATTCAACCAGTGGCCGGTTCTAAGAAGCAGGATATGCCCGTGGAGGATGTCCTACGTGGTGAGGGTGTTGATGCCGCAGGCCTTCATCTTTACCAGCCGGTCCCTCCAGTAGGCCCGGGGCACGCGGAAATAGTGGATGGACCCCCCGAGGATGTGGAAGGGCTCTCCCTCCAGGGTGAACTGGGACGAGTTGGCACTCAGGCCCACCCTCCTGCTGCCTCTCCGCCGTCCCCCTGCTGACAAGCTGGGAGAGGAGTTGTGGCTCATTTGTGTCACATTCACGTAATACTGCGCATAGGCTATTGTCCTCGGACAGACCACATGACAAGCCGGGCAGGAATTTGCAGAGGTCTTGCGTTGGAAAGAGGCGAAAGAGCGCGTCTGAATTTTCAGGAAAGACAGCAGATGAGATCAGAGCTTTACATTCAGCTTTAAGAATATTACAAATAAACTTTTACTTTACATGATTTCTATGAGTGGTTTTACACTGTAGACAAGGTTACATTCCTATCTTTTCAGGTCTCCAATTGACTCCACAGTGATACCGTGTTTTTGTGTCGGGCAATGAAATTTTTAGCAGCTGCACATAATTCAATATAAAACAGACCGACTGGATACAGTGCCTTGTCTGTGACGGACACACTGTGTCTTCACACATTCTCACAGAGACTCCCAGCAATGATATGATTCAATCATTCAATGTACTAAAGTAGTGCATTAGGCACAAGCAGCCTCAAATTAGTTCTCTCCCCAACATAATAAACGATAATACTTTTTAAAAAGTGAACCTTACCCCAGATATCTGTACATGATGAAGCCAACAATGCACAGGCAGATAAGTGTGTATTTCCTTTTTTGTGCATTTCTCATCCTAAGGACAACCATTGTTATGACACGAGCTTCCCTCGTCTGGCACAGACAGCAACGAGCTGAGTGGACCGCAACATCTGAGCTCAGACCAGCACGATGCTGGTGGAGGGGAACCTTGCACCGCCCCGTGGGAGTGCCCCGGCACACAGCCATGGAAACCTAACACACCTCGCTGACTGGGTGTGTCTGTCTGACTACTGTCGACAAATGGCTTCGGCCGTTTTAATGACCTCATGATTACCTGAACCCGGGGCAGAGGTGGAGGATGACCACCTGATGACCACCCACTACTCCTAGCAAACCATACAGTCATTATTTACAATTGTCAGACATTTTCACGTCTACTATTCATCTTAACATAAGATTTATCTATCTATCTATCTATCTATCTATCTATCTATCTATCTATCTATCTATCTATCTATCTATCTATCTATCTATCTATCTATCTATCTACCTACCTACCTACCTACCTACCTACCTACCTACCTACCTACCTACCTACCTACCTACCTACCTACCTACCTACCTACCTACCTACCTATCTATCTATCTATCTATCTATCTATCTATCTATCTATCTATCTATCTATCTATCTATCTATCTATCTATCTATCTATCTATCTATCTATCTATCTATCTATCTATCTATCTATCTATCTATCTATCTATCCACAAAATATAAGGATAAGTTAAGATAAGATAAGAAATCATTCTGTTTAGCAGCCAGCCACACACATTAACATCACATTCATGATACACTACGATACACAATAGTAATATTCACAATAAGTTACAATAATAAGTAGTAACAGTAAACACTGAATAATAATAATAATAATGATAACAACAACAACAACAGTACTAGTACTACTACTACTAATAATAATATTAAGAATAATTCCCTTGTAAAACTGCAATATAAATAGAAAAATGGAGGAAGGGAGAGATAGATTTTGGTTGTGTATGGGAAGTACCAGGAACTCAAAATAATAACACTGTAGTGCCGTCCATGAGTCCTACAATGGAAACGCACACAGCCGTCCACTCCCTCCTGCCTCCACCGGGGAAGACTACACTACCCATGATGCTCTCCGCTCGGAGTTTGCGCAATTTGTTTTGGACGGCCCGAGGTTGTGCTGGAGTCCGTGTGGTGTTGTTGTCACGTTAAAGGGGCGAAAAGAAAGACTCGACCGAGCGCACATCACCCCCGGGCGTGTCGCATGAGGTAAGGGCGGACCCCGCGACCCGCCGCGCCCTCCGTCTCCGACTTTGGCGCCTGTTGCGGCGCTGTTTGGACGGGGAACCCAACAGTTTGGGGAGTTCCAGTCGCGGCTAGCAGCGAGCTAGCGGCTAGCAGCGGCGGGGGCAAGACAACGGCGGGGGAGAGGTCTGAGGCGTCGCAACAAAAAAAACGCTGGCTTACACCCCCGAGCCGCGGGGCCGGGGGCCGCCGAGGCCGCTCCCCGGGCCGGGCACAGCCCCCCCCCCCCCCCCCCCCCCCGGGCTGCTGTCACCTCTCCGGGCTAAGGCACTGAGTCAGCTGGGCTAACAGTCAGGGACGACGCTGGCTCACCCCGGGTCTCAGTTTCACGCTGTCAGTGAAGTTGAGGAGCCCCCGGAGAGAGACCCCGGCCCCTGGGAACAGATCCGAGCCGGATCGGTAACACCCAGGCGGCTGTGGGGTTGGTAGAACGGGAGATCGGATCCACACCGGGGAGACACGCTAGCCGTTTGGTACTTTTGCGTGGCTCGTGTCCCGACACCTCCCTCTCCCTGGCTCCCGAAACAAGACCAGCTCCTTCTCCGCACGACGCGCGCCGTTTCCAGGGCGAAAGGGAAAAGCTTGTTCAGATTATGCTTTGGAGAGGGGCCAGGATAAACGAGCCGCAGCTAACGATTGCTTTGTTATTGATTTATTGGACAAGTATTTTGCCAGTCGTAAACTGACAAAAACGTATGTTTTCCGGAGGCTCGAGAGATAAAAACAAAGAAAGAATTGCAGTGAAAGTCGAGAGTTGTCTTGAAAAATGACAAAGGAGTGATTTAAACAGTGAAAATGATTCATATTTTTCTATGACTTTCTCTGCGAGCGTGGGACCGGATGCTTTTGTGAACGCCGAATGTGAAAAACCCAAAAAAGTGCGAGACAGGCAGTTTGCGGCTGACCTGTTTTAAAGGCGGGGGGGGGGGTCATGGCATGCATGTGATAACAGCCCACGCTCTCGGAGGTGAGGTGTAGGGTCGTGGAAGGTGCGACGCCCGCGTGGACGCGTGCTCAGGCGCCGAATCTGTACGTCTCGGGGTCTACAGACTACCAAATTGAATCGTACAGACGTGATCCTACCACCTGGCCGCTCCGATGACCCCTCCTGCTCTTCTGAACGTTGCTTTGAATGGCTCTGAGCTCTGCCCCTTGCCCCTGGCCCTGCCCTGTGCTGCGTTCCAGGTTCCAGGGCGAGCTCTTCCCTGCCATGAGAGCTGAGCGCCGGGCCGCCGCCCCCCCCTCCTCCTTCCGCAGTTGATGGATCTGCAGCTGGCCCGGAGATGACAGACAGCGTCAGGGCCTTCCTCCGCAATGTTGCGACGGTGAGCGGACACGAAAAGCCAAGTTCATTTGCATCCCGGACGGCGGTGGTGCACCGGTCCGGCGTGGAAATGCACGCCGGGCGCGATTTCAGTGCGGACGTCCCGAGTGGTCGGAAACGCGTCCCTGACCCACGTGTCCCCCCCCCCCCCCGTGCTGTCGGCTCCCTAGGGGATCAAGGACTCCATATTGGGGATTGGAACGATCTCCAAGCTGGACGCCCGCATCCGGCAGAAGAGGGAGGAGCAGCGGAGGAGAAGGGCCAGCGGGGCCCTGGCACAGCGGCGGGCGCAGAGCGAGGAGCGCAAGCCGGACAAGTAGGGCCCGGGGGAAGAGCCGCCCGTTTGGGTTGGCACGCCGCGGGGGAGGGAGGGGGGGGGGGGGGGGGCAGAAATGCCCAAGAATGTTATCGGTTTCGCGCGTCCTGAGAGTCTTAGGCTGCAGTCAGGTGTGCTTAATCCCCTGAGCTGCCTCCTGCTTGTTTGCACAGCTAAATAAGGGCGTCATCCTCATGATACTGTTGATGTAAATAGCTTATCAATACGAGTAAATTCATACTATTCTACCATTGACTATACTATTATGCTATTCACTTCATATTCATATCAACGCCTCAGTTTTAGCCTCCAGGTCTGATTTCCTAACCCAGTTGTTAACCCAATTGTTGTCTGAGAGTTCCTGAATTCTCTGGAAAAGTAAGACATTCGTGAATCAACTCTGATAGACGTTTCTCCTGATATTGATAATGATAATCATTATTGTCATTGTTTTGATTCACCCCCCCGTCCAGTGAACCAAAAGTAGCCAGCAGGATCTTCCAGTGCTGTGCCTGGAACGGAGGAGTGTTCTGGGTAAGATGCAGAGATCCTGTTCTCACAGCGTGACCTCATCGCTCACACGCACGCACACGCACGCACACACACACAGACACACACACCCGCTCTGGTGATGCTGTTTTTTGCAGTCGGAGTGTCGTCCCGAACTCCACCTTTTGGCTTCTGGCGTTTTGAGACTAACGGACAGGGAAGCGACCTCTCCCAGATCCAACCCCGCTACACCCATGCCCCCTGGGCCTTAATGACTTCTGACCCTAATCCCCCTGGCTGCTGTTTGCAGCTCTCGGAACATCTCGAGTGTGACCCTACAGGGCCTTGAGAGAGATCCCCCCCCCCCCCTTTTTTTTTTTCCAATTGAAAAAACCACGCAGGGCTGATCGAGACTTTTGACTCTCTCTCTCTCTCTCTGTCTCTCCCTCTCTCTCTCTCTCTGTCTCTCTCTCTCTCTCTCTCTCCGCAGCTCAGTCTGTTTCTCTTCTACCGGGTGTTCATCCCCCTGCTGCAGACCCTCACGGCAAAAATCATCGGTATGTATGCGCGCGCGGCTGCCAGCGGCCGCGGGCCAGCTCCTCCGGGGCCGGCGGCCGCCCTCCAGCCAACCCAGCCAACCCAGCCCCCACCCCCCACCCCCCCCCCCCCCCCCCATCTCTGTGCTGCAGGCGACCCCTCCCTCCACGGCAGCGTGTGGTCCTGGCTGGAGTTCATCCTGACCTCCGTCTTCAGCGCCCTCTGGGTCCTGCCGCTCTTCGTCCTCAGCAAGGTCGTCAACGCCATCTGGTTCCAGGTGAGGCTGGGGCCCGCAGCAGGTGGTCCTTCCAACGAGAGAGAGAGAAGGGAAAGGGAGCAGGTTTTGGAAAAGCTTCTGGGACTTATGATGTGCGAGAATCGGGCCGCGGTAGCCCCGAATGCCCAGGGGACGACAGTGAAGGACTTTTTGTGACGTCTCTAGACACGGTGTTCTCTGTCGCAGGATATCGCCGACCTGGCGTTTGAAGTGTCCGGCTGCAAGGCGCAGCCCTTCCCCAGCGTCAGCAAGATCATCGCCGACATGCTCTTCAACCTCCTCCTCCAGGCACTCTTCCTCATTCAGGTACGAATCTTCCTCATTCTCTCTCTGTATCGGCGCGTCCAACTCGCTGCCCAGAAGCCGAGCCGCTTTATCCCTCGGGTCCGGGCCCAGTCGGTCCGTTTCCTGAAACACTGTCCGGCCCGGGGCGAGCAAGATGGGAGACCCTGACGGATGTCCTGTCGTCTGATGTTCCCCAGGGCATGATTGTCAGCCTCTTCCCCATCGACGCCATCGGCCAGATGGTGAGCCTGCTGCACATGTCCCTGCTCTACTCCCTGTACTGCTTCGAGTACCGCTGGTTCAACCACGGTGAGTGGCCCGCGCGGCAGCCCGCGCCCCAGGCGAGTGGTGGTGGGAGGCGGAGCGGGCCAGCCACAGACGTGAACCGTGCCGCCGTGTGTTTGTCTCAGGCATCGAGATGCACCAACGGCTGTCCAACATAGAGAGGAACTGGCCCTATTACTTCGGCAGC